>OZ017738.1:154436349-154867114 GCA_963969285.1 Odontomyia ornata | reverse complement strand
GGTATTTGCCGTACTTCGAGTAGTCCTTGGGCCAGTCCCATCCATATAGTGGCCAAAAAAGCTGGGGGCTGGAGAGTTTGTGGCAACTATCGCCAACTTAACGCTCAGATAGTACCGGATCGATATCCAATTGCACATATCCACGACGTGGCTGACCGGCTTCACGGTAAAACTATATTTTCGAACTTGGACCTAAAACGGGCTTACCATCAGATCCCGATGTCCGAAGCCGACATAAAAAAGACAGCCGCTACGACACGAATATTGGTTTGAATATTTGGTTATGCCTTTCGGTCTTAGAAATGCCACACAAACTTTTCAACGGCATATGTACAACATCCTTTACGGACTGGAATTCGTCTTCTGCTATATAGACGATATCATCATCATGTCAGACAAAGTTTACCAACATCGAGAACACCTCAACATTGTCCGTCAACGACTTGAGCAACATAACTTGCACATTAACATTGATAAGTGTGCTTTCGGTCAAACGGAGATAGCGTATTTGGGCTACACGATCAACAAAAACGGTTCACAACCAACACAAGAGCGAATCAGTGCGCTGCTTATCTTCAAGAAAATTGAGACAATCGTCGAGCTGCGTCGATTTCTTGGGGCCTGCAACTTCTACAGACGTTGTCTTAAACACTCAGCCCACCATTAGGCATCGTTGAACGCTCTCTTAAGCAACAGCAAGAGAAACGATAATCGCAAAGTTCCTTGGACACCACAAACGGAATCAGATTTCCAAATGTGCAAACGCGACCTTGCAATTGCAGGATCACAAGGCACAACTTCAACTTGTCACTGACGCACCTGACACTACTGTCGGAGCAGCCTTGGAACAGCACGATGGCGAACACTGGCATCCACTCGGCTTCTTCTCTCGTAAGCTGAGCCCAACGGAATCTAGATACAGCGCGTATGATCGCGAAATACTAGCAATCTATGCCGCAACCATGTTTTATAGGTATATTCTCGAGGGTCGGCATTATATTATCAAAACCGACCACAAGCCTTTTATCTACGCATTCGCTCAAACTCTTGACAAAGCCAATCCGAGACAATTGAGACAGTTGGACTTCATCTCTCAGTTTACGACGGAGATAGTCCACATCTCCGGCTCGGAGAATCTGGTAGCCGACGCCTTCTCCAGAATGAATACGATCAACATGCCATTCACCTTAGACCCAACTCAACAAGCCGAGCCTCACCAAGAAGATGACGAGCTTCGTGTGCTCCTGGACAACAGAAACAACACGGGATTACAACTACAAAAGCTGTCAATCGGTACTGCAACAGTTTACTGTGATACTTCAACGGGACACATTCATTCTTACGTCCCACCGGAACTTCGTCAACAGGCTTTTGCTTCAGTTCACGGACTCGCTCACCCCGAGCGGCAAGGCCACCCTTCACCAGCTGCGCCAAAAGTACGTATGGCCCAGCATTTAGAAGGACACGATACGATGAACCCGCAACTGCATCTCCTGTCAACGCTCGAAAATCCAACGACACAACAGGAACCAGCCCATCTCAATAAACGTACCGAACGAAAGATTCGATCATGTACTCATCGACGTCGTCATTCTGCCATTGGTGAGCGGGTATCGATACTGTCTTACCATGGTAGACAGGTTTTCACGGTGGCCAGAAGCAGTCCCCATGCAAGACATGACTGTGGACACAGTCGCCAACGCTTTTACAACACCGGAGTTGCGCGTTTTAGAATGCCCAAAACGTTGACAACCGACCAAGGCGCTCAATTTGAGAGCGCACTTTTCGATCTGACCGGAACGAAACGAATTAGAACAACACCCTATCATCCTGCGTCCAATCGTGCGATTGAGCGATGGCACCGAACCTTCAAATCAGCTCTTATGTGCAGTCAACTAACATCCTGGATAGAACTACTTCTAACTGTTCCACTAGGATTGCGAACGTCACTCAAGGAGGACTTGGGAGCTTCACACGCCGAATTACTTTACGGCGAACAGCTACGCGTTTCGGGCGATTTTTTTAACAAACGAGGACATGCCAGCGGATCCCACCTTTTTTGTCGAGAAATTTCATGAGCACATGCGACTCCTTCGACCGACACCAACAGCTCACCACATAAAAAGAAGCCTTTTTCAATACAAGGATCTCTACACTTGCACTCATGTCTTCCTGCGAGTCGATGCAGTCAGATAGCCGTTGGAGCAACCCTACACAGGACCACACGAGGTGGTTAAACGAATCAACGATCACGTCTTCATTATCAAGATAAAGTGACAAGATGCGACCGTCTCTACCGAACAACACAAACCAGCGTATACTACAAAAGATGACAACGAACAACATCATGACATTCCCCTCAGAACGTGCAGTCGGACGTCAAAGCCAACATCAACTTGACGTCAATTCTGGAAAGGGGGTACCGTGGCGATCATAAAAGCTATTTCCACCACTGAGTGGCACTGACATCATCTCGAGGAAGTTTGACTTTACACATCTGGCATACAATCAGCTAACAACAAGAAGACTTTTCATCAGCTGTTCTCTTTGGCTTTTGGTCGCGAAGCAGGCAAGTTTAGTTTCATTCAAAGAACTTTTATATATTTAGATTTTTGCAATAAATTGTTATTTACCACATTAAGTGAGTTTAACGATTGCATTGTGCACGTCTTAATCCACGGGATTCAAGGCGGCTACATGGATGTAGTAATGAAAACACGATTATTACTACTAACTTAAGTTTATTATAACAATATCAACGGGTCGCGATGGCGTCTCAAACATAACAATCTAAATCTAAACGATATCTAAACATTATTGAAAATAATATGACGTGACATCCAGGTGGCAGCACATAACACGGCAGTGCCCTACAGCAGTCTCCCTCAAGTGATAACGATATTTCTATTCATTTAGCAAATGTCACTTGACGTAATTTTGACTTAGGGCCTTCATACGTTTTGAGTACTGTGGGTTGATGAAAGTTTGCTGCTCCGTCATATGATGGTCTACTAGCTGAATCCAGCGAGTCGTTTTCCATATGTGCCGGTTTTAGACGCTCTATGGAAATTTTTGTGATCTTATTCCCTACGCGTATTTTGAAGACTCGTCCATCTAAACGCTCGATGACCATGAGGACCGCTGTGTGGCTGCTGCAGAGATGTTTTCCAGATCCCTGTTTGATAAACACATGGCTGCATCTGGACAGGTCCTTGTGCACAAAAACGATTCTTTGGTTGTGGTGTGCGGCAGGTTTTAGTGCTTGCATTTACCGCTGGAACTTTTCGATGAAAATGTGCAGGTTATCAGGAGACGAATCATCGCTGAAGAATTCTCCGGGCGACCGTAATTGCAACCCGTAGCACATTTCCGCAACTGAACATCCGATGTCATCTTTGAGTGATGTCCTTAATCCTAAGAGCACTGGTGGCAAAACGCCAATCCAATGTGACGATTCGTGGCACATGATTGCGGCTTTCAAGGAACGATGAAACCTTTCAACCATTCCATTAGAAGCGGGATGATACGCTGTGGTTCGAATTCTGTTGCTGCCGATAAACTGTAAAATGGCTTGGAACAATGCAGACTCAAACTGAGTTCCCTGGTCGGTGGTTATTGTTTCAGGTGTTCCGAATCTTGCCACCCAGTTTGTAAAGAATGCTGAAGCGATTGTATCTGCAGCGATGTCTTCCAACGGAATTGCTTCAGGCCATCGAGAAAACCGATCTATTACCGTGAATATGTAGGTGTATCCATAGGACGATGGAAGTGGACCAACAATGTCTGCGTGTATGTGTTGGAAGCGGCGATCCGTCATTGGAAAGTTTTGCGGGGTAAGAGTAACGTGTCGATGAACTTTAGATTGCTGACATGCTACGCAGTTCTTAGTCCACATCACTACTTCCTTTTTCATTCCAGGCCACGCATATTTGCAGAAGACAAGTTTGCACGTGGCTTTTCCGCCTGGGTGTGATAATCCATGAATTTTCTCGAACAAGGACTTCCTCAGACTCTTTGGGATATATGATCTTGGATTTCCCATTGATACATCGCAGAATAAAACATCTCCATCTCCTAATGGAAATTGCTTTAGCTTTAGCGCAGTGTTCGCATTAAGGAGATGTTGCAAGGCAGAGGCATATAGTCGCACCAAGCGACGGATCGTCCTGTTGGTGACACTCGACGTCAGGAATGTCTTCAACTCCGCTAGATGGGTGGATATTCTGGACACGCTGGAAAACTCTTTTCAAGTTCCAGAATATCTAATGCGGCTTTTGAGGAACTACCTAAAGGAGCGAAGCCTGCTCTACGATACGACACAGGGCCAACGAAGAATGGAAATTACATCGGGCGTTGCCCAGGGATCTATCCTTGGTCCGGACCTGTGGAACGTGTCTTACGACGGGCTACTGAGACTTGAGATGCCAGATGAGTTGCGCTTGGTCGGCTATGCGGATGATGTTGCGGCTCTGGTCGCCGGACGCACCGTTGAACAAGCGCAACTTAGGCTAGGTATGCGCATGCGCCGAGTGAGGGACTGGATGACTGCTCGCGGGCTCAGTTTAGCACTGGAGAAAACCGAAGTGGTCATCTTGACAAAAAAGAGAATCCCTAGAGTAAGGATGATCAGTATTGGAGATATACGAATCGAATCGAAGCCAGCGGTGAAGTACCTGGGGCTACTGATCGACTCCAAGATGAGTTTCTCTGAGCAAATCAGGGCAACGGCTGAGAAGGCTGCTTCGGGAATATCGGCCCTGAGTCGACTTATGGCCAACGTAGGGGGACCCAGCCCATCAAGAAGACGCCTCTTGATGAGTGCTGTAGGGTCAGTGCTACTGTACGGAGCAGAGGTATGGGGCGACGCACTCAGCAAGGAGGTATACCGAAAACGATTGGCACAGGTACAGAGAAGAGGAGCACTGAAAATTGCATCTTCATATCCCACAGTCTCCGACTCGGCGGTGAGAGTGATTGCAGGCGTGAAACCTGTCGCCCTCCTTGCTAGAGAGCCCCGCGCTATTTACCTGCGCCAAAACGAGGATGCGAGGGAGATGGTTGTCCGCGAGGAGAGACAACGCTCGCTCAACGATTGGCAGCAGTCTTGGGGGAATTGCACGAAGGGAAGGTGGACTGCGCGCCTCATCCCGGATGTGAGACCGTGGCTAAATCGAAGGCATGGTGAGACTGACTTCTATCTGACCCAGCTTTTGAGCGGGCACGGGTGTTTTCAGTCTTACCTGCACAAGATCGGTAAGTCACGGTCTCCCGATTGTCGGTTTTGCCTAGGAGAGGAGGACAATGCCTGTCACTCATTTTTTGCGTGTACAAAATGGGTCGGACTGCGAAGGGAACTCTACAGGGAGACGGGAGAGCTCACCCCGGATAACAAAGTTGCGGTGATGCTCGAATCGGTTGACAAATGGAACCAGGTGGCACATTATGCTCGGGCAGTCCTAAAATATAAAAGGGACTCACAGCAGCCAGAGGCGCTGGGGCTGGGGGATCGCTCCTCTGGCATTTCCTCTTCCCCTCTCCCCTCCCGCTAGGAAAGGGACTCCCCAGCTTGAAGGCGCCCCACGGCGTAACAAAACGTTACCTGGCCCGAAGTAATGTGTCAAACGGTTCCAGGCTAGGTTCTCAGATTGACAAGGGAGGTGTTTAGTGGGTAGTCCGAGGGTATCCTCCATGGGAGTCCCACACTGCCAGATTCGGCGGGCGTAAATGCCTTCACCTCCCTACCACAAAAAAAAGAGATGTTGCAGCTCTTCACCGTTAGCTTCTAATGAATTCCAATTGTCGCATTTGCCGTGGAGAAGCTTTATCCGAACGTTGTGAAAAGGCGAAAATTAAAGGCTTGTGGTCAATCTCAATCGAAAAATTCTTTGCTTCGAGCATGAACCTGAATATTTGACAGCCTCGTAAGTAGCTAGTAACTCCCTGTCATACGTGCTATATCTTGTCTGCGCTGGGTTCAATTTTTTCGAAAAGAATCCTAGTGGTCTCCATGCATCACCTTGTTTTTGCTCCAAAACAGCACCAATGGCTACTTCCGATGCGTCGGTTCGAAGGATCAAAGCAGCTCCCTCGTTAGGGTGAGCCAATAATGCGGCATTTCCAATCATCGTTTTGCTTTCTTCGGTTCTTTGTCGTTTGACTTTTTACTACCCAAATAAGAATTCAGGGGAGTAAGTACATCTGCTGCATTCTGCAAGAATCGCCTATAGAAATTGATTATTCCTAAGTACCTGCGAAGCTCCAAACGATTTTTTGGTTGTTTGAAATCCGTAATGGCTGCTATTGGATCCGGTAAGGGTTTGGTTCCTTCACTCGAAATTGAGTAGCCTAAAAACTTTACCTCCTTTGTTCCGAGTACGCACTTGGCTGTATTTATTTTGACACCATATGCCTTCAATCGTTCGAAAACTTCCTGCAGATGTTCGTGATGCTCCTTTAGGTTCTTTGCCGCTATAAGTATATCGTCGAGATAGGCGTAGCAGAATTTCATTCCACGCAAAACGGTTCGATAAATCTTTGAAACGTTTGCGCAGCGTTCCATAAGTCGAAAGTCATTCGATAAAATTCTAAAGATCCAAATGGCGTGATGACTTCAGTCTTTGGTATATCATCAGGATGTATCGGAATCTGGTGATATGCGCGCTCCAAATCCAAAGTGGTAAAAATTGTTTATTTGTACAAATGATTCGCAAAGCCCTCGATGTGAGTGATGGGATAACGATCGAAAATCGTTATTCAATTTAAGCGACGATAGTCACCGCATGGTCTCCAATGTCCGGATGTTTTCTGGACCAAATGTAATGGACTGGCCCAAGGACTGTCAGATGGACGGCAAATTCCCATCGAGACCATGTAGTCGAATTCCGATTTGGCAGCAGCATACTTTTCTGGTGGAAGACGTCTCATTCGTTCAGCTATTGGTGCACCTGTTGTGAGTATTCGATGGCAGATGCTGTGCGGCAGAGAACTGTTGAAATTTGAGGAGGATGTGACTTCAGCGTATGTTGATAGTAGCTCGCGGAATTGATTATCCTGGGCTAAAATTGTAATTTTTCCTGAATCCTTGCAAACTTTTGCGAGAGTAGAGAGTTGCGTGTTGCCATCCACCAGCCGTTTGTTCCTTAAATCCACCATTATGTTAAATTTACGAAGAAAGTCTGCACCGAGAATTGGACTTGCTACGTCTGCGATTGTGAAAAACCATTTCATCGGGCGTCGTAATCCGAAATCGAGATCCATCAGTTGTTCACCATATGTGGTGATCACGGTGTTGTTTGCTGCATGTAGCTTTAGAGGCGCTGGTGTTTTACGAAGGCAGTGTTTTTCAGGGGGAATTACCGACACATCAGCTCCGGTGTCGACCAAAAATAGAGTTCCGCTGCTACGTTCTCTTATGAGTAGACGGTTTTGGTATTGGCCGTCGTCATCTACCGCACATGACGACGAGCATTTTAGTTTTCCGTCACGAAAGTGCACAGGTTTCGACACTTTTGCGCTTTTGCACCAAATCGACGATGGTAGAAGCAAACAGTTCGAGAACGAGATCGCGATTAGTTTTGTTTCCGGCGGTAGGACGAACGTGAATTGTTTCTGCGTGAGTTACACATTTCGAACGCTTCAAGCCTTTTTGTAAGAGACACAATTTCATTTCGTAATCATCGTTAACGCTTGATGCGCTATTCCCGACGGCGGCTATCGAGGCCATTCCGCTTTCTTCTAAAATTTTGTCCGGCATCAATGTTAATGGCTCGATTCCAATTTCAAAAGTCACTGTAAATATTGCACGCACTCGCGGTGGTAAGCGACGTAGCCAAAGAGCACGCACAGCATCTTCCCTGAGCTGGTTTCCTAGGAGAGATTTCATTTCGCGCCACAGTTGAGATGGTCTTTTATCCCCAAGTTGTAAGTCCGTGAGCACTTTTGTTAACGCTTTTTCAGGCGAGTCTGTGAAACGAGATATAAGCGCGTTTTTTAATGCCACATATGCGTCCAATATAGGCGGCGATTCCACAATATCGGCAACTTGCTCCAAAATTGCAGAATCGATTGATGAAATTATCGCGTAAAAACGGTTAACATCAATTAATACTTTATGAGTCGCGAATTGTGCTTCAACTTGCACGAACCATAAAGTTGACCGTCTTTGCCAAAATGGCGGCAGCTTAAGCGTCTGTAGTGATTCAATATTTCCTAAAACGTTTTCAAACGAACGACGCGGAATTTCGGGTGTCGCGGGATAGGTTTTATTGTCTGGAGAATTAGGCATATTGCGCGTTTCACTAGTTTTGCACGAGGTCACCACCAATGTAGTAATGAAAACACGATTATAACTACTAACTTAAGTTTATTATAACAATATCAACAGGTCGCGATGGCGTCTCAAACATAAGAATCTAAATCTAAACGATATCTAAACATTATTGAAAATAACATGTCGTGACATTCAGGTGGCAGCACATAACACGGCTGTAGCGAATCTGCGAAGAACCAAGCGACATCTGTACGTCATAACTACGTACCATTAATTATTATGTACTAATTTTCCATTAGTTTGTCACTCTTGCTAAGAGCGTCGTTCAGTAAACAGCTCACTCAATAAAATGGCGAATAATCGTAATTCTGTGTTTTAATTCTAAACCGTGATTTTAGTGAAAACATCCGTTTACTTTCCCTGTAGGCAATAACACTACAATTGGTGACCCTAACAAACGAACACATTGTGTAAAGGAAGTGCGTTATAGAATTTTCTAAAGACTTAAAATGGCGACGGGCCAACAACATAGCCCTGAGGACGCTAATTCCGATACCCCGAAAACTCCGCTCAATATTGCGCGCGAATTGTGGCCTGGCAGTGAACCCACTCGGCTTGATTCCATTCGTGACGTGAAATTACAACCATTTCGGGAAACGCAAGTTGAATTGTGGTTTTCTCAAATTGAATCCACATTTCGCCATTACAAAGTGTACTCGGACATTGCAAAATTTAATGCACTCGTAACAACGCTGGACATAACAATATTGGCACAAGTGGCAGAGGTAGTAAAAAGGCCCCCGCCGACAAATAATTTTGAGGAGCTGAAAAAACAGTTACTGGCACGATTGTCAATTTCACCACAACAAAAATAATCGTTCAAGGAATCAAAATTTCAGTAGAGGCAATCGATCGCGCTCACGAAATGGCAATCGAACGACAAATAATCCATCGAACGCAGATACGCAGGAAGCAGAAGCATCACGCATCTGCTAATATCATCGCATATATGGAGAATAGGCCATTCACTGTCGAAAACCCTGCCAATATCAGCGACAAGGAAACTAACTGCGTCATCGTCAGAAGCGGTCAGCGGTGACGTCCACGAAAAGAACCGTTTATCTATCACCGAGAAAAATACGGGAAAGGTATTCTTAGTGGACACAGGCATGGAAGTCTCGGTAATCCCTTGTCATGGAAAACTGAAACAAGTTGGGTAAACAGACCTACGCTCATGTCAGAAGGGTTTTGTACTCAATTTACAAAATGCAGTCACCAGATCGAATCAAATCAAGAAACATGTCAAAGACGATTTTACTATTATTAACAAAGTTGAACGAATTTCGACTTCTGAGGCTTTTGGTATTGTTATACTCATTAATATCTCACTTGATAACTATTTCAGATGTCCATCCGCGACGGAGGAAACACATTTTTCATGTATTTCCCCCCTGTGCCCCCACTGAAGCGAAAACTGACAGTTTAAGAACTGTTTTGAAAAGCTCACATGAAAACTTTCATTACATACTCATATCGGCTACGTTTGATGAATTTTTTTCAGGGGCCACTCTCCTGTACTGTTATCATCGATTAATGGCCTATTTTTTCGAATCCTAGAATGGTTACAAAACCCTTTTGCCAGGAGCTCTCTCCCACTTCCTTGACTTGTTTCACTTATGAGCATTAATTGTAGGTATTCATCTTCAGTCATTCATTAAATTGAATCAAGTGTTCAAAGCATGCACCTTAAACGTTGAATTGGGAAAAAATAACTCAAAATTATTCAATATTCGCATTTAAAACAGCCACTATTTGGTTTTACGATTACTGATACCACTAGCTGAACCGATTCTCAAAGATATACATGACACCTATCATTCCTGAGATTTTCATGCAAATCCTAGCAAAACTGTAGTGTCTTAGTCGGTAAAAAGCGCATGTTGTTCTATAGCCATATGTTGCCATAGTAATAAATGCAGCGCATATTGTTCCATAGTAATATAGGAAAATTCAAACCGCTATAACTTCGCTAAATATAATTCAATCTTTATGAAACTTTCAGGGTAGATCAATCTAATAAATAAACATCTACGTACTGAGTTTCATTGAATTTAAGGGTACCGTTAAGATTTTATTCAAGAAAACATAAAATCGATAAATCATACTATTACTAACAAAATTGAGTGAATTGCGGCTTCTAACGTGTTTGTTGTTGTTGTACTCACCAAGGCCTACATTTCTGATTATTTTCAGATTTTTCGGGTCACAGGTGTCCAATCGCGAAGGGGGGGGGACACAAATTTTTCGTGTATTTCCCCTCCCTGTGCGCCCCTCGAAGGAAATTTTCCCAAATTAAGACCTGTTTTGAAAAGTTCTCATCAAGACCTTTCATTTGATACCCATATCGGCTACCTTCAATGAAATTTTTTTTTCGGGGGGTCACACTCCTATATGGGGAGACCCGCCTTGAATACCTTATAAAAATTTTGTGTAGTTGAACTTTGAAGAGATCACCACTTTACACCTACACACAAAATTTGATGTTTCTAGCTTAAATAGTTTCCGAGAAAAACTGCTGACATACGGACGGACGGACGGACAGACTGGTCGCGAAACTAATAGGGTTTTGTAAAATAATTTTACAAAACCCTAAAAAACGGAACGGAATTTGTACGCAGCAAACGGGACAACGATTGCAATTTCGGCAATAAAATACTATCGCTCGACTTAGGGCTCCGACGAAGTTTCAAGTGGTCATTTTGTATTGCTGCTGTTGAACAACCAATCCTGGGAGCCGATTTTCTACGGCATTTCAATTTGCTGGTGGACGTAAAGCGTAAGCGATTAGTAGACGGAAATACTAATTTACAAATGAAGGGAATAATTCCAAATAATTCCACGAGTTCTATAAGGATGATAAAAACAGGAATGCCATTTTACCAAATCCTATCTGAATTTCCGGATATCATAAATCCAGGAGTCAGTACAACCACTCGCGATACGGTGTTCAAACATCATATTATCACCAAAGGACCTCCTATCGCTGAAAAAGCCCGTCGTTTACCGCAAGATAAATTTCAATCCACGAAAATGGAATTCGAGTTCATGGTGGATAAAGGCATATGTAGTCCTTCGAGAAGCCCATGGGCCAGCCCTCTTCATTTGGTTCCGAAGCAATCAGGAGAATGGAGACCGTGCGGCGATTATAGAAGGTTGAACGCTGTAAACATCCCGGATCGATATCCGATTGCCGGCGTTGAGGATTTTACCCATAATTTGAGTAGAAAAACGATATTCTCGACAATCGACCTTATACGCGCTTATCATCAAGTTCCAGTTGCTGAGGAGGATATTGAAAAAGCAGCTGTAATTACACCTTTTGGTCTTTTTGAGTTCCTAAAAATGCCTTTTGGACTCAGAAACGCAGCACAGACCTTCCAAAGATTTATCGACACTGTACTATCTGGTTTAACTTACTGCTTTGGCTATCTGGATGATATAATAATCGCATCGAAGACGGAAGAGGAACATAAAAAACACATTAGAGAGATATTCCAACGATTTAAGGAATACGGCATCAAAATTAATCCTGCGAAATGTAAATTCGGGAAATCTGAAGTGCAGTATCTAGGATTCATAGTTAACAAGGATGGAATTGAACCGCTAGCTGAGAAGGTGGACATAATCCTTAAATACGAAAAGCCGCATACGATCCACAGTCTACGAAGATATCTGGGAATGCTGAATTTCTATCGGAAGTTTTTGAAAAATGCGGCGGAGATCCTAGCGCCACTTAAATGAAGTCGCGAAAAAAAACGATAAAAGGCCAGTAGTATGGACTCCTAGTGCGGTTGAGGCTTTCGAGAAGAGCAAACAGTTGTTGGCGGACGCAACAATGCTAATGCATCCGGTAAAAAACGCACCTTTAGCCATCACAACGGATGCGTCGAGTTTCGCTATGGGAGCCGTGTGAGAGCAATTAGTGGGCAATCAATGGCAGCCACTCGGATTCTTTAGCAAGAAATTTAATAAGGCGCAATTGAACTATAGCGTTTACGACAAGGAACTACTAGCCATCTACTCTGCAATCAAATATTTTCTTGATCGAGTGGAAGGACGTCGATTTTTTATTAGAACAGATCACAAGCCATTATGCTACGCGTTTAATCAAATGTCGTCAAAAGCATCGCCCCGACAAGTGCGTCAATTAGAATATATATCGCAATTCACCACCGATATAATTCACGTCAAAGGGGACTCCAACGCAGTTGCTGATGCACTTTCGCGAGTCGGCACAATTGCAAGGAATACCTTAATCGATTTAACAGAGGTAGCTAAAGAGCAGGAAAAGGACGAAGAACTTAAAATGTTATTGAGTTCTGAAACTTCACTGGACCTAAAAAAACTAAGGACGCAAGGAAGTTACCTGTACTGCGATATATCAACAGGAACACCACGACCGTATATACCGAACGTCCTTCGAAATCAAGCATTTGATTCGGTACATCGACTATCGCACCCAAGTGGAAAAACAACTACCCGTTTGGTACGAACAAAATTTGTCTGGCCAAATATGAAAAAGGACATAGCCAGCTGGGCAAAGGCATGCATTCAATGTCAGAGATCGAAGATTAGCCGACACGTTACAACCTTTCCACTGCAATTCGCAGCACCGGATAAACGTTTCGACCATGTCCATATAGATTTTGTTGGACCGTTACCTATTGTTAACAACTATAAATACGTGCTAACAATGATCGACAGGTTCTCGAGATGGACGGAAGCGGTTCCAATCATCGATATAACGGCAGAAGGAGTAGCATTAAGCTTTTATACGCACTGGGTAGCGCGATTCGGAACGCCAAGAATATTAACTACCGATCGTGGGAGTCAGTTCGAATCCATGTTATTTAACGCGCTGACAAAGCTGTTAGGGTGTAAGCACATTCGGACAACTGCGTATCATCCTTCATCAAACGGCATGATCGAGCGGTTCCATCGATCCTTAAAAGCAGCGTTAATGTGCCACGCAGATACCACTTGTTTACAAGCGTTACCAACTGTCTTACTGGGTCTGCGCTCAACCTACAAGGAGAATATAAAATGCTCCGCTGCGGAAATGGTATATGGAACGACTCTGCGAATACCGGGAGAATTTGTCACCGATGAGCAAGCTAATCAAGGAAGTGAACCTGCATTCGTAGAAAAATTCCGAAAAGACATGAAGAATCTTCGACCGACTCCAGTGAACCATCATCGTACTGGACGCATTTTTATCTACAAGGATTTGAAGACATGCAGCCACATATTCGTTCGTATTGGTACTTCGAAAAAAATCGTTGCAACAACCTTACACTGGACCTTATCGTGTCATAGAACGTTACGAAAAAGCCTTCAAAATACTAATGGACGGAAAGGAATCGATAATTTCAATTGATCGATTGAAACCGGCATTAATGATTTCTCCAGACATCGAGGAAACAACGTCATCACCTTTCGTCAATTACGAGGAGAGAAGACAGCCACTACTTAAAACATATTCTGGTCCACGCAAATCAACAAACAACAAACAAGTGACATTCCAATTGTCTGATTGACAATTCTTAGGGGGAACGTATATGTAGCGAATCTGCGAAGTACCAAGCGACATCTGTACGTCATAACTACGTACCATTAATTATTATGTACTAATTTTCCATTAGTTTGTCACTGTTGCTAAGAGCGTCGTTCAGTAAAAAGCTCACTCAATAAATGGCAAATAATCGTAATTCTGTGTTTTAATTCTAAACCGTGATTTTAGTGAAAACATCCGTTTACTTTCCCTGTAGGCAATAACACTACACGGCAGTGCCCTACATGGATAGTTGCACAACGACATCTATCTTTCAATCTTTTTTTTCTTGAAAAGCCGTCAGGCCTTGCTTTTTTGAGCGAGCAATCGCGTTTCGGCTCCTTTGAGTCATCTTCAGTGTCTAAAGGATGTGTGCCTTAGACACTGAAGATGACTCAAAGGAGTCCAAACGCGTCTGCTTACTCAAAAAAGCAAGACCCGACGGCGTTTCAAGAGAAAAGAAAATTGACCTACCGATATCAAACAACCAAAATAATTAACTATATTTCTGTCATTTAATTATAATGATAATATTTTACGACAATGCTTTCAAAATATATGCAAATGTGTTATCAAAATCTATCGATTAAATCTGACTACATACGTTTCTTTAAAGATTAGTATTGCTGCTTTCTTGCTTCTTTTTCAATTTTACTTAGCCAAGAATCAAGTGATAAAAGTCCTTAAAAGCAATCATGGATGCTTGTTTAATTTTATGTTGAACTAACAAACAGCTAATCTGGTTGGTGAAATCCAACCAATAACTTCTGTACAATGCAACTTTAATCGCTGCCGCCCGCCAAAACACAAATGATCCCGAAACCAACGTCAAGTTAGCACTGCATACAAACATTTGTTTTGCATTGTCTGCACATGTTTGTAATATTGATTGTGAATTTTATTTGATTTTCCTTATCCCTCAAATTTTTTGTGGTCTCTCTGCTGGTGCTTGGATCGACAGATTGTAGCCTTGGCCCCATTACGTCTATCCACTCTGCAGCATGTGAAAGTCATTCACCTCCATAATCTTTGAAGAAAAAAATCTGTTAGCAATCAACTGGCAATGGCCAACGAAAATATTCATAGACATGTTCATATTGTTTGCAGCAAATGTTGCAATCATACTATAAATAAACATGGAATCCACCCGAAAGAATCTCAACATGTTGAAGCTTCCAGGAATCGTAATTAAGAGAATCAATAAGGGAAATTGAAAGTTAAACACGCTAAGTTCTAAACCAAACTCGAAATCCAACATCCGTTGTGCGAAATGAATAGAAGAAACTTTGAGTGTTCGTTAACCGACAAAAGATCTCCAAACAAGCTTCTCCCAAACATTTTTCAAAAGAATCACAAAACATATTGTTTCTTTTAGCGTTTCATCTTTTAAGTAAATATTACCGCAACGAGAAGAAGAAGCAGCCAAGAATAGACTTCCAAGTCTTGAGCTAGGACAACGCGCTCCAGAGTGGAAAGAGCCGTGCATGCCATCTACCAGTAATAAACCATAAGTAAACACCCACCTGACCTCCAGCACGTCTTGACACACGTCACGTTTGCAACGTAAGACTAATGGCGTGCAGACGACACGACATGTTTGTCTGGCAGACAAAGCGAACCACCGTCTACCGCCGCTAAAATAAAAACGAAGGGCGCCTAATTATGGCGCTCCAACTAAATTTTCATTCACTCAACTATGGAAAGCCGGAAGATAGTTTGGTGAATGCTTTTAAGTACCAATTTACACACACTGGGTTTTATGAGTTCTTTTATCGGGGATTTTCCTGTTTGCAATGTGTTTGGTTCGCTGATTAGTGAAAAGTTCTTCGGAGGAAAATGTTGGCGCGATGGGGAAAGTCGAGTTGGATCAGACAGAAAAAACCAAGAACTTTGCGTTTTAGTAATGCTCATAAAATATTGTGATTCACAACTAAACCTGTAAAAGGTAAACATAATAAAGTCCTTTCGAGGAAGAGAGCTTGTAAACTTTGAACGGGAAGATATTCATGTGTGGTAATTACCTTAATTATACGACATAGCTTGCTGGATGTTTTCTGCATTTTTTATATAATTTTGACTTTCTTGAGAATATTTTGGAATCACGTTTGCAATTCATTTTAATATTGAATCAAACTACGTTGACAACTATAACTGCCATGAAGGTTAAAAAAATGCTATTCTCATTTATCTTGGGAGATAACCACGCCATTTTCGGAACTGATCATTTTCTCTTTCATTACTTGTAGAAAATCGGCGTTTGCTGGTTGCAAATGGAAGGGGCAGGTATTGACTGTGGAATTGTAAAAATTGGGCAAGGCTTGAGTAGTATGTCACACAACTCCATTCAAAACTTGTACTCGTAAATGGAGAGCTCGAAACAAGAAAAAGTTGTGAAAAAACATATATTGTTTCTGTGTGACGATTAAGTAATGAGACTGATTCCATGAAAACCGTATATTTAAAAATTATTCTACAACTCTGCCATCCCCTCCAAAGTAGTCCCTTTGAGCAGCTATACAACGATTCCAGCGCATTTTCCATGCTTCGTAACATTTCTGGAACGCTTCGACTGCGATGTTCGCGAGTACCCTCGTCACGGCCGCCTGGATGTCCGTAATCGACTCAAAATGGGTTCCTTTGACCACCGATTTTGTTCTAGGGAACAAAAAAAAAGTCACAGGGTGACATATCGGGCGAATAAGGCGGCTGTTGCAACACGGTGATTCCTTTAGAGGCCAAATACTGGGACACGCTGAGGACTCCTCAGAAAGGCTCTTTGGAACCATCTTCACGCACAACTTTTTCATCCCAAAATCGTCGGTTAAAATTTGTCCGACAGTTTCACGGTTAATATCCAGTTCCGAGGCCAACATTCGAACTGTTAAACGCCGATCTTTACCGATTAGGGCGCGAACACGCTGCGCATTCGCGTCAGTCCGCACCTCGACTGGTCTCCTACTCCCCGCCTTGTCTTCCACGCTTTCACGCCCCACCTTAAACTCTTTATGCCATCGAAACACCTGGGCACGACTAAGAGCACTATCACCATGATCTTTTACAATTTAAGCCTACGTTTCCGAAGCTGTTTCGCCCAATCTGGCGCAAAATTTTATCGCGAAGCGTTGCAATTGATTTTGCTTCTCCATTTTCGTGACGAGCACCACCAACACACGTCTAGTCAACACGACACAGCAGGCGAACTAAACAAGCTAGAGCGATGGTAAATATATCAATGGAGAGGGGAAGAATGCTGGGGGAGGGGAAGGGAATTTCAAGGTCGCAGGTTTAACACCAGCGCGGTAATAAAATCAGTCTCATTACTTAATTGTCACATCTCGTATATGCTGAACAAGGAAAGTTCACGTTGACGATTCTCCGCGCCGGGTTCCACCAGCATACGGGGAAAGCTTAAAAGAGGCTGAGAAACGTGGGTAATTCCAGTTAAATCAGCAATCTCCATCGCTAAATGGCATGTTCAGGTGATGGGATCGTAGTAGTCTTTGCGTATAGACGTCTTTTAAATCGCTCCTGTCAAAAGTTTTCAAAAATTAAATTAATTTTTTTAAAACGTTAGTCCGAAGTTAATTTTTATAGGAAAAAATCTTATATTGTCGAAGTAATCGACTCAGGAAATTTCTATCGAATATTTTTACTTCGATTGGTAACGAAAAACAAATTCACAAAGAAAATTTCGCCGCTGGTATGGAGGAGCCCGACGGCTTCCCACCGTTGGGGCAACCTGGGGAAACGACGAATACGAAACTGGCGACAATCACTAAAAGAAAACATAACGAAGAAAACTCTGTAGATGGAGGGTGCAAGCTGCAAATAATAGCGGATAATCAACAAATGGCCAAATTGCAGAAAGAAAATGATGAACTAAGGCAAGAGAAACAGTCTCTCAAGGATCTTTTCAAGCAAGGGATGAAGCCTCAAAAGACGCAGCCACAAAATCAATGGCAACAGGTAACAAAGCCGAAGAAAAGTACAAAGCAAGTAAATCCAGAGGAAATTCTAAGTGCTGGTGGCACCAACGAGAGCCAAAATTATTTTGCAGCGCTGGAGGGATTAACCGAAGATATGGAAATCGAAGAAAACATCAGAGGTAATTTTAATCAAGATAATGACGTTAATTTCATTCAATATTTAAAGAACAAAAATAAGGAGAAAAAACCAGCCCGCAGTTCTGCTGGTTCCTCTGAAAAAGCTTCCAACAAGACAGAAAAAGTTCCGCCAATCAACGTGTTCGGACAAACCCGGAAAGATATGGTTCGGCTATTGGCAGCCGAAAATAAACTGGCCAATTTCGAAATAAAAAGAGTTAATGCCGAAAAATTAACTATAAGGACGAAATCACTGGTTAATTTCAAGTCAGCAAAAGATGCGCTGATTTCTGGGGAGGTTCCACACTTCACCTATACCCCAAAAAGTGAAAAAAATCAGACCTTCTTGTTGAAGGGTTTGGACAGCGGAGAGGATACGGTCGATCTTCTACAGGTGCTTAAGGACGCTGCACCAGATATTGATTTTGTTTCAGTCAAAGCCTTTGCGACAAGAAGGTCGACCGTAGAAAGGAAGAATTTACCACTTTACCTGGTACAAATTGCAAATAAGAGCAGTCCAAGTGCCCTTCAACAAATAAGGTACTTGAATTTCAGAGTGGTGAGGTGGGAACGCCTCCAGAAAAGAGGAGTCAACCAGTGTTACCGGTGTCAAAGATTTGGACATTCGGCTGCCAATTGTGCCATGCACTATCGTTGCGTTAAATGCAAAGACGTTCATGCTCCCGGTGAGTGCAAATTGGCTCAGACGGAGCCTAAAGAAAAATTATACTGCGTTAACTGCGGTGTTTTTGGTCACCCAGCATCATATCGAGGATGCTCCCGATATCAAGATGCAAAAGTTAAATTTGCTCCAAAGCAAACACAAGTACACCGTAATATCATACCTTCCAACTTCGTCAAGCCCGGAGTATCATTTGCACTCGCCGCTAGAGGACCAGCAGAAAATGCTGGAAATAATGTAAATAATGTAAGTGGCAATAATGAGCTGCTTCTCAAAATTTACCAGCAACTTAATTCTTTATCGGAGAGAATCGACAAACAAGATTCAAAAATTAACTTTGCTTTTCAGCGTTTAGGTCTTTCAAATGCCTAATAATAACTTGTCATTCAGTCATATTCCCATGGATAGGCTTCGCCTCATATCGATCAACGTCAACTCTATCGTTGCTATACATCGACGTGATTATCTCCTTGAATTTGTTGTGAAGCAAAAGCCTGACATCATACTTCTCACTGAAACCCACCTCAATTCATGGCATTCCATGGAATTCAAAGATTTTGCATTCGTAAGAAACGATAGGGTAATAGGTGATGGGGGAGGTGGCACCGGGATATTGGTTAGAAGACCCTATTGTTTCCAAAATATTGAAAAAGTCGAATTCAAAAACTTTGAATTTCTTGAAGTGTCCGTCATCGAAATTTCACTGCCAGGTGGGGATAACCTCTTCGTTATCTCTGCCTATGCAACTGGTCAAAATGTTCTCAAGTTCAAGGAGGAACTCAATTCCTTGTTTGAAATACTCGAATTGAACAGGCTGCATAATTATTATATTTTTGCCGGTGACCTGAATGCCAAGCATACATCATGGCTAAACGCCACCAATAATCCAAGAGGTGTATTCCTGAAGTCATGGATAACAGAGAACCAAATTGAATACAGGTGCAACCTATATGGGTCGGAGTTCCCAACATACCCTAGGACAAATTCATATTTGGACCTCTGCATTGCTGACGCAAGACTTGAATTCAGCTTCAATAGTCCTCAACGGAAACTGCAGGTGCTTCCTTACGATAGCGACCATAACGCAATCGTAATGGAAATCAATCATCAAAGGGATGATTTCTTCCTCATTCCAGTTCAACATGAAAACCATCGGTTGAATTTCAAAAAAACAGACTGGGGAAAGTTTCAAAAGAAGTTTAATCGGGAGTACCAGAAGCAATGTCCCTCTTCTGATGATGGCAATGCTTGCTCAATGGTTCCTAATAACAGAAATCTAACTGACGATGAAATAGATCTCTATTTGTCGAAGTTAGAGAAGCTGACGTTGGAAACGATTGAGAAAGTTGTTCCCAAGATTAAACATCGAAACAATATGGAAGGATATGAAACACCAACCATCGCAAGGTTGAAAAGATTGAAAAGCCTTCTTCTCACCCGCGTCAACAATATTTATCGACGATTTTTGGACTACAACCATCCCTCGTTGGCTTTGTTGAAATTACACCTGAAGAATGTCCGGAACTTAATCCGTTCATACTTCAGGAGTGAGGTCAGCAATCAATGGGCGGAAAAATTGAGGAGTATTAGCCGACAGGACCCAGATGGCGTGTTCGCGAAAGTGAATAGCATATTCCGCAAGAAGTCTCAAGTGAAGGTATCGAATCTTGAAGTCACTAGTGATGAGATAAATCTTCTCGATAGAGCTGGTATCGAAATTGATAGTACGACTCCGGATAGAAATGGAAACAGGATTATATGTGATGGATTGCAGAAACTTGCCCTGATTGGAACACATTTTAAATTGGTCCATCTACCAAACCCAGAGAGAAGGAATGAAATATTTTCGGAGGTCGTTGAAGCAAAAGTTTCCGACATCAAATCAAGCCTGAACGGCCAATCAATTCTTCATTTCGATGAAACATTAACATCTGACCTCATACCGAGCTTGAATCTTATTGATTATTTTGTCAGCTATGAATACTTGTGTTTCATATTTCGCAGAATAAACAACAAAAAATCATGTGGTACTGACGGTATTCCAAATATAGTTCTCCGACATTTGCCTGAGGTTGCTATTAGGAATTATTGCACATTGTTCAACAACATGTTGAACAATTCATATTTCCCAAATGAGTGGAAAAAGGCTAAGGTATTTCCGATCTTGAAGAAAGGAAAAGAATCTTCATGCCCTAAAAGCTATCGCCCAATCAGCTTGCTGCCTAACATCAGCAAGGTGTTTGAAGTGATACTCAACAGAGCATTAAACGCCCACATTGAGAAATATGAGTTGATGCCGAATTGCCAATTTGGTTTTCGTGCCAGGCATTCGACCATACATGCAATAACGAAAGTAACCTCAGACATCTGTTGGAAACTAAACAACAAAGAATGTGTTGGAGCATGTCTCATTGATATGGAGAAAGCCTTCGATACGGTGTGGTTAGATGGACTTGTTTTCAAACTTCTTCAGGACAGGTTCCCCAGACACCTTGTCGCCATGATGTGTAATATGTTATATGGGAAATCGTTTGTTGTAACTGATGGAAATCTGACAACAATGCGCGAATTCAAGGTCTTGAATGGTCTACAGCAGGGAACAGTTACTGCGCCCCTGCTTTTCTCAATATTCATTCGCAAGCTATTGAACAGCTTTGATTTTAACGTCTCGCCAACGCGATCATTGGTAGCGTTTGCTGATGATCTGATCATCTATACGGCAGACCGAAAAGCTA
The DNA here is from genome assembly GCA_963969285.1 of Odontomyia ornata. Taxonomy (NCBI): domain Eukaryota; kingdom Metazoa; phylum Arthropoda; class Insecta; order Diptera; family Stratiomyidae; genus Odontomyia; species Odontomyia ornata. The sequence goes on along the minus strand of OZ017738.1, from coordinate 154,845,714 downwards.
CAATAGTTCAGAGCAATCTTCAAAAAATGTTTAATGATGTGCAGCTCTACACCGACAATTGGCGAATGAAAATCAATGCGCAGAAGTGCGAAACAATCTTGTTTCGGACAACGCTGCAGGGGGCCAGTCAAGACCTGAAACGTAATTGGAAGGATTTCCACATTATGGCTGGTGAGGGTAGTTCAGAACGGGTTCCACATAAATCCTGTGTTCGATACCTCGGTGTTCATCTCGATCAGTATCTGTACTACACTGAACATGTCAAAATCATGCTCAGTAAGGCACTAAAAGTAGTCATGGCCCTTCGGCGACTCTTTCATTCCAGATACATTGATCAAAAAGTCGAAGTTATTTGTTACAAGACCCTGGTTAGGCCAGTTTTGACATACGGATGCCAGATCTGGTACAACCAGAGTGCTAGTACAATGGAAAGATTAAGAGTTTTCGAAAGGAAATGTCTTCGTGCATGTACTGGTTTGTACAGAAAGCCTGAGACGGATTGGAAGCACTATATATCGAGTAGAAAAATTTATCAAACCGCTCAAGTGACAAGAGTCGATATCTTCATATTGAAACTTCTTCGGAATCATATCGCAAGATCTGTAACTGTGAGTGAAAACCCTTGGATTTCACAGCCGTTCCACCCTACAGACGGGTATATTGTGACTTGCCTCACTACTGGCTTCGTTCCTCCAGAAGCATTCGTTTATTTGGACATGAATCGATATGTTTTTGATTCTGACGGCGTCCCAATCATATATCACATATACCGACGGGCCACCGATAAGAAGATAAAATATCCTCCAAATCTGAGTTCACGAGACCAACAATTCCAATGGAGATACTCATTTGCTAGATTCGTTGAGGCTGGTCGAGCTGAGATGGAGCAATCTAGGTATTGGCGGCTGAATGACAATGTCTAAATTATTCGTGTTAATTTTCTGTTTTTGTGCTTTTTCTCGTTACTTAGTTTTTCAGATTCATCTCATTATTGCTACATATAGTATTGTTGTTTATTTGTATTATAAATTAGGTATAGGTTTCATTATAAGGTAATGTTTTTTTTTTTTGATTGAACTTATTTAGAATTAGGGTGTAACATATTAGGTATAGGATATAAGTTCATTGTTGTGTTAGTAGTATAAGTAATTTTTGAATAATGCTGATTGGTTTTTTCTCCTTTTTCCAATTGAATCAAAAAATATCTAATAATATTAATTAATTTAAATTTGCAAGTGTATTTTTTTCATTAAATGTGTTTAACTGTTAACGTATAAATTTAGAGAGCCATTCGGGCCATTAAGTTTTTTATAGTTTTATTGTTTGGAATTTGCTTTATGTTCTTTTAAAAATTTATAACGATTGGTATTAAATAAAGCGCTTTTGACTTTGACTTTTTGGAATACATGAAGTGCGTTATACGATGTTTGAAGGGGTTTTTCTTCTTGCTCAACTTCGCTTGCAATGTCTAAATCTAATTTTTTAATCTCTACAATGTCGAGTCTAAATGTCCTGAATTTTATCCATAACTTCTTCGTTAGTTAAGAGAGCATTAATCGTATCGGGATTGAGATACCTTTTGAAAATGCCTATCAGATTAGCTTCTGAACATTCGGGTTTGGTAAGGACGTACCCAGTGTAGGCTTCAAAGGGGTTTATGATTTGACAACTGTCTTCTTCTCCGATTTTCAATATCAATTGCGTTTCGGAAGACGTTTACAGGAGATTCTGCGGTAGGAATTAGATGAGCTTTCGTGACTATGTTGCGTTGCTGTTAGGGAGTTAACTGCTGTGGTTTGAGGAGGTCTTGATAAAGTGTCGGCCACTACGTTGGCTTTTCCGAGCTTGTATTTAAGCTCATAATTGTATTCTTCGCATATCGCTTTCCATCTTTTAATTTTGGTATTGGTATTTTTAATGCAAGGCGCGTTGGTTGGTGGGTGGTGGTGAGTAAACATTTTGACCTTACGCGAGCCGCAAAGGTAACCTCGAAGACTGTAGAGTGCCCATATGATAGCCAGCATCTGTTTTCCGTTAGTGGTACAACACTCTTCAGATTTTATGAGTGTTCTTGAGAGGAGTGCGATGGGCTTTCCATTTTGTGACAAGACGGCTCTTATTGCGAATCCGGAAGCGTCTGTTGTCAGTTCAAACTTCTTCTCAAAGTTCGAGTGCACCGGTAGGACTTCTTTAGAAATGAATGCGCTTTTGATTTTATCGAAAGCCTCGAGTGCGTCTCAATTCAATGAAATTGCTTTGTGTTTTGGGAGGTTTTTGGACACACGCCCAGCTTCCCCTCTGTCAAGGGCTTTGCAAGCTTCGTATAGTCTTCAATGAAGCGCCAGTAATAGCCTGACATTCCTTTAAAAGATCGTAGATCTTTAAGGGCCTTCGGGGTGGAAAACTAACGGTTGCCTTGACTTTATCTAAATTAGTGCGGATACCATCTTTATCCACGATATAAGCCAGAAACTTGATATTCCGTTGGAAAAATTCACACTTGTCTTATTGGATTTTCATATTCGCAGCGTCGAGAGTGTGGAATACTTTCTCGAGTTTTGCGAAATGTTCAGCCCCGTTTTTTCCGAAAAATAATGATGTCATCTATGTATACATGACATCTTTCACCGATGTGGTCCCTCAATATATACCTTTGGAAGATGGATAGAGCGTTTTTTAGTCCACAGGGGAGCCGGGTAAATTCAAATATGCTGTTATTCACTGAGAAGGCTATCTTCTCAATGTCGGTCTCCTTCAGCGGTATCTGATGGAATCCGCTTTTTAAATCAGCTATCGTAAAATATTCGTTTTCGTCTAAGTTGGCCAGGACCTCATTTATTTCGGGTATTGAGTATCAGTCGGAGAAGGTTACCGATTTGAGTTTTTGGTAATCGACCACCATTCGATATGTCTTTTCTTTGGAGGTATCCAATTTTTTGACAATCCACGCGGGGGAGTGGTACGCGGATCTAGAAGGTCGAATGTTATCATCGTCCAATAATTATGTTGGTTCTTTCTCAACTTCGTTTTTTAACGACATGGGATACGGGTACGACTTAGAATATGCAGGATCATTTGTTATGGTGCGAATTTCGCCTACAACGCGAGTTATATATGTTAGCTTTTCATTCGGATCAGAGAAAAGGTGTGGACATTTATCAATAATTTGTTTTAGTTTGGCTGATTGTTCCTTGTTTATACTATATGTGAAATTCTTAGATCGATATTATTTATGGATTCTGAATGGTTGTTTAGGGCATTTTTAAATTAGGACCGATTAGCATATCGTGTCATTATCCATAATACAGTCAAAGAATATCAAAGTGGGTAAGATAAAAAAATATTATTTTATCTGTTCCGGGGCCAAAGACTTGGACAAGAGAGTGGAGCGTTATTTTTATGCTTCCCGCTATAGAGTTGGTAAAGAAGCAACGTTCGTTAGGTAAATGGTGTCTTATGTGTCTGGGCTGAATATAATTTTTATTAGACCCTGTATTAATCAGAGATTTTAATACCTCTCCGCTTCGAAGGACAAGTTCTAAATATGGAAGCGGATGGCGGCTTATGCTAAAAAATATACATCATCTATATATTCGGTAGTGTCGTAAGTTTTATCTTCAGGGGGGATCAATATAGTCCTGAAGGGTGTCGTCGTGTTGTTGGTCCTCGGTAGAAATGTTCTGTTCGTATTCTTCGTGTGTAGTGTCTTGAGTCGGGGATTCTTCCAGAAGATAGGTACATTGCAATTTGTTTGGTGGATTATTTATTGGGTGGTTTTGTGGTGGTTGTATACGCTTTTGGGCAAAATGTTGGTGATTTTTGGGTAGATTTTGGTATTTAAGGGCTCGTGATTGAATGGTTTGGTTGATATTCATTGGATCCGGTTGGGGTAAAGGCTTACGTGGCAATGGTCGAGGATTTGGGGAATGGTTGATTAAAGAACATTGGTCGTTGCGGTTGCTGGGGATTATGTACCAAATCCGGGAAAAAGTTTGTTCTTGGAACTGGTGACGGCGTAATTCGTTGAAATCGCGGTTGAGTTCTCCTAGGCGGAATAGGAGGTGCAGTATGGTTTTGGGCTCTATGCATAATCTACATTTTGCATTTTCAAGCAGAGATGCAAGGATTGGGGTAGATCTGCTGGTTCTCTAATACTTAGCAGCCTCGGGAGACCGCCACGCACACCTCTGATGAACATGTCGAGAGCTTGATCTCGATAGGCTTGACTCATAGCGTTGAGTGTTTCTTAGCTCATGTCCATGCATGAAAGTTTATTGAGGATCAGGGAAAGATGGTGATATACCATTTGCTGAAATTCGTGGATCGTTGTGTGGCCCTGTACCAAAGTTGTCTAGTGTTCCCAAGTCACGATTGTCGGCGTAATATAATGTTAAGCACCTGGAATTTTTGGCCCAGTTTATAGGAGTGTTTTAGGGCCCCAACACGATATTAAAAGCTGTTTTGGTGATTTGACGGCTGGTTCCCAAAAGTCCACCAAAGTGGAGGGCTCGTGGTGGAATGAAATTAAAGCGGGTGGGTCATTTAGTGGCGAAGTTATCAATTTGTTGTTTCGATTGAGGGTCATAAATGGTTTGTACCAATTCCTGTAGCTGATTGTTAGTGCCAACAAAGTTGGTGGCGTCTTCAAATAAAACGTTATGAGAAAGTCAGTGATTAGATTTTTCACTACCTCAAGATGTACAGCCTTTGTAGCAAAACAGCAGAATATGGCTAGATAAATCATCAGTGGAGCTTTTCCCCGAATTTCTTGCCGAATGTAAAATGGACCACATAAATCAACACCAGATTAGATGAAGGATCGTGACGGTTGCACTCTATCACTTGGCAAATCTCCCATGATTTGTGTAAATAATTTTGGTTTGTGTGGAGCACATATTACGTGCTGTAGAATGCGGGCCAGTTTTCCCGTTGATTAACCAATATGGTTGCCTGGTGATCGCCAATAATGCACCTGGTCCGACATGGTTGTTTTCCCAGTCAGCTTTGTGATGAAGTGATGATTTGGTAACACTATAGGGTGTTTGGCTTCAGAAGCAAGACTGGCGTTTTTCAATCTGCCTCCTACTCGAATAATTCCTCGTTTGTCAAGGAAGGGAGACAGGCTGCGTAAGCTTGCTTTGAGATTCACGCCTTTATGGACTTGTAAATCAGGAAGTTCATCATGCTTCATCGCATCCTCCAGCTTATGGAGGCTCTCATGTCTCTGCATAACAGACAGGTTTATTAACGGTAGATAGATATTTCAGGCAACGCATCGAATTTTGGCCAAATTTCTTCTTTTTCATGCTGAAGAGGGGACCATAAAACCAAAATTGACATCACGCAAATTCTTCTGGGGTCATTCCTCACGATATTGAGTCTGCTTGTTGCGAACGCGCAATCACGCCGCCTCATGTCTGGTATCAATACTAAAAAGTATGAGCAGCATGATACAACATATAGCAGGTATGCGGTGGAGGTGAAGAGACGGCAGCGACATGTGTCGGACAGCCAAGAATGAGTGTGAATAAGCCAGGTTAAAGCTCAAGAAGTGGCAGTGCTAGACTGCGCCAGTGCCGAGTGCCAATGGGTGCGAAGGCGAAAGAAAAGCTGACGTGGCTGCCTCGGCGATACCTTGCTTGCAGCGTTCAAAAGCGGCTTCAGCATCGGGTGTCCAGGTGAATAGTGCTTTCTTTTTTGTACAACGTTTTAGCAGATCTGAGAGTGGCGCTTGGGACTCAGCAGCGTGTGACATGCAGCGGCAATAAAAATTCAGCATCCCGAGAAAACGCCTCAGCTGAGATGAGTCGGCCGGTTTGGGAGAAGATACCATGCCTTCCGTTTTGGGGGTGGTGGTCGAAATCCAGTTTCGCAGACGTGGTATCCAGCAAAGACGACCTCCGACTGACCGACTTGCAACTTATCCCAGTTAGCGTGGAGATTCGCCGCCTGCAGCATGGAGAGAAGTTGCTCGAGGTGGCGCTGATGTTGGTCGTGGCTGGCCAAGAACACTAGGATATCGTCCTGATAGACCCGAACGAAGTCCAACTTCCTCAGCAGTTGGTTTAGAGTCCGCTGCATCGTTTGTGCTGCGTTACGTAGACCCAAAGGCATTCCCAGGAATTCATACAGTCCGAAGGGCGTGATGACTGCCGTTTTACATAAGCCTTCAGGAGCAACCGGAATTTGGTAGAAGGCACGCTGGAGGTCGATCGCTGAAAAACAGTGCCGCTGGCCTCCTGAATCAAATCCTTAATGATGGGCAATGGGTAATGGTCCGGTCGAATTTGAGCGTTGAGTTGACGGTAATCCCCAGTAGCTTGCCAATGGCGACCGTCCTTGGAAACCATGTGCAGAGGACTGGCTTAATGAGGGTCGAATTATGCCTCGTTCCAGCAAGAAAGCGAACTCGGCTTTGGCTGCGGTGAGGCGTTCTTCCGCGAGGCGACGTGATCTCGTGAAAACCGGTGGGCAATTAGTGACTATTTGGTGGTGGACGGGTAGGTCAGCGACCGAGGCTTATTTCCCGGGTTGTGCGGATGCATCTGCGTATTTGGCGATTATCCTTTTGTACCGGTCTTCAATGGTGTCCTTCACTTTACTGACGGTGCTAACACTTATTTATTTATTTATTTATTTCAAAAAATCAACTTACAGACTAGTAGTCCAATTACAATCAATTAATACAATATTTAAACATATGAATTCAAAATATGGAAGAAATTAAAGTAAAAAGATCACAATATGATATCAAAAATTAAGATTTATAGGAATGTTTATATATTTCATTTTTCATTGAAGTTTTGAATACGCTAAGGGACTGTGGTAGAGGACCAAGACTTCGCTGGTTGTGCATACGAGGTAAGCGTAGTAAGGGAGAGTGGAAGTACGTGCATACGGAACCTGAAATTGAAGCGAGGATCTATTAGGGCGAGCAGTGGCGAATGTATTTCTTTGCTTGCATACATTTTGAGGTAAAAGCCTATGATGAAGCTTGAACAAAAGATATTCGTCAAGGATCTGGTCTGGACTCCAGAGTAGGAAGGTTCAAAGTCTGTAGTCGGTCATCATAAGGGGAGTAAGGAAGGTTGAATTTGAAGAATAGAGACCGTGTGAATCTGCGTTGAACTGACTCAAGAGCATCGATGTGCTTCCTGTGGTACGGACTCAAAATGTGGGAGCAGTACTCCAAATGACAACGTACTAGTGAGAAGTAAAGAAACATACAGGATGTGATATGTTGGAATGACGAAGCGGGTCGTAAAATAAATCCAGTTAAGCGAGAGGCGTTCTTAATAATTAGAGCAATGTGGAGATCAAACTTCAGTTTACAATCAAAAAGCACACTAAGATCCTTGAAGGAGGTTACCAAGGATACCAACAAGCTTATACGTTGAGAGAAGATGAAATTTTTTACAGGAGAATGTCATCATTTGGAAACATTTAAGGAGAGATGGTTTGATCTTGAAGTCGTCTGTATAAAGGAGACAGGAGGATGTGATAACAGTAGGTAGATCATTGATAAAAAGTAAAAATAGTATGGGGCCAAGTACTGAGCCTTGAGGAACTCCCGAGCTCGGGTGAAATGAAGAAGAGAAGCAAGAGTTGAAAGTAACTACACATTGACGATTCAGGACATAGGAGAGAAGCCAGGAATAGAGGCAACTAGGGACATTGAACCCTAAAAGTTTCTCAAATAGGAGAGAGTGATCCATTGAATCAAAGGCTTTAGGAAAATCCGTAAAAATAAAGTCCACTTGTTTTTGATCGAGAGCAGCTGCAATATGATGGGTAAAAGAAAGCAAATTTGTTCGTCTGCTAAAGATGGGAGGACAAGTGGATACAGCACATCAAAAACTATCTTTTCAAGAATTTTACTAAAACAAGGAAGAAGGGAAATAGGACAATAGTTTGAGATGATATTACGATCACCAGATTTGAAGATAGGAAAAATGTGGGCAATTTTCCATTGGGAGGGGAAAACCCCACAGGATAAACTCAAGTTAAAAATAATTTAAAGGGGAACACAAAGCGAAGAAGATAAAGATTTTGCTAGAAAATATGGAATGCCACTAGGGTCCATACTGGTGCTGTTGTCAAGATTATTTAAGAGTTTGTACGAAAATTAGTAGAGGAAAAAGAGCAAGAAGATTGGTTAAAGGAAGGGAAATGCATAGCCCTGCCAAAAAAGGAAGAAAAATAAGAAGCGAAGAGTTCACAAGATTCTTGAGGTGAAGACGATGTCATGCCATCTAGACTAAAATTATCAGGGGCATGATGAGAGGTCCTTAAAGATTTTACGTCCGACCAGAACGCACGAGTTTGATTCGACATTAACGTAGTTCCAATGTGGTTAACATATGCATGAAGTACAGAAGTGGCAATTTTCTGGACCGCGGCATGACGCTCTTTGAATTTAACGAGGTCAATTGGAAGACAACTGGATAAGAATTTTCTGCGGGCAGCATCTTTAGCTTTAATTGCAGGGCAGTGAAATTAAACCAAGGAGCATCTTTAGGTCTTCTTGCTGGAAACACAGGAGTAAATTGCGAGATTCAGGACGAAAGAAACAAGTAGAGCTTATCAATACAATCTTCAGTGTGGAGATTGCTGAAGAAAGAATATCAATTCACGGCATTAAGGTTAGCTGCCATGCTCGATAAATCGGCTTTAAACATATTAAAGCGGGAGGGTGAGGAATTCTTCAAAGAACGAGAAGATGTGAAAGCAAGCTCAACAGAGAGCGGTGGATGGTGGGGATCAGGTTTGACAAAGGATGAGAGTGCCACCGTTGCGGACAGAGAACAAGGTGGCAAGTTGGAAAGAACAAGATCAAGCAATTTGCTATTGGCATTAGGAAAAGTGTTGTATTGGGTGAAAGAATAGAGGGAAATAATAGAAGAAAGGGCAAAAGACACGCTACCGCCAGAAACTATGGAGACATACATATCATTCCAAACAATAGAGGGCAAATTAAATTCACCACGGACCAATATAGGGGTAGAAGGGAAACGGGCATTAATGTAGCTCCAGAATTCTGCAAAGAAATGCTTGTAAACAATAGCAGGACTGTTACAAGGGATATAAACAGATGATACCGAGGAAGGAAAGAGAATCAGATAGAGGGACTAGCACAATTATACACTCAACAGGTGAAGATGGAGTGAAATCATCACAGGATTTGCTAGTAAGGGAAACATTTATACGCACTAGAACGCCTCCACCGTCAGACTTTTACCAGTAGCATCACGGTCTCTACCTCTGCTGAAGATTAAATAATTCGGGAGTAGCTCGCTATTACTAATGTAAGTCATGTTTCCGTTAGACAGATAATATTATACGGAAAAAGGATGGAAGAAATGCGAAGTACAGTACTCTTAGTCCTCATGCCACGAACATTTTGGTAATAGCAAGTTAAGAATGAATTACGAGGCCTAAGGGATGTATCTTCTGGAGCGAAAGGACACAGGATGGTTACGCTTAAGAATCGGAGAGAACTTTTTGACGAATACGCCAGGTGGCCAAAATTCCTTATCAAGCAAGATACTTAGGTTAGATAAAGATTTTGCTAGAAAATTTGGAATGCCATCAGGCCCCACACTGGTGCTGTTGTCAAGATTATTTAAGAGTTGCTCAACCTGCAAGGGGTTTGTACGAAAATTAGTAGAGGAAAAACAGCAAGAAGATTGAATACTGTGTATGGTTGGAGCTGGACCGAGGACGCAGGCTGCGGAGAGATTAGTGAGATCGTCCAAGAGGCGATGGTTGCGAAGATCGATGAATAGACCATGATGCTTTAGTGCGTCGGCTCCTAAAATGGCTGTCCGGACATCTACTTTCACAAATGACTAGCGGAATGACCGGCGTAGCCAGAAATCTAAGGTGAGCTGCTGAGATCCAAAGTTTATGATGGGCGTGCCATCGGCTGCCTGTAGCACGAGCCTCTGCTTACGAAGAGACCTGGCAATGGAATGCCTCGGTATGATGGAGAGTGCGGAGCCGGAGTCTACCAGGAACCTGGTTTTTGTGGTGCGGTCGGAGACATAAGAGGCGTCTCTCCAAGGTGTTGCCAGCGTCTAGTATTGTGGTTTAAACTAGGAAGGAACAAGGCTGCTTGCATCGCATCGCTAGGGTTACGTGCTTGGCGTGATACCAGCAGTGTCCTGTGCGACTGTCTGGTCCAGGAGTGGCGGAGCGGCCTCATCGTTGGCTTGCGTTTCTTGATGAGGCCCGCTCCCGCAGTGTGTTGGTGCAGGCGTGTGGTTGCTGAAGCGCTTCTCGAGTCAAGTTTGTTAGCTGTTAGATTAGTGAGATCATCCAAGAGGCGATGGTTGCGAAGATCGATGAATAGACCATGATGCTTTAGTGCGTCGGCTCCTAAAATGGCTGTCCGGACATCTACTTTCACAAATGACTAGCGGAGTGACCGGCGTAGCCCGAAATCTAAGGTGAGCTGCTGAGATCCAAAGTTTATGATGGGCGTGCCATCGGCTGCCTGTAGCACCAGCCTCTGCTTACGAAGAGGCCTGGCGATGGAATGCCTCGGTATGATGGAGGGTGCGGAGCCAGAGTCTACCAGGAACCTGGTTTTTGTGGTGCGGTCGGAGACATAAGAGGCGTCTCTCCAAGGTGTTGCCAGCGGTGTCCACTGAGTACAACGCCGGCAAACCTAGTTTTCGCGTCTAGTAGTGTGGTCTAAACTAGGAAGGAACAAGGCTGCTTGTATCGCATCGCTAGGGTTCCGTACTTGGCGTGATACCAGCAGTGTCCTGTGCGACTGTCTGGTCCAGGAGTGACGGAGTGGCCTCGTCGTTGGCTTGCGTTTCTTGATAAGGTCCGCTCTCGCAGTGTGTTGGTGCAGGCGTGTGGTTGCTGAAGCGCTTCTCGAGTCAAGTTTGTTAGCTGCGTAATCGCCAGACAGCTAACTCGACAGCGGCTTGGTCCGAAGAAGAACGTGGTGAGGAGAGACCAGATGAGGGTGTGATTGGGCGCGTGGATGGTTTCACTGACGCGGCCATCAAGCCTGGACCCATGTCTTGTGCCTCGTCTGCGACAGCGGCAAGCTCCTCTAGCGTTTGGTTTTTTATGGGCAGAAGCATGCGGCATGTTGAGGCAGGAGGTCAAGCCATCTGACACGGAGGGCATCGTCGCTAACCCGTGTGCCAGTGAGGGAACGCATATGCCGTAGGAGCTGCGAAGGTCGCCTGTCTCTGAACTCGATGCCTGTGAGCAGCTTATGTAGCTGTGCATCAGGTGAGTCTGTGAGGCGGGCGACGATAGCTGCTTTGAGCGCTCCGTATCGGTCTGCTACATCCGTGATCCAGCGATGATACCGTGAGATGGTACTTGGTGCATCCCTTGTCACCTTGTGCACTTCGAATTGTGAATTAACCTGAAAGAACCACAACTCAGGACTAGCCCGCCAGAAGGATGGCAGCCTGCACTGGCTTATGATGTTTACCTCCTAAGCCGGTGGTAACCTCCCGGCTGGTGGTAACCTCCCGGCTGGTGGCACCTCTTAAGGGAGACGGTGCACGTCATCCTCGTCGTTTCGTCTCATTATGATTATTGTTGCAAGTTGGGGTCACAACTTTGGAAGTAAAATCCTTGTCTTTAATTTTTACCCTATATTTATATTTTACTCTTTGTAAATGACAGAGTTTATTACTCTCTTTGTTTACGACGAGGTAGACGGCTACGACGATGAAGATGATGAATGATGATGTCGTCATTCTTGATGATGATGATGATCGTCAACATTATCATCAAAATCATCAACAACGATTTTGATGATAATGTTGACGATGCTGTTGTTGATGATGACATTTCGACTATGAACCAGTAGGAAGTGAGAATCTAGAAGAGAGGCTCAAGCAAATTTCCTTTTTTCTAGAGGGGATTGCTTGCGCTGCTGATATGTGGGATCGTTCAGCAGGCGAAGATCTCTCGTGAGACGAGGATTTGTTTGCGCCGTGAAGCGTGCGCTGGCGTTGGGGCGTTCTGAGTCGCCACATATCTATCTATCTGTGATTAAAATAGATCGATAAATCGTCGATTTACTTTTATTAAAAAGGACGTGAAAGTACCGAAAAGAAATTCGCACGACTGTGCCACTTATATTTCTCAAGCCGAAGGCTTCCAAAAAATATAATAAAGGTTTAATTGAAAAACGATTTCCGCTTTTACAAGTGTATTTATGCTCGAACTAACTATTAAAGCTGATTGAGTTCAGCGTGTTTTTGTATTGGAGTGTACAGACGCACGACTTTCGTGCGTAACTGTACTCGACGTAGCAACCGAGCGCGACTCAGTCTTTATAAATACTCGAATGACGTTAGATTGTCAGTTCGTCTCGATCTCTCCAGTAGCACGCTTGCAAATAAACGTCTTAATATTATTAAATAAAATAACAAAATTATTAAACTAAAATCAACGTTTATTTATTCACCTAAACTTGTTCTCCCATCCCTGGTCTACCAGGTTATGGGCCCAGTTTACGAAGAATAACTGTGAAAATTAGGAGAACAAAAAGTCGACGAGTCCCAAGTGGCGCGGAACGGAAGTCGGCCATTGTTCGATTGTGTCGAAGTTAACGAGAGTGAAAACTTGCGGAGTGTAAATCGAATCCGTGATGTCAGTCGGCATCTCAGTAAAGGACGTGAAGCCATTTGACGGAACGAATTTTCAAGGCTGGAAAGCGCAAGTAAATGCTTTATTTGTGATGAATGATGTTCTCGATGTCGTCGACGGCACGAGGCCGGAGCCTCCTGCTGGAAACGGACAAGCGGCCGCGTTGAAGAAAAATATAAAGGACGATGCAACGGCAAAGTTTATAATACTGTCGAATCTCGACGAGACGCAACAGGTGTGTGTATTGTCCTGCGTTTCTGCGAAAGAAATGTGGGATTAATTGTGCCTAATTCATGAACAGAAAACCGCAACAAATAAACTAGGTTTGCTACAAAAGTTTCACGCGTATCGAATGAGTGAATCGGATACGGCAGTTCAACATGTGGCGAAGGTGACAAACATGGCGAGTCAACTCAAGGACATCGGCGAAGATGTGTCGGACGCTACGACAATGGTAAAGATACTCGCGAGTCTCACCACGAGGTTCAGCACGCTGCAAGTAGCATGGGACAGTGTGGATCCGGTACGGCAGACTCTCAATAACCTCCAGGAACGGCTGATAAGAGAGGACGCAAGACTCAACGACGAAGAAGAAACGTCAGAAGCGCTGGCTGCGACAGCCCAAAATCGTCGTTCGCGAGGAACGAAAAGTGCTAAAAATAAAAAGACTGAAAATAAACAGGACATGAAGGAAGTGCAGTGTTACAAGTGCCAAGGCATGGGACATTTCGCGAGTCGCTGCCGAAACAAGCGAAAGCCACGCGATGGCGCCGAAAAAACACGTGACTGTGCATTCGTAGGTGAAATGAGCGGTTCGGTTGCGTCGGGCTTCGAAAGTGTGGGAACCGCGAAGGTGCTGTGGACAAAGACTCAAGTGATGAAGGCCGATCAGAGCGATGTCTGGCTGATCGACAGCGGCGCATCGCGACATCTAACTCATCGACGTGACTGGCTATCAGACTACAAGTCGGACAAAACGGGTGCTACAGTATCGCTTGGCGATAATCAAAACTGCAACGTCGCCGGTGAAAATTAAAAACTTGATCGACCGAGTGTGGCAAGATACAAAAATCGAAAATGTGCTATACGTGCCAAAGTTACGAAAAAATCTGTTCTCTGTCGGAGTATGTACTAAAAAGGGATTCCAAGTGCGTTTCGAAAATAATCAAGTTATCGTGGCGCGTGACGGTGAAGTACTTGCCACGGGAATGAAGCAAAACAATGGCGTGTACAGAATGTTTTTCAAGGTCTCGAAACAAGGGAGCAACGCAGAAGCCAATGTAGTTGCGACGAATTTAACCATGTGGCACGAGCGTTTGGGACACGTCGGGAAGCGTGCAATTCGTGAATTAGCGGAAAAAGGACTCGTGAGTGGAGTAACATTTACAGACAAAAGTGATGTTTTCTGTGAGTCGTGCAGTCTTGGAAAAGCGCACAGGTTACCCTTTAATAAGAAAATGGAGCGCCACAAGAAAATAAAGCCAGGTGAAAAAATGCACTCAGATGTCTGTGGGCCCATGTCGACGAACTCGGTCGGAGGATCAAGGTTTTTTTTTGACATTCAAAGACGAAGCAACAAGCTACAGGCACGTCTATTTCATCAGAAGGAAATCCGAAGTATTCGAAAAATTCAAAACTTTCGAGAAAATGATCGAGAACAAATTCGGAAGAAAAATGAAGACTCTTCGCTCCGACAATGGTCGAGAATTCTGTAACGAAGAGATGGACAAATATCTTGAGGAATGTGGCATCAAACGAGAAACAACAGCGCCGTACAACCCGGAGCAAAATGGAAAAGCCGAGCGCGACAATCGGACGATTGTCGAAAGTGCCCGTACAATGATAATCGCGAAGAATCTTCCATTGACTTTATGGGCAGAAGCAGTAAATTGTGCAGTGTACGTGTTAAATCGAATACGAAGCGTGGACTGGGAATGTTCCGAACCTAAAGCATCTCCCAATCTTTGGATCAGATGCATACGTACACACTCCGAAACAATTCACGCGAAAATTTGACGCTCGAGCAATCAAGAAAGTTTTTGTTGGATACACGGAAGAGTCAACGAATTACCGGGTATACGATCCTGAAAAGAAAAAGGTCAGCGTTGTTCGAAACGTCGTATTCAACGAGAAAATCGGGCCGCCGTCGGTAGAAGCGAACGAGAAGGAAGATGAATATGAAATATTTCTTCCAATGAACGAGGCACAAGAAGAACACGAGAACAACGGTGAGGACAACGTCGACATCAGAGAACGAGAAGAAGAAGATCACAACGAGGACAACGCACAAGAGAACGAGCAAGAAGAAGAAGATCGCGAAAATCGAAGAGTCCTGCGAGATCGAAACGCAATTCAAACTCCGAGAAGGTATCGGCACGATGCAAATGTAGCCGAATACGTGATTCTATTGACATACGAAGAAGCAACAAAGAGCACTGAAGCCACGCAGTGGGCAAGTGCGATTCATGACGAATTTAAAGCGTATGAAGAAAATCGTACGTGGGAACTTGTAACAAAAACGCCGGACATGAGGCTCATCGATTCGAAATGGGTATTCCGCGTGAAGACGGACGTCGACGGGAAGTCACACCGCTTCAAAGCCCGATTGTGCGCGAGAGGTTTTCTTCAACGTGAAGGGATTGACTTCAAAGAAACATTCTCCCCAGTCGTGAGATATGACTCACTAAGGATTCTGCTGGCAACAATAGCAGCGAAAAATCTCAACGTAGTGCAGTTCGATGTTCAAACTGCATTTTTGTACGGGAAACTTGAAGAAACAATCTTCATGAAAGTTCCGGAAGGACTGAAGCTGAAGGAAGATGCAAGAAACGTCGTATGCAAGCTCGAGAAGTCTCTCTACGGGCTTAAGCAGGCTCCACGCTGTTGGAACCAAAGATTTACAAAGTTTCTGAGTGAATTTAACTTCAAAGAATGTGAAGCAGATAAGTGTGTGTTTACCGGGAAGTTTAAAAACGACGAAGTATATCTGGCGCTGTTCGTCGATGATGGGCTGGTAGCCTCAGACAATGTAGAAACACTTAAGAAAATCATTCAACGATTAAGCGAAATGTTCAGAATCACGATCGGAGATTCTAACATTTTTGTCGGGTTACAGATTGAAAGAGATAGAGAAAAAGGAAAAATGGTAATTCACCAGAGCGCGTACACAAAGAAAATAATCGAAAAATTCAGCATGGTAGACGCGAAAACGGTAAGCGTGCCGGCGGATCCGCAGCACTGACCCCGGTCGTAGAAAGCGAAATAAAAATAAACAACGTGCCATATCGCGAAGCAGTAGGCTCTTTAGTTTTTCTAGCAGCCGTTTCGAGACCAGGCATTGCTTATGCAGTAAATGCAGTCAGTAAATTCTTGAACAAGCACGATTCATCCCATTGGCAGGCGGTTAAAAGAATATTCGCGTATCTGAAAGGCACGGTTAACTATGGCATCGAGTATCAAAGCGGCGGTAGCGAAGCAAAGCTGATAGGTTTCTCAGATGCTGACTACGCCGGAGATGTAGAGACGCGGAGGTCGACGACCGGATATGTATTCTGTCTGTCATACGGAGCCGTAACATGGTCGTCACAACGACAAAAACTGGTGACGTTGAGCACAACAGAAGCCTAGTACGAAGCTGCATCGGCAGCTGCTCGGGAAGTAGTCTGGATGAGAAAATTGTTGTCGGACATCGGATGTCCTTGTGATAAAGAAACAACGCTTTATGTTGATAATCAAAGCGCAATCCAACTAGTCAGAAATCCAGTTTTTCACAAAAGAACCAAGCATATAGATGTTCACTTTCACTTTATTCGCGAGAAAGTGAACGAAAAAGAAATTGTTGTTGAATACGTTTCATCTGCAAATCAAAGAGCAGATATATTTACAAAGGCGCTGCCGCGAGATCGCTTCAAGGATCTATGTTACAAGCTAAACATGATAACAGCAAACGAGAAACACTCGAACGGCGGTAGTATTAAAGCTGATTGACAACGTGTTTTTGTATTGGAGTGTACAGACGCACGACTTTCGTGCGTAACTGTACTCGACGTAGCAACCGAGCGCGACTCAGTCTTCTTTATAAATACTCGAATGACGTTGGATTAATTCAGTTCGTCTCGATCGCTCCAGTAGCACGCTCGCAAATAAACGTCTTAATATTATTAAATAAAATAACAAAATTATTAAGCTAAAATTAACGCTTATTTATTCACCTAAACTTGTGTTACAGCGTAGTTTCCCGGCGTCAAGGCGAGGCGGTAACCCTAAAGAAAGACGCACATAGAATCGGCAACGTGTGGGTGATCGGCGGCATGGCGTGCAACAGGCGAGTGTAAAGAGTAGTCTTCTTGTCGACATCGGCGCGGACAGAGTCCATATAGAATATGGCGTGAATTATATTACGGTGTGAAATAATTATGGCGTTTTAAATAAAAGGCGAATTCAATTTTATTAGGACTGTGCTGTGTTTAAATTAATTATGATGTAACAATTCAGAAGTGGGATTGAGAATCCAGCGTGTGCGATATATTTAGAAAAACTACGGGCGACCATATTAAGTGCATTCCTATAGATAGGTGTCGGTTGGGTATTTTGGTCGCACTGTACTTTTGTGTGGCGAAAAAAAAACAAAACAAAAAACAAAGAGTTCAATCGGCGTGTGTGTGTATGTGTGGTGTTGGTGTATAAAAAAAAAGAGAAGAGCACGTTCGTTATCCAATTCGGCTTTGAAAGATTTCCTGTGTTAAAAAAAAAAAATGTCAAATCGGCGTAAAGATACAAGCATGGATAGCGAAGACGAAGAGATTTCTTGGCGACGGACTTCGTCGGATGGCGATGAGGCGACGAAGGAAGCAAGTGGTCCGAGTCAAGGCGATGGGCTCGGTGGCGACAAGGAGAAGGGTTTGGCGAGTGCGGACGGCAACGCGACGGCGAAAGCCATACGCGAGTTAATGCGCTCTGGACTGGCGGGTCAAATAAAGAAGGCGGTCCAGCAACAGGCTGCCTTGGCGTTTGGCGAGTTGCTGGAACAGCAGCAGGAGGAACGCTCGGCGTCGCGTTCGGATAGTGCTGACGGTAGGTCGAATGGCGGACGACAGGCATTGCGCATCGGGCATGAGATTATCGACACGTTCGATCCTGCCGATGCCGAGCAGAACGTGGAGCGGTGGCTTGGGAAAATCGACCAGCATGGCGATGTTCATGGATGGTCGGAGTACGAACGGGCAACGATTATGCAAGCGAAGTTGGCGGGAAATGCAAAGCGGTGGTTCCATCGATTGGATCAGTACAATTTTTCGTGGGAGCGGTGGAAGGTAAAGTTGCGGGCGGCATTTCCACGGCGTTATGAGTATGCGGTTATGCTCGAGGAGATGATTGCGCGGCGGAAGCAATCCGACGAGGGCATGACGGCATATTATCATGCCAAATTAGGACTGTGCGCATGGGTAAAAATCCAAGGCGAGGATGCCGTGTCGTGCATTGTTCGAGGATTGCCCGAAGAACTTCGTGCCAATGCACAGGCGACAGGTTGCAAAACGCCGGAAAGATTGTATGAACGATTCATGGCGGGGTTGGAGTCGTACAGAGAATCGGGCGGTGGCAAGGCGATTGTGCCAGCGCGAGAAGGCAGCTTTAGTCGCAACATTGGTGGAGAACGGCAATGGTATGGACACAATTTAGCAAGGCGATGCTATAATTATCAGGAACAGGGCACGCATCTGAGCAGAGATTGTCCTAAGGCGAGATTGGAGCGATGTTGGCGATGTGGCGAAGGCGGTCATTTATCGAAAGATTGTGCTCGGAAACAGGTGAGTGTTAGTAATTCCTGTGATAAAAATCAAAACAAACTTGTGGGCCAGATAAACGGCGTCAAAGTTCGGGTATATGTAGATACGGGCAGTGAAAGTAATCTCATGACGGGGGATTTAGTCAAGAGATTAGGGCTTAGCGTAGCACGGTCGGGCGCAGGCATTAAACTGTGCGGATTTGGCGGCGGAGTGTTGAAAGCACTAGGCTGGGTAAAATGTCTTTTGGTGCTGCCGGACTGTGAGATAAACATAGAGGCGTTGGTAACTGACGGTAGTATGGGAAGAGCAGAGTTGCTGTTGGGATGGCCGGCTATTAATGATCCCGGGTTGGCGGTGAACGTGTCAAACTGGTTAGGAAAAACGATGCTGCAAGAGCACTTAGTCAGCTGACATTAGAGGCGGAACCCACACGGCGGAAAGTGGCGTTAGTGAAAGATTTTAAGTGCCAAGGCGAGACTACAGGGCGGGCAGTAGTTGAGGTGCTAGAAGCAACGGCGGGTGAACAAGTTTGCATGGCGGCAAAAATGTTTCGAGACGGACAAGCCTAGACGGCGATGCCCAGCGGAGTGTTAATAGGCGGACAGTCCAATGAGATATTGGTGAGCAATCTAGGCAATAAGGAATTAAATTGGGCGAAAGGACGGCTCATCGCTAGGGCAGAGACTCGACAAAACGAAGGCGAGATACAGACGGTTCAAAAAGACAGAGTGAGTATTAAATTGGTAGATAATAAAGTTGAGTTAGACAAATTGAAAATAGGAAACATTTCGGCAACTGATAGAAGAAAATTAATGCAAGTATTAGAACAAAAGGCACACTGTTTCGCACAAAATGAGGGTGATTTGGGGTTGACTGGATTGGGTGAGATGGAAATTCGGTTAACAACAGAACTCCCCGTGTTCCGGCGACCTTATAGATTATCGGTGGCCGAAAGAGATACAGTAAGAGATAAGGTGGATAAAATGTTGCAGGCGGGGATTATTAGGGAATCAAGCTCGGCGTATGCAAGTCCAATTGTGTTAATTCCAAAGAAGACCGGCGAATGGCGAATGTGCGTGGATTATCGGGCGCTAAATGCAATTACGGTGAAGGATCGATATCCTTTACCACTAATATCGGATCAGTTGGATAAGCTGGCAAATATGTTTTATACGACACTTGATCTGGCGCAGGGTTACCACCAGGTCCCTATGCAGAAAGCATCAGTGAGTAAAACGGCGTTCATTACTCCTGACGGCCATTATGAATACTTAAGAGTACCTTTTTGATTGGCGAATGCTCCGGCGATATTTCAGAGGGCAATCAATAAAATGTTGGGTGTTTTGAAGCATGGAAAAGTGTTGGCGTATATGGATGATTTATTAATTCCATCAGCAAGTGTTGATGAAGGTATGGAAATGTTAAGTATTGTGTTAGATTTGATAGAAAAGGTGGGACTAAAATTAAATAAGGAGAAATGTTCGTTTTTGATGGGAACTGTTGAATATCTAGGGCATGAGATTTCGGCGGATGGCGTAAGACCAGGTGCTCGGAAGACAGAGGCGGTGTCCGAATATATAGCTCCAAAGGATGTACATGGCGAGCGACAATTTATAGGATTAGTATCTTATTTTAGAAAGTTTGTTAGGAATTTCTCTTCAATTGCGAGGCCTATAACGGATCTTACCAAGAAGGGGTGTACTTGGAATTGGGGCGATGAACAACAAAAGGCGTTTGAGTTACTGAAAAACAATCTGGTGACACGACCACTGTTGGCGATATATGACAGTAAGGCACAAACGGAGTTACACACAGATGCTAGTAAATGGGGATTAGGTGGCATATTGTTACAGCGTTATGAGAAAAATGAGGCGTGGCGGCCAGTAGAGTATTTCAGTCGAGTCACTTCGATACAAGAGCAGGTGTATCATAGCTATGAGCTTGAAACCTTGGCGGTGGTAGATTCGATAAGGCGTTTTCGGGTCTATTTGGTAGAAATTAAATTCAAGGTGGTAACTGATTGCGTGGCGGTGCGCGCAACAATGTTAAAGAAAGATTTAATTCCTCGAATAGCTCGATGGTGGTTGGCGTTACAGGAGTATGACTTCGAAGTGGAGTATCGTCCTGGCGAAAGGATGCAACATGTAGATGCTCTAAGTCGGAATCCGTTGGGTTTGGAGGCTGAAGAAGGTGTTAAGCGGATCAACGTTGTAGAAATAGGAGAACATGATTGGTTCTTTACCGTACAGCTACAGGATCCTAAGACGCAGGAAATTACACGGGCGTTCAGTGATGGAACACCGAGTCCTGAGTTAATGGCGAATTATAAAATTAAAGGTGGGCGATTATATCGGAAGACATTAAATGGCGACAGACTGTATGTTCCTGCATTGGCTCGTTTTAGTCTGATACATAAGCATCATGATGATATAGGACATCCGGGCTATGAGAGGTGCCTAAAGTTAGTTCAGGAGACGTATTGGTTTCCCAAAATGAGGCGCTTCATTTTGAAATATGTGAGGGCATGTTTGAAATGTGCATTTGTAAAAGGCGATTACGGGCGTGGCGAAGGATATCTACATCCAGTAGAGAGACGGGCGATACCATTTGACACGGTGCATGTCGATCATTTGGGACCTTTTGTGAAGAGTGCGAAGGGTAATAATTATCTGTTGGTGTTGATTGATGGGTTTACTAAGTTTGTGCTGGCGCGCGCAACTAAAACCTTAAGATCTACGGAGACGGTGATAAAGTTGAGAGAAATATTTTCGGAATATGGGTATCCAAGGCGGATCATTAGCGATCAGGGATTGGCGTTTACGAGCCAGGTGTTTAAGGACTTCTTGGCGGAAAAAGGCGTTAGGCATGTGTTGAATGCGATAGCGACACCAAGGGCGAATGGACAGGTGGAAAGGTCCAACCGAACAATTATAGAGGCGTTGGCGGCTGGCGCAGAAACGGAAGCCCGGTGGGATGAGGCGTTACCTGAGATTGGGTGGGGTCTGAATAACACGATGAACGCCAGTACAAGGTTTTCCCCGGCGCAATTGTTGTTCTCCCATGGAAGTCGTGGTGTAATAGCGAATTTGGCGAGTGGCGAGCTAGCTAGCGAGGCGAGAGTTCAAGGCGGTGAAGGAAATTCGGGGGAGACGAATCTTCACGAAGAAAACTCACAAGGCGGGGTGGGCGATGACCTAACAGGCGTGGCGACCGATCTACATCATGATCTTGGCCAAGGTGAGGGGATGACGACTACTGGCGTTGCAACGAGGAAACGGATGGGTGACGACTCAGCTGTTCCAAGTCACGCAAAAAGGCTATTACTGGACCGCGCAAAGGCGAGTGAAAATATAACTAAGGCGGCAGGGCGAATGAAGTCAAGATAAGATCACAGGCGAAAGAGGGCTGATAAGTATAAGCCGGGCGAATTGGTGTTATGGCGACAAGCGGCTACTAACAAGGCAGGTATTGGCGTAGGGCGGAAACTGGCGAATAAGTATGACGGACCGTATCGAATCGTTAAGGCGTTGCAGAACGATCGATACATAATCGAAGCGATTAAAGGCGTTCGAGGGTACAAACGGTACGAGGCATTAGTAGCGGTAGATTCACTTAGGCGGTATCACGGGGTGAATGAAATTGAGGTGGCTGGCGATGACGAAAGTGGTGAAGAGGTTGACCGATTAGATTTGATAGATTTGTTAGAGTCGTAGTAGGTAGTATGTAAATTTCCTATTATTAATGAGGACATTTAATATTGCAGGATGGCCGAATGTTACAGCGTAGTTTCCCGGCGTCAAGGCGAGGCGGTAACCCTAAAGAAAGACGCACATAGAATCGGCAACGTGTGGGTGATCGGCGGCATGGCGTGCAACAGGCGAGTGTAAAGAGTAGTCTTCTTGTCGACATCGGCGCGGACAGAGTCCATATAGAATATGGCGTGAATTATATTACGGTGTGAAATAATTATGGCGTTTTAAATAAAAGGCGAATTCAATTTTATTAGGACTGTGCTGTGTTTAAATTAATTATGATGTAACACTTGTTCTCCCATTCCTGGTCTAACACTAACTACAACTGATCAGATTTTCTGGATTTATGAAAATAATGATAATTGAATTTTGTTGGTGCAGCATAATTTCCATGGAAATAGCATTGGAAATTTGTGAGCAGGTCCAATGTTTGTCTGTTGATCTGATGACCGTCCCGGAATTCGCTTTTGTAGACGATACGTGGGATGGGAATTGATATGTTAGGCGGCACGTGGAACGAGGCTCGTGGCTCGCGCGACTCTTTCGTGTTGGGCATTTTGCAGATGAAAGAATCGAAAATAAATTAAGTCCGATTTTAGCATCACCACTTGTAGCGAATAACAACAATAACAAAAATTTTTATTAAAAATATATCGTGCGCGATGCTACCCTTCTCACACTCTAACAAGTAGTGAGTGACAAAATTCTCTACTTTGACACTTTCATTTTACTCTCACCCGTAAGGTGCACATTCTAGCTTATGTGCTTTGCGAGAAAACTTTCTGAGAAGCACGAGCGCATGGACATACTATATACTGATTTTAGTAGGGATTTATGAAATTAAAAAAAGATCCTATGATTCATGGTTACTGACACCTGAAAATATTGTAACCCTATAAACTCATTTTTCATATCTTCGAATGTAGTGGTAAAAAATTGTCACAATCTACTATAAAATACATAAATGACACATTACATTTTTCGAAGAAAAATCAACAAATTAAATGATAAAGCATTTCCTCTGCCACTACTTGTGCGAGCACTTCAATAAAATTAGATCTACAATTTTCAAGTACGTAAAGTAAGAGCTTCAATTCCGCCCATGTGTGTTTTCTCAAGTTTCGATATCGCAGCCACTATCACACCATCTGCGCATTGAACGACCAAATAAGTTTATTTGTTATAGATTCGTTTATTTTCTCACTCACATCTCAATATCATCTTGTTACCAAAAAGGAAGTAATCAGAAAACACTTAGGATGTTCTTTTTGGTCTATTTGAGGGTGAAATTCACAACCTATTGTGCAGATAGAAACAGGCGTCGGGCAGGTGCCTTCGATTCTCGGGTATTCAGTTCAAGTTCAATGCTCATTGGCACGAAATTGCTATTTATCTAGGAATGGATTCAGAACTTGGAATTGGAAATTAATTTGGAGACTAGACAAAGTAAAATGGTCTGATGTTAATGCCGATCTCATTTAGCATTCAGAATTTTAATTCGACAACGCAGTTTGTGAAACTGTTTCGAAGTTTATTGGTTTCGAGTGTGCGGAGTCACATTCCTTGAGTCATTTCGAATAAACAAGAGTAATAGATGTAAACAGTGCGGAATGGAGCTAGTAAAATCTATATTTAACGAGCTTTGGCTAGATTAAATTTTATTCTGTTATTTTATGCTACAAACTTATACGAGTAAAGTTTGTATATTTTATGGGAATTCGCTTGACTGCAAGGCGGGTGAAGTACCGTAAAGCTGTGTTTAAGTGCCGTAAGAGTTTCATGAGTCCATTAATGCACAGTTTTCTACATTAGCGTACCACTTTCATTGCATAATGGACATTTCATTAATTAATTTCCAATTAAGTTTTATCATTTGTCACCGTTTGTTACACAAAAAGAAATTTACTCAGAATTATAGATTTTATTGGATGCAGCGTTCAGTCTTACAGGCGTAAATGGTAACAGCATTCAAATCATTCCGCGCCACTGTTCATTTCAAATCAAATTAACTACCAAAGCACACATGCATACAAAGTGCTGGCGCTAAATTGATTCCGGAAAGTGCTTACTAAATTTCTAATTAACTCTCGAGTTTGGACGTGATAGAGTCGTCGCTATCTTCGTCATTGCAGCCGTTACTTCAGTAATTCTGCTACCATCGAGCCACTCCTCCTGTCGTCTGGAGAGGAAATTGAGAAAATCTTCCTCCGATTAACACGACAAAAAGGTCATCGTATTAATATTGAATTGGCAACAATTTGCGGAATTCGCAAGAGTGAGAACAACTCCATACGCTTCGTATGATTCCACTAGTTCCTTGTTTGCCAAGTGACGGCTACGGAGGAAAACAGAAGGAACGAACGAATTGTCCTTTTCGTGTTCTTCTTTACTGACCACTTCAACGTGCGTTCTTTGTATCCAGGGATTTAGGCCGGTAAATCCGATAATCGATACAAAGGTATGATAGTGTGGATACTAAAGTTGTAGATGGATGAAATCAAGAGAAGAGAATATACGGGAGGGAATCACGTTAATTCCGTGGATATACTCGTATATGCTAAGTTATTCAAGGCAAAAACAAGGTAGGCAAATAATAGTGATATTTCACTGCTGAAGTATTAATGGAATTATATGGGCCATATGTTGCTGAGGAGTGCAAAATTTGTACTTGGTAACAACCTAAAAATTAGTCAAGGTAATTATTGTTGGAAATAAAAAAAAATGACCACTGACGACTTTCGTTTATCATATACTATGTTTGAGCTTCTTTAAAACTTAAATTTAGCATGCAACTATAATCTCCGTTTGGGATTTTAGGTCCTCGATTGCACGTGCACCCAGCAGGTGGATAGAGAAACGCCCTCACCCGGAAACTGGCGGACAAGTGGGAAACAAAATACCACACCAGGACCCTCACCGGTGAGGCGAAGGACAACGCGCCCTTAATATTCATTGTCAACGAACCAGGAACATGACCTCGGATACGGTTAATTCAATCAAAATTGGATTACACCCAATTCTTTTTTACACGATTTTGAAAGAACACGGTTCAAAACCAAGAATAAATTCACTTTTGATTACACGAATTTTTACTATGGCAAAAATATCATCGACGTATCGGACTCAAAGCTTGGGAATTATGCCTTCTCTTTCTATTCTCGGTTCAATCCAGCTCATGAATATTTCACTTAAGAATGGCGACAGCGGATTACCCATAGGTGCCCCCGGCTTGTATTTGTCATACTTTCCTCTGAAAGTAAAATAGTTTTCTGGCATACATAGTGCTGTCAACTGTAGGATTGGTCTTGCGCTCCTTTTCCCTTCGATTGTTGGGTCTATTGAAATCAGTTGATCCTCCAAAAGCGAGAGAGCTTATTTCATAGGTACGCTTGGGAATAGAGCCTTAACATAGAAAAACACCATCTTGTCCTCACTATACATCCGATTGTAGTTCATAAGCCAGTCAATGAATTCCCCACGATTCTTTACGGACTACATATTTCTTATTTGATAACTCCACACTTTCGAATAGATGTAAAAGCCGCTTTTCTAATTCCGAAGTCGGTGCGTTGATTGAAGTCATGATTTCTCGCAATCTCTGTAGTGAACTATGAGGTAGATAAACTGTCCGTGGAGGACTGCAGCGATGGTCTGCTGCCCCGGAGAGAGAATGGTGGGGTTCCCCGAAATTGGCCTTGTCTGAGGACGCATGAACGTGCTGGCAGGCAAGCATTGCGGTGCCGTGGGGCGGGTTCTTTTCCCCAGCACGAAGACCCACTAAAAAAAATTTCGCATTCACGAATTTTTTGATACAAATACGTATCGACCGGAGTCGCGGCCGAGGTAACCTGCTAAGGGTTGAAATGCTAAAGCAAATGGCAAACTGGACTGGGCGAAAACAGACGGGAATTGGGAGGACTTCGTCTTTACTGACGATATTTGCGGCCCCCAAGTACGAGTGGGACATCCAGGTGGAAGCGATGCCCCCACGCATCCTCCATCCGGATCAAGAACCGATGTAGACCTGGCCATATATTTTCCATTTAAGTGAACAACTCATTAAATCATAATTTGTATGAATTTTTCCCTTGAATAAAAATATGAACATGGCAAATTTATGTTATAGTCTTATATTATGTGATGGAATCATATAATACTATACCATAAATAGGCACGCGAGCACCCTGTAAGAGCACCTGTAAACGACTTAAAAAGGGGTGAGGTCACCCGATGTCTAGCTCATTATAGTGGAGGGGCCAGCCAACGTGGCGGGTCCCATATTATGTATAATATGATTGATTTGAAAAATGTTGCAAAAATTTTAATCGTCGCCAATCAAAATTTAAGTTATAATTGATACTATGAAAAATAAAAGAAACCAAAAGGGTACTCACCCAACGTCCTCGACGAGCGCCCGTAAATGGTGTGGGTGATGCCTGAACACGTTGTGAGTTAGCGTTATTAACTTTTCTTATCCTATTCGTAACGTATGATTCAATCTTAGCGGTATCTAACATTTGAAGTGGTTGATTTCATTTCATCACAGCTATTTCCAAATTTTTCTATCCTGATTGGGCAACTTCAAGCAAAGCTTTAATTGCTAATTTAACAGCACCTTCTTCCGTTTTCACTGTTATGGTCGTGCGTAATCAGAAGTGGTTGAATCCTAACGGAGTATCTATTGCGCTTACATCGTCCAACTCAATAACAATTTGCATCTGCTCCCTATAAGCTAATTTCACCAGTGGATGAGCATACTTGCGCGTTTTTGTACCATCTTCATTTGTTGTACAGAATTCAATCATGAACGTGCGAATGGATTCATGGTTAGGAATGAAAGCGTCGATGCGTTCGAGCAATAGTGAGAAAGATTGCACTTCAATCTGGCTTACTCGATCGATCTTTTTTTTTTAAACCTCCATTCCCTTCCACTCTCTCCATCACACTTTCTTCGTCGCACAACGCTCGTGCGACCTGCACTTCACATTTCGTCGTTTCCTCAGGCGTGCCACCCAGACAATGATTAGACCATCGGTATAAGGGGGCACACAAATTATGTGAAGTTATCCTATTAATCTCATCTTGTCCATTTCGTGATCAGCTCTCAGAGATAAAAAAAACTTTGTAATATGCCGTGGGAAAAAAACTCTGAGATATAGAGATAGCTGTCTTTTCAAGCATCTCGACGATAGGGTTTAAAGTGCCCTTAGATGCTATGTTGAAATTTAATGGTGGTGTTTTAGTTTTTGGGTAATAAACGCAAATAATTTTGCCGAGTCAACATTTTCGCAAGTTTGGTTCATAATTGAATATGAATTAGGATGAAAGGAATAACAGATTGAAGCTCGCCGCAAGATCAAGTTCAAGGTCGTAACGCAACTTTGCAGAAAAATTCTATACTGCAAAGGTCCAGACATTGCGTCAACTTTACGGCAGTTATGAGCAATCTTCATGATTTATCTTGTCGCGTGGAAAACAGAGAAAAGTCAGGAAAACAGATCCCCCTAGCACCGTCACCACTAGTGATATCGAAAGTGGTGGTTTGCCGTGAAAGTAGTTGGCAACTAGATGATGCGGTTTCTAATGGATGCACAATCGCAAGACTCCGAATTTGCTTTCTGACCACCTCGCGACTTGGAGAAAAATACACCTGAAGGTCTTTCTCTGCGATTTCAAGTTCACTGCGCGAATCAATGGTTTCGCAAAGGTACTCCACTTTTCACTCTTGTTTTCGCTTGCCGCGGTGCTACGTCACTTCTTTGCCTTCCCCTTTCACGCGCAGCACACACATCCCTGTTCGACACCAATCACAACGCTCTTTGCCGGCCAAGTTGTTCGCATGCAACTCCAATTTGCAGTCGAGCATGAAACGAATTCGCACTTAAGGGATATACAAGATTTTTATCAATCAGAAATCGAGTGCAATCTGTTGGATCCGCCAACAGCCGATGTAAATCTCACGCCACCGAAAGGTGAACAATAAACGACCGTGCAACAGGTGAGATACTACAGCGAATCGCGAGACCGTTAGCTATTTCGTACAACCTGACTGAATGAGACATAAAAGCCTCCCAAGCGATTTCGAAATTCGTATTTTTCTTTTTAATCACCGCCAGTCGGCGCGGTTATCCCGGCGTGCTCACTGTGGCGATCAAAAGCAGACTCCCACGACATGAATTTTCAACGACGGTGATTTTGGCGCCTCTCTGAACTGGAAATTTCACTCCTTTCCCGCTAGCACGGTCACTTTCCAGATAAATCACTTCTTGGAACAACTGCCAGCGCGTAGAATGGTCACTTTGATGTCGAGAGTCCACGTTAAAGTTCCCGGCAAGCTGTCGACCAGGTGGCGGAGACGACACGCACGATAATTTTCTCTTGCTCGATGCTGAAATATTGGAACAGAACGTGCATCCATTAGGAAAGTTCGATTAAAATATCTGACCAAAGACGGATCGAATTCTACTTTTTGTTGATCGCGATTCTCGCGCGTACTCGCTGCTTGGCGATCCGCATCCGACTCCCCTTTGTTATCAACAGTCACCTTACGGGACCTATTGCAACGGCAGTTGACGAGCCAGCTCATCCGTCCCTGTACATTGCATCGCGACAATGCAATTCGTGGATGAGCTGCGTTATAAAGGTGTTGCCGTGTCCAAATTTTAATTGCAAACTTGAATAATTTTTTTTTAAATTTACAATTAAAGTTTGGATCAGCATTATAGTGGTTTTCGAGCAGTTTGCTTAAGCGAATGCTCGATTACTACATCTCCAACTCTTTTTTGTGGGTCTTCGGTTGATATTTTATCTTTGGTAGTACAGGGTTAGTTACTGGCATGTTTCTCTTTTCTCCTAATAAATCTTTGCTTCCTTTAGAATTTTTTCAACTCTGATGCCTTCCTTACCTCAAAATATTCTCCGTTATTTATTTTTCTAGGACAAGATGATTAGGCTTATCTTTGTCCATTATCACTACCTTATACCCTTTGTCCGCTTTTAGATAAAATACTGGTTTTTGTTGGAGCTGTTTAAATATTTTTAGTTTTTGTTTGTTGTCTTTTTTCCTGGTCTTGCCATTTTTTCAGCAATTTCGCTGTTTTTCCCCCTCACTCATTCGCAACAATCTCCTTCTTTTAGCTAAAAAAGAGCTTTCTAGGGCGGTTAAAAAAAGCAAGGTGCTGAAATAGCAAGAGCTATGCCAAGAAATAGACATCGACCCATGGGGTGATTGCTACAGGGTTGTAGCACGTCAGCTAAGCGGTATGAAACCTTGCACCGTACTTGAAGCCAAGGGGTTGTCACATTGTTGATGATCTATTCCCAACACATCAAGAAAGGATCACCGAAGAAGAACTTCCGGATGCCATCTTGAAAAGGAGGAACAGGAAAGCACCGAGTCCTGATGGTAACCAGAAGAAGCAATTAAACTTGTCGAAAACGCGCCAGAGCTCCTTTTGCGAATGTTTAAAGCATGCCTTTCGACTGGAACGTTCCCAACTCGATGGAAAGTGGTCCGACTCGTGTTTATACCTAAAGGCAAAGGCGATGTGAGCTCCCCGTCAGCTTACCGACCACTTTGCATGCTGGATACTTCTGGAAAACTGTTTGTAAGCATATTGCGAGCAAGACATTCGACGGCAATAAAGGCTGCAGGCGAGCTTTCATTGAAACAGAATGGTTTCCGAAAAGGACATTCAACTATCAATGCACTCTACGAAGTCGGTAACGCAGTAAAAACAACAGAAAAAGCTTACCATTAGGCCGGGCCAATCGTCGTTCTGATTACTCTTGATATAAAAATTGCCTTTAATTCAATGAGGTGGATTGATATACTGAACGCCCTTGAGCATCGACTTCGCTTACCAAAATACTTGCACGCTGTGATAAGTGATTACCTCAAAAATCAGGCGGTCCAATTCGAAACCTGCGACGGACCGAAAGAGAAACGAATCACCGCTAGTGTTGCTCAAGGATCTAATCTTGGGCCTGATCTGTGGAATGCAACCTCTGGTGAGCTACTGTCTAGAAATGCCGCAAGACACCTTCTTAGTCGGATGTGCCGATGACGTAGCGGGAGATCACGAACGGTGGACCTCGCGCAGCTGAAAATCAATCAGGTCATGAGGCGAATTGGCCACTGGCTTGACAATCATGGGCTCGAGTTAGCCGTGGCGGAAACCGAAATTGTCATCTTAACGAGGAAAAGAATTCCAACTAATCTCTCAGTCACGATTGGAAATCAAATTATAGCCACTTCTCATGCAGTGATATATCTAGGAGTGACCCTTGAGTCGAAGCTCACTTACTGGGAGCACATCCGTAATGTAAGTGAAAAGGCGGCAAAGGCGATAGCAAACCTAACCAGAGTCATGGAATATCGGAGGACCCCGTCAATCAAAGTGACGGCTCTGTATGTCGACTGCGCATTCCATAATGCTCTATGGGGCAGAGATATGGGCTGACGCAATGATATGTAAAAAATACAAAAAGCGCCTGCTGAATGTGCAAAGAAAGGCGGCACCTAGAATTGCGAGCAGCTACCAAACGATTAACTACGAGTGTTATTCCTATCGACCTGCTAGACAGGGTGGGTAGGAGCTGCTGCTGCAGCTCGTGTGCACACACTTCATCAGATGGCAGCAAAATTGAAGTATCCGCACTCAAGGCCAGTGGACGGCTAGGCTAATCAAAAACATCAAACCATGGATTAGCCGGAATCACGGAGAAGTAAATTTTTACTGGTGCCAGCTCCTCTCAGGCCACGGGTATTTTCGAAATTTTCTGCACCGGGTGGGAAAAGTAAGGGATCCTTTCCGTCGGTACTGTGTAGGAAAGTTAGATGATGCTGAGTACACATTTTTCGACTGTGGGCGATTCATAGTTCGAAGACTTGCACTAAATAACGAAGGTAATGCGAAAGCGGTTTCCAGTGGTCGGCAGTTTAGGTTTTTGTGCTGGTGAAAATCCCACATATTTTAGGCAGGTCTACCAAATTTTCCATCTGGTGTCCTTGTACCTTTTTAAGGTTTCCCCCTGCCTAAACAAAAACAATCTTCTTTGGTGTTGCATTGCTTTTAATCGCAAAAGCCTTGAGAACCAGTACCCTTCTTTACAAGAATTTAAACAAAATCTTTTAAATTCACGGTTCTTCGGCATAATAATAAACAAAAAAACATTTCTTGTATTGTAATTTAAGATATAACAGATTATCCTCCTGGACGTGGTTATCTATAGTAACAGCTGGGCACAAAGGGTCTACTTGGTGTGATAAACAGTTTCTACAGGGTGCGGACGGTATTTGAGGACATGCATAAATGTGACTATAACTTCACGAATTTTTTTTTTTTTTTTTTTTTTTCCTTTTCAGATAAGAAATAGCGGACTACAACATCACTCAAGAAATGAACAGACATGCTGCCATCGTCGCTATATGTGCGAACCATACAGGTTTAGAGATCTCTAATTTTCTTAATTGCGTCCGTTTATTCGTGCATAAGGTTCTCCGTGAATTGGAAGCATCAGGAGGCGAGACAGAATCGGTTGCAAAACGCAAAAAGCTCGAACAACGTTCTGACATTTTCCGATCTGCTGAATTTTTAGAACAATTGCAAGCGATCATAGACGAGGACCCTTCAAAATCAATGAGGGTCCTTGCGAGTGAGCTTCATGTTTCTGAGCGCCTTATTCGTAGAGTTATCCACGAAGACCTTCGGTATAAGTCTTACGTGATGCGCAGAGGACAGTTCATGTCGGAACGAACACGGGAACAGAGAGTTCTCCGATCAAAACGTCTTTTAAACAAAATCAAACCCCCTGAGGCGCCCAAAATGTTATGGTTTTTTTCCGACGAAAAAAATTTTGGCCAAGATCAAAAGACCGATCGCAGAAATGACAGATGGCTATGTTCAAATCCTACGGAGGTTCCTGTTGTTATGCACACAAAATTTCCAGCCACTGTTATGGTTTTAGGTGTTGTCAGCAAGAAGGACATGTTATGCCACAACACTTTTTTACTCTAGGACTTTGAGTGAACTCTGCTGCATACATTGAGGTTTTGGAGACAGTAGTGAAACCTTGGATAGACAATATAAGTGGAGGCAGACCATACATTTTTCAACAAGACTCTGCTCCTTCACATAAAGCGATGGCGACACAAGATTGGATGGTCGAAAATTTTCATGACCACATAACAGCGAAGCTATGGCCACCTAGCTCCCCAGACCTTAATCCTTTGGATTATTCCGTATGGGGAGTAGTTGAGCGTGAAACCAATAAACGTCCTCATAACACCACTTCTTCGCTGACGACTGCTATTAATGCCGTTATGGTCAATATGAACAAGGAGCATTTGATTCGGGCATGTAATCGTTTCCGGACCCGGATCGAAGAGGTTATTGCTGCTAATGGCGATTTTATTGAATAACTTTATAGCCATATACGAGTTTAACGTTGTATAAATAATTCTTGAAATTTCATTAAATTTTGTTAAAAATACAAGCTAATTAATTTTACTCTCAAGTTGTCCTCAAAAATCGTACGCACCCTGTATATATATATATATATATATATATATAGACCAATATATGCATACTTAGCTACCAAACATATCGACGATAACAATGTTGCACTGGTCAGCCAACATGCGTACTTGTGCGCGATAATATCTTGTTGCTGTTCAGTGCTAACCACGCGCGTTAATTGACCAACCAAACATGTATGCTTGCGCGCGATGATTTCTTATCGCGCACAAATGGCATCAGCATTTTTCATCAATAAAGACTTCGACAAGAAAATTGTTCACACCTTCTGTTTGCTTGACGCGAACAACGACGCATCGCAATTGGTTATTGAAATTTGTTGTGTTGTTATCGAAACACATTTGCTATCGAAAATAAAGTATATATTTTTATATAGGAGTAAACCCGGTATTTTATTCACACCACGAGACCTCAACCCTATAGTGGCGATCCTACCAGCGAACAGAGCTTCAAGGCCCACGAACATCACCGCAGACGATCCACGAATGGGCAAAACCGAACCATCAGCCATCAAAGGAGACGTGACCGATACGCCGGTAGTCAACTCCGAGCTGCAGATTCAAAGCTCGAAGACAGATCTGGTACTGGTGCTGACCATCAATTCCGTCTCTCGAGCCTACAAGCTATATCGAAGCCACGTCAGGGGTGTTAAACGTCGCGCAGCACTAGCCAACACCTGAAATGGTGACACCAGCGCCATCAACACCGATGCTCACTCCACAGGCCGGACCTGCGCCGAGGAAGGAGGCTGGCAATACGAACGGGATGGCACGCGTCGCATTTAGAATTCCACCCTTGTTGCAGGAGGACGTGGAACTTTTATTTACCCACGAGCCGCGTTACCGATGACTCAACCAAATTCAATTTGCTGGTGGCAAATATCAACCCCAGAGCGATGCAGCAGATGCGCAACATTGTGACGAACCCACCAGCAGAGAATAAATACAGCGCACTAAGAAACGCTCTGTTGGCCTTCCACGCTGAGATGGCTCAGCTGCGCATACAAAAGCTGCTTTCAGAAATCGAGCTAGGAGACCAGCTCCTCAACCAGATGCACACGCTCGCCAACGGAAACGTATACAACCCCTTATTACAGCAGATGTGGCTCAACCGCCTCGATGTCACGCTGAGGAGCATCCTATCAGTCAACGACGCTCCACTTTCGGATCTCGTAGCCTACCTAACAACAGGAATCACAAACACGCCGCACCGGAACGACAGACAAACAGCTCTGCTGGTATCATCAAAATTATGAGTCAGAAGCAAAAAACTGTCGGTAACCTTGCTCAAAGCAAAAAAAAACTAACCACTCATCGTCCACATATAGCGACCGCCCATCCCACGATCCAACGAATAAGGATTCGCGACAATATCAGCAGAACTGCTTTCCTGATCGACACAGGTGCGGACGTTTCGGTTATTCCGCCAACCATCCGGGATCAACGCTCCTCCGACGCTGTCTCGAGTTTAGTCGCCGCCAATGGTTCCCTAAATCGCACATTTGATAAACGAAAGTGAAATTGAACTTGGGATTCCCAACGCCGATCAAATTGACCTTCACGATAGCCGATATTAGTTCTCCAATCATCGGAACCGATTTCATCAAACACTATTGCCTCCTTATCGACATGAAAGGGAGGCAGCTCATCGAGCGCACAGGCCTCGATTGTCGCCCATATTAAAAAGCAGTTGCACCAAGCCGATCAACTTCTATTAGATGTCAGTGACGAGTTGCGATAGCTGTTACTGAACTATATAAACCTTACAAACGGTGAGCAAAACACCACATAAAGTGCACAACCACCCATCACATCCAAACCAAGGGACCGCCAGTTACCGCCAAGACACGTGATCAGACACGGAATTTGCCGTCCATCAAAAAGCGCCTGAAGCAGCCGCTTGCACATGGTGAAGAAATTAAATGGAGATTGGCGGCCATGCGGGGACTACCGTGGGCTCAACACCCGCACAATCCTAGACCGCTATCCAATTGCGTTTCTCCAGGACTGTACTGCAGCCCTCCATGAAATGACGATTTTTTCTGTGATCGACTTGCAGAAGGCGTACCACCAAATTCCCGTGGAACTAAGTGATATCCCGAAGACCGAAATCATCACGCCGTTCGAATTATAAAAATTCATGTACATGACCTTTGGAGTTTGCAACGCAGGTCAGACGTTTCAACGCTTCATGCGAGAAGTGTTTCGAGGCTTAGACAACGCATTTGTTTACCTCGACGATATCCTGATTTTTTTTCGCCTGACCAGCAGACGCATTTTGAGCACGTGAAGCAAGTGTTGGACGATCATCAACACCCCCAAGTGCCAGTTCCGTAAATCGGAAGTGAAGTTCTTGGGAGATTCTATCATTAAGTAAATAAATAAATAAATCCACAGCTTCCATGATTCCTCATCCCAAGCCCGACAGAATTGATCGTAACGTACTGTACCAAATAATGCGTTGCTTTGGCATCCCAGCCAAATAAGTCCGTCTTACCAAAATGACAATTACATCCACAACTTCCCAAGCCCGCATCAATAAACAATTCACCGACGCCTTTGACACAAATATCGAACTGAAGCAGGGAAATGGACAGGCCGCATTGCTATTCAATTGGGCTCTGGAGTACGTCAGAAGAAAGCTACCTGTCGATACGCGAGGTACATTACCATATAAGTCGAGCCAAGTAGTGGCATATGCGGACGACATCAACATTTTGTTACGGTCATTTATACTGCCAAGGAACTCTTTCTGAAATCCGACAGCGAAGCAAAACTAGTAGAGCTACAAATCAATGAAAATAAAACAAAACTCATGACGCAGTCGAGGAAAAATACCTCAAATACACAAAATATCACACTTGGCGAAGACAGTATCGAAAATGTGAGCGAATTTGTGTATTTAGGCGCCAAAATAACGAGAACCAGTAATGAAAGAGACGAAATATACTGAAGAATACAGCTCGCAAATAAAATATTTTATTCAGTTATGACGATCTTGAACTGCTGCATACGCAGGAAAACAAAGCTCCAAGTATACAAATCTGTGATAAGACCTGTGTTATGATATGGGTGTGAAACATGAACCCTAACCCAAGTATCCGCAAATATATTGAACACCTTTGAGCGACGGGTCGTGAGGCGAATAATCGGAGCGAAGCTAGACGGGGACCAATGGCGAATTCGATACAACCATGAGCTGTATGAAATTTTTGAGAGCTGCAGGTCTCAACAATTGCCAAACTGCGGAAGCTACAATGGGCTGGACACATGAATCGTATGGACGAACAACGAATATCCGAAAAGGTATTCTTTGGGAGAACTGGATGCCGGAGACCAGTGGGAAAACCGAGGAAACGCTGGTCTGACTCGGTCGACGAAGACAGTTCATTGCTGCTCTGATTTCGAAATTGGAGGTCGCGGTCAATAGACCGAGACAGTTGGGGGTGCTATTTGCAGGAAGCAAAGGCCCGAGAGGGGCTGTAGTGCTACGAAGAAGAGGTTTTTTTTTGCGTGCTAATGGTATCAGTAATAATAAAACAACACAGTGGCTGTTTTAAATGCGAAGATTGAACAATTTTGAGTTAAGTTTCCTCAACTTCAACGTTTAAGGTACATGCTTTTAACACTTGATTCAATGACTGTAGATGAGTACCTACAATTAATACTCATCTGTGAAACAAGTCGATGAAGCAGGAGAACGCTCCTAACAAAAGGTCTATGTAACCATTCTCGCGTCCGTAATAAATTTTCTGATGCCATGAATCGATGATTTGAATTATTCACCCAATACTTGTTTAAAAAATCGTTGAAATTTATCCAAAGGATCCAAAGTTTCGTTCACAAGCACATGATAGCCGCGATTTTGCGCCATATTAAATAATTTTTCGAATGCTCGGGTCTTTTAACATATTAAAGTAAACCACTATTTCTTAAATTTTTATGAAAATCCGTAGAAAATAAGAGTGCCTTGGTCGATTTGAAATATATCAATTATCAACATGTGTTATTGTTCTTTTAATTCCATACAATTGAAATGGCGATAACTCACTTGATTATGATTTGATTTCCATAAAACTTCGTAAGCATAAGGGTCTTATATCAACCTACATAAATGTAAAACTTTAAGAGGTTTAAGGGCACCGTTTCGATTATTTGGGGGAAAAGGTTAAAATTTACAAATCATTGTGTATGTTATTGTATTAGCCCAGTCATATTAGGGCTTTCACCTCGGAATGAAAGATAATAAGCTGCAAATTGGTATGAACCTTTGTTTTGTCATTCTAAATGTTGTCTCAAAAGTCACAATCGTTATCGTGTTCGCGTCTCAAGATATTCAAGGTCAAAGGTCACAAAAATCGGTTTTTCGCGAATATCTGGCTTCCTATCGGTTAAATGAGATTTGCATTTATTATAAAAGTTGTAGGCTATAAAATTCCCTACAACTTTTGTTTAAACTTTTTTTTCATACGACCAACCGTTTTGAAGGTAGAGCGCGAAGAGTGCACATCGTACAGTCATATACGGCCTAATGCAAGGTCAAGCGTGAGTTATGGTTATCAGTACGTTATAAAGTCAATTATTTACTTGGAAATTATAATTATTAAACAATGCCTATTATTTATGTACTAACTATTAATTATTTATATTTAATTAAAGTAAGTAACTTGATTTGCAACGGTACAATTTCAAACTAACGAATAATCTAGACTCATACAAAGTGGAGAGAGTGGCCTTGAATACTATAGAACATCTGTCCCGGCAATGAATAGAAAAGGGCATAGGGTAGGGACAAGTATTTCCAGGTATATAAGTATTGAGAAATTTACACGTTTTAAAGAAAAGATATATAATGTCGTGTTAACTTAAAATAAAACTAAAATATATAATCCAGAATTAATAATATTTTATACTTAAATAGTTAAATATGA
This sequence comes from Odontomyia ornata, assembly GCA_963969285.1. NCBI lineage: Eukaryota > Metazoa > Arthropoda > Insecta > Diptera > Stratiomyidae > Odontomyia > Odontomyia ornata. Next base: position 154,808,078 of record OZ017738.1, on the reverse strand, counting down.
ATAATTATATATATTATTTATGTACTAACTATTAATTATTTATATTTAATTAAAGTAAGTAACTTGATTATTTATATATAATTATTCATATTTAACTATTTAAGTATAAAATATTATTAATTCTGGATTATATATTTTAGTTTTATTTTAAGTTAACACGACATTATATATCTTTTCTTTAAAACGCGTAAATTTCTCAATACTTATATACCTGGAAATACTTGTCCCTACCCTATGCCCTTTTCTATTCATTGCCGGGACAGATGTTCTATAGTATTCAAGGCCACTCTCTCCACTTTGTATGAGTCAAGATTATTCGTTAGTTTGAAATTGTACCGTTGCAAATCAAGTTACTTACTTTAATTAAATATAAATAATTAATAGTTAGTACATAAATAATAGGCATTGTTTAATAATTATAATTTCCAAGTAAATAATTGACTTTATAACGTACTGATAACCATAACTCACGCTTGACCTTGCATTAGGCCGTATATGACTGTACGATGTGCACTCTTCGCGCTCTACCTTCAAAACGGTTGGTCGTATGAAAAAAAAGTTTAAACAAAAGTTGTAGGGAATTTTATAGCCTACAACTTTTATAATAAATGCAAATCTCATTTAACCGATAGGAAGCCAGATATTCGCGAAAAACCGATTTTTGTGACCTTTGACCTTGAATATCTTGAGACGCGAACACGATAACGATTGTGACTTTTGAGACAACATTTAGAATGACAAAACAAAGGTTCATACCAATTTGCAGCTTATTATCTTTCATTCCGAGGTTGACCCCTTTTTTTACCTAATATGACTGGGCTATATGTAGTCGGCCAGGCAGGAGCAAATAGTACCCCGCCTCTCCTCTTCCCCCGGCGTACCGGACTCATTATGCCATCTCGGAAAAGAAAACTATCTATCATTTAATTTGGTTTGGGAGATGAAGGCTATTACGCATTGAGTATGGGACTCTCAACCGAGCAATGCTTCTGGACTACCCACTTAACACCTCCCCTTGAACCTAGCCACACATTTGACACATTACTTCGGGCTAGGCCTCATTTTACAACGCCTTTAAGTTGAAGTAAGCCCTTCTCTATCGGGAAGAGACGGAAAGGGATTGTTAAAAAAGACATTTTTTGAGAAAAGAAAATATTGTGAAAGGAAGTACAATCAGGTCTTGATTTCAATACAATAGGTGAATTAAGGTGATTTTTTGAAATGTTTTAACGAAGGTAGTAAAGAGATATTCTGCTAAGAGAATGGGATAAGGACACTTAGAAATCGGACAGTAAGTAATTTTTAAATTACTTATGGAATTCTTTATAGCTACATGAATGAGTTTCATATTTTTTTAATAATTTAATTTCAATAAGTAATTTAAAAAAGCTATCGGAGCCACCCGAAAAACGAGATCGAATATCTGCACGACGTAATGAAAGCTTCAATGTAGAGCAAGAGTGATCGTATGGATTTATATTAAATTGATGTGAAAAGGGTGAAACAATCCATATAAAGTTTAGCTAAGACAAGTAATTTTCGTTAAAATTAAATAGTTAGTATGGGTCGGACAAATACATTCTAGAGAAATGGTTTTCTCAAACGCTTTGTGAACCTGAGTATCAAAGTATATCTAAACATATTACCATATTTTTCTGCTTATAAACTCCGGTATCATTGCCACTTACCTGCAAGAAAAGAAAAATATTTTAGATTCAAAAGTAAATTTAAAATTTCAAAAAGGTTTTCAGTAATACTTAAAAATTGTTAATTTCCAATAGTGCTTTTTTGTTTACAAGGATGGTGTGATCTTAGAATATTGAGCAGCTCTAGTACTCAATATAATATGAATACATTTTCCTCAAATTTAATGTCCTTATAATTTACACACAATGAATGATCAAGCCTACAATGAGTACATACGCGTATTAAATGGATACTTTATACTATACATTATCTCCACATTTAGCGCAACTGATGCACGCAATACAGAATTGTTAAGTTCATCATATCACACTCGAGTCAAGTTCAAAACAATGATAAAAGTGGTTTACCTTAAATGGTGGCGTGTTTTGCGGCGATGTGTTGCATTTTTCAAGTGTGGTGTATTCCATTTAATTCATATTCATTACAACCACCATAAGACCGACTTTGCGGCATGACAAATCCACACTAGGTACGAGTATAGGCATATGCAAATTAAATTTCATACTCAGCTTACGTGTAACCGTGTACAACACTGTTACTCAACTCGGTTAGCATTCGTCACTCAAAAAGTGATTAGAGGTTGTGGTTTTGGTAAACTTTATCTGTTGTTTACTAAATAATACACAAATAATAATATCGTACTAAGAACTTTGCACATATGATTCATTATGAGCAAAGAGAAAGTTCAACTGACGAAATTCATAGGAATATTTTCATTATTTTAACAGCTTTTATGCAATTTTGCCAGCGATACTACAAAGCTGCAGCTATTATGCAGTTCTAATGAAATGCATGCTGTAGTTCTAGTATTTCTTGAAAAAATAATAAATAAAATTACGTGGGGGATTTGATATTATAATTTCCCGCGCGCAGGCACTACCTTGGGCGGGCCTAAATGAGATTAACAAAATCCAGTAGACAGGAAAAATGAATGACGACAAAAAAGATGTCAGACTCCCTGGAGATCTTTGCCAACGTTCAAGTATTCGTTGAGTATATTCGAAATATATGAACAGCGAAGACTGACGAGATTGTAGATTGAATTTCAGTGGATTAATTGTAATTGTAGACTCTCAGATATGCTGGATGCAGTTGAGAACGTAATACAAATGTTTAATTATAGTCGTGAACTTCCTTATAATTTAAACAATGTGTTTTGATGAAGATAATCTACTAATTGCATTGAACACCGTGACGTTTATTTTAACTTTGACGCAAAACAAAAATTTTCTCGTATTTAATTTATACCAGTTATAATTTGCAATGCTTGTTATAATGGCGTATAAGTCTAGATAGAATGAAAGTTTTCTTTGTGATCAGCTTTTCTCTTGTTGTATACAATTCATATACGAGTACAATATATCAAGTCTGCGAGCTTGTGAATAGACTTATTCAACGCGGGAAGTTTCGATAGGTTCGGGTCAACTCCGAAAGTGAACATCAACGGCCTTGAAAAAACTTTTTTGATTGGGGGTAAAATTGTAAATTTTTTTTTCAAATTCTCTACTGGAAAATGTATTTAATTGGAAATTTGGTTTCGAAATGCACACATACTCGTATACTTACCAGGTTTTTGCATCGACTGATACGACCACGGCATGTGGAAGAATGTGTAACGATTTTCCTTCCGTTCGTTCGACAGATTTCCCAACCGACCTCTCATCTGTAATTAGACGTAAAATCCGAGACGTATCAACGGCTGGTGCCTCAGAAGGCCCTATCAGCCAAATTATTTCGGCCAGCCAAATTATTTAAACGCCAGGGTCCCCATACCCATATCATTCTCAATTCTTAAGAAGACAATGTGAAAACCAAAGAGTTCCTTAGTCAAGTAAAAAAGCCTTACTTCACGTACGCGCCTGTTGACGAGCGCAAAAGAGCGTATGTCATCAGAGGGATTCACTCATCATTTACGGCAGAAGAGATATCTGCCGATATTAAGCAACAGGGGATCGAGGAGATCGAGTCGCTTAAATTGTACGAAACTTCTGCCTCAAAGCGGAACAATCGGCAACTAAACTTGTGGTTGCTTGTATTAAAGCCTAGCTTTGATATCAATAAATTAAAAAATATTCGTGCCATCCTGAACATGGTTGTGCGCTTTGAGGAGATACAGCCGATCCCATGGGCCAGGCAATTGCCAAAAAACACCTGAGCTATCCCCGCTCTGCGCAAACTGTGGCTCAGAACACACCGCAAATCACAACATCTGCCCGATATTTAAGCGGCATATCGAACGACTCAGCGTCAAGAAAAACGCGAGTTTCGTTGGACAAACCGCGCCAAGAACACCAAACTTCGCACAGTCCTCCACAACCACCAGTTCCCATGAATATCAACGGCTCATATGCAAGTCAGTTGAAATTACCCAGCGGTACCCAGACATCCGCTAACTTTTTGGGGTCTGAGGTGAAGAGCCTATACGGGTGTGATTTTGCCTCGCTGGCATCGAAGATGACGAGTTTCATGATGAACTATCAGGCATGTACGGACACCTATGAGAAGCATCTCCTTCTCATGCAATTCTTAACGAGTTTTGATGAAGTTTAAGTTCATGCACTTGAACATAAACTCCATCAGATCCCGAGCACAACGTGATGAACTCCAATCCTTCCTCAATGATCATAACCCTGATGTAGTCTTACTCTCCGAAGCCAAAATCACTTCCTGGCACATCCCTTCTTTCCCTCGCTACACATTCCTCCGTACCGACCGCCTTGGAAACTCCAAAGGTGGTGGGACAGGCATCCCCCTCCGAAAATCCTTTAAATTACCTAAATCCAGCCCGACTTCCCAAGCCTATCTTTGAATGTACCCTTGCCTGCTTCGAGACAAATGACACTCTCTTCGTGTTTGCATCCGTTTATTGTCCCAAACAGACGTTAGTTAACCACCACCTCACTACGCTAATTTCCTTCATGCAAGCCTATCCCAACCCCAATCAGAAAAAACTTCACACCATCATTGGTGGCAACCTAAATGCCCGACACCCAGAATTCCTTGACTCCCGAATCAATCCAAATGACAACTCACTGGCACAGTGGAAGAACAACCACGCAATCCCACTACGGATGGTCATCCTGAGTCCTAGACCTATTCATCACAAATGATAACTTTCCTATTGACTTCAATAGTAATATCCCCCCGTACCTCGAGGCGGTCCCTGGAGTCAATGACCACAATGCATTAGTACTCTGCACCTGCATCCATAATCGCCCGATCCATGCTCCACGTCCCGTAACCAAAGACTATTACCGTGTTAACTGGCGATCGGTTACTGAATCCCTTGACTCGACCCTCTCCCAGATTCCATTACCAGTTGACTGTCGCGTATCCGACACTGAAATCGACCAAGCTGTGTCAGTATATACTGATTCGGTACAGAAATGTATCGAATCTTGTGTACCTGTGCGCACACTCGGATACCATGACATGATATCTCTTCCCGAAGATATCATAAACAACATCAACCGGAAAAAATTCCTTCGCAGGCTTCTCTTCCGCCACCGGTACGACGCTCAACTGCGTGTCTTTGTTTCGCGGTTCGCTTCAAAAACATCGTGTGAGCAAATTCACGATTTCATCATACGCAAATTCGGAAAAACACCTCCGTTTCTGTTATGCAGAAAGCTCACAGATGAAAAGCGTTACCTCGCTTCATTCAACATTGACATAGACACTGACTTCCAACAAATTCTTCACCAGGACTTCTGGCCCTCGGGCGCGCTTGTTAAGGAATTTGTTTCGGTGGGAAGAAGAAATTTTCGGAAACCAAAGCAGCCCTCAGTCATTACGTAACTTTGGATAATGTCAACGCTATTTATAGATCTAACTTTCAATCCCGTAAGCAAGCTAGTCAACTTATTTTGGATAATGTCAACGCTCTTCAAAGTTCCAACTTTCACCCCCGTAAGCTAAAAAATCGAGTTTCCATCTTTTATCAAAATGTTAGAGGATTAAGGACTAAGCTTGAAGATCTTCTTATTTCTTATCACCTCAGGAACGATAGCATCATATGTTTTGCTGAGACGTGGCTGAAACCTTTTATTCTCGATTCAGAATTGTTCTCTGATCACATTATTTATAGGTGTGACCGTGATCTTAATGCCACAAATAAGTCTGATGGTGGCGGAGTCTTGATTGCCGTCAGTTATTCTCTGTCTAGTTCCCTTTGTACTGATTTTAACTTTTCCCATGCCTTAGAATGTGTAATGGTCAAAAAAGCCTTACCTAATAACGCGCATTTACTGATTTCTTCTGTATATATTCCTTGTAATTCCTCCTTGCAATTATATGAGTCTTTCTTTGATGATCTCGCTTCTTACTTCATACTACGCCATCCTCATCCAGAATCCTTGTTTGTGGTGATTTCAATCTACCTGCCGTTGATTGGGCTGGCACAACTGTTTCCTCCATTTCATCTTCTAATGCGTCTTCCCTTGCCATTTCTTCCTTTCTTTCTCTATGTGCTCTGTCCCAGTTTAACCAAGTCCGTAATACTAATGATCGACTCCTCGACCTAGTTCTTTCGAATGTTTCTACTCATCATCTGTCTGTATCTCCTGCCTTATATCCCTATGTTCCTCCTGATCAACACCATCCTCCTCTTTCTATTAACCTCACTATAGTTCCTCTTACCATAAAAAATCCTGTCACTTCTCCTAAATTCAATTTTTTCAGGTCTAATTATGAAGCAATCAATGCAACACTCTCGTCTATGAATTGGCTTCAGTTCTTTCAAAACCTTGACTGCGATTCTGCTCTTACTAAATTTTATGGGCTTCTCCATTACCTTAACTGTAGATTTACACCTCTTCAGTCGGCCCGTAAAAATAAATTTAAACCTTGGTTGACAAGACGCGTTCTTACTGCCTTAAATGCCAAGGATAGGGCGCGTCGTGAATTTAAACGCTCAGGTGCAGCAAAGGATAAATCCAACTTTTGTAACTTGCGTTTTGATGCCAAAAATGAATTAAAAACTGCTATGAAGAATTACTTTTCCAGCCTGGAAGCTTCCCTCAATTTTAGCAATGTTAAGCCCTTTTGGTCTTATATCAAGTCTTTAAAGACTACATCTCATCTTCCTTCATCAGTCCGCTGGGATAATGTGGAATGTTCTTCTCATCAGTCAATTTCCGATTTATTCGCCCAATATTTTTCCTCTACCTTCGCTCCCCTCCATGAGTTCACTCCCTCCATCTCTGCGGGTAACTTTGGTTTTTCGTTCGCAACTCTAAGCACTGACCCTTTTGAAGTTGAATCCTTAATCAATTCCCTTGTTCCTAACGTCAGCCCTGGTCCAGACGGACTACCAAATATTTTTGTCAAGTCCTTAGCTTCGTCGCTTTCCTCTCCCTTGTCATTTCTCTTCAACCTAAGCTTCTGCAGTGGAACCTTTCCTTCTCAATGGAAAAATGCCCGTATCGTACCTATCCTCAAAAGTGGTGATCCTTCGTGTGTTTGTAATTATCGACCTATATCCTTGATATCTTGTTTTTCGAAGTTGCTTGAGCGTTTAGTTCACAACCGACTCTCTGAACCGCTGAGCTCTGTTTTGGCTGGTGAGCAGCATGGCTTTCGCAAGGGTCATTCCACGTCCACTAACTTAATTCAGTTCACTGATTTTGTTGCAAGGGGTTTGGACAACAAATATCAAGTCGATGTAATATACACAGATTTCACGAAAGCCTTTGATACAGTCAATCATCGTCTTCTTTGCAGTAAACTCGAAGCTTTTGGAATCTCTAATTCACTGTTGTCATGGTTTTCGTCTTATTTATCGACCCGATCATGTCATGTTAGTTTTGGTGGAACGACGTCTATTCCATTCTGTCCTACATCTGGTGTTCCTCAGGGTTCAATCCTTGGGCCCCTCTTGTTCCTCGTGTTTATCAATGACCTCCCCTCTATAGTCTCTTCCCCCTCTCTACTGTTTGCGGATGATTTCAAGGTTTTTCGGACTATTAAGTCGCCCCTTGATTGCCAGTATCTTCAGGAGGACTTGAATGTGCTCAATAATTGGTGTTTGTCCAATTTTCTCTACCTCAATGTTAATAAATGCCATAAGATGTCCTTTTGTCTTAAGCAACATCCTATTCCCTTCACCTATATACTAAACGAGGCCGCATTGACCGAAGTTACTACGTACAAAGACCTTGGAGTTACTTTTGACTCCAAACTTAAATTTGACACGCATGTTTCCTATGTGATTGCTAAGGCCTCTAAAGTTTCGGGTTTTGTACTGAGACATATGCACAAGTTCTGTAATATCTCCACTTTGATCCGCTTGTTCCTTTGTCTTGTCCGTCCATTGCTCGAGTATTGTTTTGTGGTCTGGGCTCCCCATTATTCATATCTTGTGTCCTCGTTGGAGTCAGTACAGAGGAAATTTACCCGCTTCCTATTCCTTAAGCTAAACTTGCCATATCTTCCATATGAGGATCGTTTTTCATTCCTTGGTTTCTCGTACTTGTCTGCGCGTAGATCTTATTTGGATCAGTGCTTTTTGTACCGACTCTGCCACTATCAGACTCCGTATTGTATTTTTGCGGAGTTACACTTTAGACACTCCTTACGTCCTACTCGTGTTTCTTCTGTTTTTGTTATTCCATATGCTCGTACAGAGCTATATTTTCACTCACCTATTCTTCGTCTCCTAAGTAATCATAATAATCTGCAGCTTGGTCCTTTTCCCTCAACCTTTACTGCATTCAAAAGAATTTTGCAGGAGCTAATTTTAAATTCATAATTTAGTTTTATAAGCAATTAACTGTTCTGTGCTTTATTTCGTTGTATATGTATTTGTCATTTTTATCTATTGTGTCTAATCATTTTTCTTATTTTTTTTTATTGTTATTACTATTTTTGCTATTCCGTTTTGTTATTGGATTTGTTGATCTGTAAAATGGAATTTTGAAATAAAAAAAAAAAAAATATTGGTATTTACGAGATGAGATCAACGATCTCAGCTCAAAAATACGTAATGCTATTAATGTGCTGTATAGCGAGCACCTGAAGGTAGAGCTTAGTAATTCCACCAATATCGCCGACGCCTTCAGAGAGTGCGGAAGACGTGTCCGAGCCTCGGAAAGCCCTGAACCCCAGCCGAATACCTTCCCCAAAATCAATCACCACACGAGAGGGTAAATTCGTTGGCAAATCACTTTGCAAAAGCCCATAACCTGACCCAACACCTATACAGCCCAGAAACTGACCGGTGTGTCCTAACCTCCATCTCAAAGCTCCTCACTGAATCCACACTCCAAACTTCCATACACGAACCCGATACCCTGTTTTCACGACTTCTTCAAGCGCCAAACACATGCCCATCCAATGCACCCGATATCCAATTTGTCACTCCAGACGTCCTTCAATCCATTATCTCAAATTTAAAAAATAAAAAGTCCTGTGGACATGACGACATCCCCACCAAATTCCTTAAAAAATACAGTGAATCCATGTCTCCCTTCCTCTCGAAACTTATTAACCAGTGCATCCTCAATACCTACTTTCCCAAGCTATGGCACCTCTCCATTATCGTCCCGATCCCTAAGAAAGGTGAAAGGCCACTACTCCCAAGCAGCTACCGTCCCATTTCCTTGCTCCCTACCACAAGCAAGATCTTCAAACTTGCCATCAAAGAATCCATCGACTCCCATCTAGAAGACAACCCTATCATCCCGGACTTCCAGTTCGCCAATCGTCCAAACCATTCCGTTGACCACCCCCTAATAATGCTGAAATCACACGTAGCCATAAACGATGTAAAAAATACTCCGACTACTTTCTGTCCCATTGAAATCCAGAAAGCCTTCTATACATGGCCTCATCCACAAACTCGCTTTTAACATCAATTCTCACCTGTGCAAGCTCTTACTTTCCTTCTTAAGAAACCGCTCTACACGGGTCAAACTCAACGACACCCAATCCGACACCTTTCCTCTCACAGCGGGGATCCCACAGGGATCTGTTCTGTCAGCCCTTCTGTTCTCCCTCTACACAGCCGACATCCCACCACCCCCGACCCCAATAAGAATCCTTCAGTATGCAGATGACATCATCAAAGCCCACCTTAATAATTATCTCGACCAGTTAGATGACTATCTTTCAAAGTGGAAACTAATGGTGAACCCAGCTAAATGCGAAGCAATCTTCATCAAAGGCCACACTCACCTTAAAAAATCATTCCTTGATGAAGTGCGCAATTTAAGCTTGCAAATCAAGGGAATTAGTATCCCTCCCCAGGGATCTATCCTTGGTCCGGACCTGTGGAACGTGTCTTACGACGGGCTACTGAGAGTTGAGATGCCAGATGAGTCGCGCTTGGTCGGCTATGCGGATGATGTTGCGGCTCTGGTCGCTGGACGCACCGTTGAACAAGCGCAACTTAGGCTAGGTATGCTCATGCGCCGAGTGAGGGGCTGGATGACTGGTCGCGGGCTCAGTTTAGCACTGGAGAAAACCGAAGTGGTCATCTTGACAAAAAAGAGAATCCCTAGAGTAAGGATGATCAGTATTGGAGGTATACAAATCGAATCGAAGCGAGCGGTGAAGTACCTGGGGCTACTGATCGACTCGAAGATGAGTTTCTCTGAGCAAATCAGGGCAACGGCTGAGAAGGCTGCTTCGGGAATATCGGCCCTGAGTCGACTTATGGCCAACGTAGGGGGACCCAGCCCATCAAGAAGACGCCTCTTGATGAGTGCTGTAGGGTCAGTGCTACTGTACGGAGCAGAGGTATGGGGCGACGCTCTCAGTAAGGAGGTAAACCGAAAACGTTTGGCACAGGTACAGAGAAGAGGAGCACTGAGAATTGCATCTTCATATCCAACAGTCTCCGACTCGGCGGTGAGAGTGATTGCAGGCGTGATACCTGTCGCCCTCCTTGCTAGAGAGCGCCGCGCTATTTACCTGCGCCGAAACGAGGATGCAAGGGAGATGGTTGTCCGCGAGGAGAGAGAACGCTCGCTCAACGATTGGCAGCAGTCTTGGGGGAATTGCACGAAGGGAAGGTGGACTGCGCGCCACATCCCGGACGTGAGACCGTGGCTTAATCGAAGGCATGGTGAGACTGACTTCTATCTGACCCAGCTTTTGAGCGGGCACGGGTGTTTTCAGTCTTACCTGCACAAGATCGGTAAGTCACGGTCTCCCGATTGTCGGTTTTGCCCAGGAGAGGAGGACAATGCCTGTCACACATTTTTTGCGTGTACAAAATGGGTCAGGCTGCGAAGGGAACTCTACAGGGAGACGGGAGAGCTCACCCCGGATAATATAGTTGCGGTGATGCTCGAATCGGTTGACAAATGGAACCAGGTGGCACATTATGCTCGGGCAGTCCTGAAATATAAAAGGGACTCACAGCAGCCGGAGGCGCTGGGGCTGGGGGATCGCTCTTCTGGCATTTCCTCTTCCCCTCTCCCCTCCCGCTAGGAAAGAGATTCCCCAGCTTGAAGGCGCCCCACGGCGTAACAAAACGAGACCTGGCCCGAAGTAATGTGTCAAACGGTTCCAGGCTAGGTTTTCAGATTGACAGGGGAGGTGTTTAGTGGGTAGTCCAAGGGTATCCTCCATGGGAGTCCCACACTGCCAGACTCGGCGGGCGTAAATGCCTTCACCTCCCTACCACAAAAAAAAAAAAAATTAGTATCCCTCGGAAATCCGAGGTCAACTATCTGCGGGTTATAATTAACTCCCGTCGAGGGCAACGTTGCCACAGCCTCTTTACAGCCCGGATATGGCACCAGCGGACTTCTTTCTGTTCCCCAAGGTCAAGAGACTTCTTAAGGGGACGCGGTTCGGGACTCTGGAAAACGTTCAACGTGCTACGACGAGGGCTCTAGACAGCATCGAGGTTGCCGACTTCCAGGGAGCGTTCGGGGATTGGAAAATCCGGTATCAGTGTGTTATCGACTCCAATGGGGACTACTTTGAAGATTTCTAAAGAAAAATTGTACATATTTTGCCAATAAAAAATTACCTGAGGTCAGTCCGGTTACTTATTATCCAGACCCTGTATATATATATATATATATATATATATATATATATATATATATATATATATATATATATATATATATAGTATATGGGAATGAAATGGAAGATTCTTCGAAGAGAGCCGGCGACCACTTCGCAGTCAGTCTATCGTAAGCGGTTTCCCGAAGAAGACGTGTTTTCTTTGTTATGTATTTACGCTTGAATTCCTAATTTGTTACATTTGTATCAAAATACATTCTATCCTACATGGTGTCAGATGTGGGATGCAGGCAAATGTGAACGGAATAAGCGATTCGAGCTACATCGCTCATCCTGTTATACGACAAGTACAGTGTCAAGACGATTTGGTGAAAAAAGACGTGATCTTCAGTCTGACGACGACGGCGGCGTGTGATGAATTGGTGAAAAAGTTCACAAAACCTGGTCTAGTGGACGAGCGCGAAAAACGACAGCTCAACACGAGCGACACAAAGGAAGAGTTGTTCAAGCGAATCGTGGAGTTCGACGCCGAAAAAGAAGAAGACGAGACGATCATCCACTAAGAACCGGTTCGAACATCAAGCTCAGTACGCAAAAAAGACGACATGAAGAGAGAAGATCGAAGCGAATATACATTCCGAGATATGGAGGAATCGTTTGAAACATTCGCTGCAAACGAGGGGCAAGACGTACAACTCTGGATTCGAGAGTTCGAAGACATTTGCGACTCCGTTCAGTGGGATGATCAACGTAAGTTTATAATGTGCAAGAAAGTCGTCCGAGGAACGGCACGAAAGTTTGTAATTGCACAAACCGGAATTGCAAATTGGCGTCAGCTAAAAACGCACGCAAAATTCTCTCAGCACGAAGAAAGAGAGCCGATGAGGGGTACTTGGAATACTTGTATGAGATGCAGTGAACAGCAAAAATGACGAATCTTGAAGAAGCGACAATTTGCGAGTATGTGTGCGATGGAATTCCCAATGATGCCATGAACAAAGCATTTCTTTATAGAGCAGAGCTAAAGCGACAATTGGAAGTATATGAAAAGATTCGGTCGAAACAGAAGATGACGGAAAAGAAACCAGCGACAGGACAGCAGACTATATACAAAGAGCGTTGCTTCAATTGTGGCGAAATAGAGATCAATCGAAATCTTGTCGAGAAAAACCAAATGGGCCTAAATGTGTTAAATACGGCAATTTTGATCACGTGGCGAAGAACTGTCGGACAATGAGAAAAACGAGAATATCGCGCGTGGGAACTATATCCAGCATTTGAAGGGGAATGAGAATGCGGTCCAAGTGACATTGACCAACAAACAAACGTTTTCGGCGGTAGTCGATACCTACAGCGACTTATGCTTGATTCGTAGTGACTTTTGGAATACCATTAAAGATACTTGTGCGAGAATATTGAATATTCTGACCTGAAAATACGGGGTTATGGTGAAGAAGAGGTGTCGGGTTTTTCTACAACTCAAGCAATGATTCCAGTGATAATAAATGAAATGAGTTATAAAATAAAATGTTGTGTTATGCCGGAAAAAGCCAATTGACGCAATCTTTTCTTTGCACAGTTGATTATGTAATAACCGCTTCCAATGTAACTTTCTTCCCGATGACCCGTGAACAAAGCGATTTGCACCAAAATAATGTGAAAGAAATTACACTACTTAATGAACCAGAAGTGCCGTATGATGAAATCGCTGCTATGATGAACATAAATTCTGAGGATCAAGAGGACAGTAATTATGGTTTAGATTGTCGTCAAAACAAATATAAAGTTGAGGTTCAAAATCTTATGAAAAATTATGTACCAAAGAAAGTGAAAAAATGTAGAAATTCAGACAGTCATTAAACTAGCAAATGAACTTCCCGTCTATAAGAGACCGCGGCGATTATCTCCTTACGAAAGAAAAATAGTGCGCGAACAAGTAAAACAGTGGTTGAACGAAGGGAGACGGAACCCACCGAGTCTGCATAGACGTGAAGTTAATAAAAAAGTCATTAAAGACAGATTTCCGATGCCACTTATTGAGGACAATTTAGAGAAACTAGTGACCGCGCGCGTTTTCTCTACATTAGATTTGAAAAATTCATATTTTCATGTTCCATTAGAAGAACACAGTAAAAAATATACGGCATTCGTGACCAATGAGGGCCAGTACGAGTTCAACGCTTGGATTGTGCATTAGTGGCAATAGTTTCGGCCGATTTACTGACTACGTTTTGGTCAAGGAAGGAGTATTTTTGACGATATAATTATTCCGGCTATAGATGAAGTCGTAGCGATGTCAAAGTTGCAGAGAGTCTTGGAAAGGGCTACAGACAATGGTCTCCAAATAAACTGGACCATATGTTTATTCTTGCAAAGATCTATCGATTATCTTGGATATAAAATAACCGAGGCAAATTACCGGCCAGCAAAAGTCAATGTGGAAAAATTGTTGAAAATTCCGCAACCGACAAATGTAAAGCAGTTGCAGCGGCTATATGAACTAGCAAGCTATTTTCAGCGGTTTATCCCTGACTTTGCCGTCATCATGAGACATATCAGCAATCTTATGCAGTCAGGCGTTCCTTTTCGCTTTGGTGAAGCAGAAAAATCAGCGTTCGATAAAGTGAAGAGTATCATGTGGACACAACCTGTTTTGAAGATATATGAGCCGCAGAGGCCTACGCTGATGCATGCAAGGAAGGTATCGGAGCTATTCTCATGCAACAAGGAGAAGATGACGAAATACACCCTTGCCATTAATAAAGCCGGACAACGAATGAAGCTGAAAGGAATTATCATTCATATGTGTTGGAGTTTCTTGCAGTGATCCAAGCATTAAAGAAATTCCGTCAATACTTGCGAGGAATTCATTTCAAAATCGTAACGGATTGTTCTGCTTTGAAAATGGCAATGGCAAAAGAGGAAATGCATTCGAAAATTACGAAGTATGCGTTTGCGATGAGTGAGTTCGACTACGAAATTGAGCACCGAAAGCCCAAAAGAATGGCTCATGTTGATGCAATGTCTCGAGCAGCAGTTATGATGGTCAAAGTTCAGCCCACTGTGTTGACGTCAATACGAATAGCTCAGGATGAGGATGAACATATTCAGACGATTAAAGCGATACTACAGAAGGGCCCACATAAGGAATATTTGAATAAAAGAGATATCATTTATATTCAACGCAGCGGAAGAGAACTGTTACTGTGATGGAAGTGGATTTAATTCGGAGATACCACGAAAGAGGCCGTTTTGGAGTGAGAAAAACCAAGGAAATGCTGGAGAAAGAGTACTATGTTCATGGCACTGACAACAAGATTAAGGCGTGAATTGCGAATTGCGTCGCTTGCATTTTGTCCAATCGCAAGGCGAGGAAATTGGAAGGCGAACTCCATCCGATACCGAAGGAAGATATACCCTTAGACACCTTCCATATTGACCATTTCAGACCGATGCCATCGACGAGAAAAGGATATAACTCTGTTCTGGCAATAACTGATGAATTTTCAAAATTTACTTGGATTTTTCCTGTGAAAACGATTTCAGTTGAGGAAGTCCTACGGAAACTGGAAATGGTTGAAGCCATTTTTGGAAATCCTCGATGAATAATCGCAGATAGCGCATTCGAATTGGAGTCGTTTGCTCAATACTGCAGTGACCGAAAAATAGAGTTACATCTTATTACGACAGATGTGCCGCGTGGAAATGGGCAAGCCGAACGAATGCATGGGGTTAGTGTTCCAGCGCTAACGAAACTCTCGAGTGCATCTCCTGAAAATTGGTGGAAACATGTCAGCAGACTACAGCGTTTTCTAAACAGCACATATCATCGCAGTATCGATACCACTCCCTTCAAACTTATGATAGGTGTGGAGATGAGGAACTCTGAAGATGATAATATGAGGCGAATTTTGGAGAAGGAACATCGGAGATTCCTCCACGACGAACGAAGCAAAATTCGTGAAGAGGCGCGAAACCAAATCGAAAAGGTTCAACAAGAGAACCGACAACAGTATAACTTGCGAAGACGAATGGAACAAGGATTTCAAGTGGGCGACTTAGTGGCTCTTAAGAAAACTCAATTTGGCGTTGGACAGAAGGTGAAACTGAAATACACGGGACCAATGAAAGTCACCAGCAATTTGGGCAAGGACCGATATGCCCTAGCTCGTCTTGACACCGATGGTAAAATAGTTGGGCGAACGACGGCCACTGGAGACCTGTTGAAGAAGTGGTCATCCGGGGTCGTATGGGATGCAGGAATGGTCGTGTGGGAATGAAACGGAAGATTCTTCGAAGAGAGATGGTGACCACTTCGCAGTTAGTCTATCGTAAGCGGTTACCCAAAGAGGACGTGTTTTCTTTGTTATGTATTTACGCTTGAATTCTTAATTTGTTACATTTGTATCAAAATAAATTCTATCCTAGAATATATATATATATATATATATATATATATATATATATATATATATATATATATATATATATATAAAGGATGACTCATTTTGCTTTTTTGCACGCGTGACTCCGGTCAAACTGTAATGTACTTTGACAAATCATCATGGAAAGACACCACAACAATGCGTCCAAATTGTTCAGCTGTATTAAGAAAATCAGCGTTCTGTGAGAAATATTTTTCGTGCTCTAAGAGCAACTTATGGTGCGGATCGTCGACCTACCGAAACCACTATAGCCAATATCATCCGCAAATTTGAAATTGGCCACCTAGATCGTTTGATATCACACCTTTGGATTATTTTCTTTGGGGTTGCTTGAAGTCTCTGGTCGTCAGGGATAAGCCAGCTTCAATCGACGTTTTGGAAGCCAACATTACTCGTGTCATTCGAAAAAGACCAGTCGCTATGCTGGAACGCGTCGTGTAAAATTGGACCCTCAAAATGGAGCATTTACGGCGTAATCGCGGTCAATATTTAAACTAGATAAACTTTCAAAAGCAAATGTCATAGATTGTTCTTTCGACTCACAATAAAGTTTTTACTATGGAATTCAACTTCATGCCTTATATTTGAGATTAAAAAACAAACCTCATAATGAATCACCCTATATAATATAAAAGTATGCAATAAAGTCTTATCCGTTTCTGAATGTCGCTATAGATCAAAAGTTAAAATTTTCGAATACGTTTATGTACCTTCCCTAACATGTGTTGCCAACCAGCGACATGAAGAAGAAAGGCTAATCCGAAAAGCGGGAGATGTTCAAAAAAAGAATACAATCTGCATGGACTCGCCAAAAATCAACAAAGCAGTGAAGATTGGGCTTCTTGACCTAGAAGACCTCCTAGACCGCATAGGATATTACCGGAGGAGCTGGTTAAGCGCCGAAGAGGACCAGAAAGCTAAAGAAGCGCTGAGGGCGAAGTCTAAAGGGCACGCATAGATAGCTCCACCATCGAACATCAATAAAAGAATGGCGTCGAGCCCAATCGAAGGAGATCAGGATAAAAGAAGGAAGGAAGAGGCACTTGATGGGCGCGGAGCACCAGATCAGGGGTTCTAGATAGTGCTGACAAAAGGAGCGAAGAAAGCCGCAAAAAACTTCTTCAAAAAGTGGCAGAAAATAAAGTTCGCATGGGCGCCCAACAAGAAAAAAGACGATATGGAACAGGAGAGGAAGAAGCCCCGACGAAGATCCCGGCAGCAGGCACTGCTCGCAAAACCCCAAGATGGCCGGTTCTACACGAAGCTGCTGCGGAATATCAGGAGAAATATAAGGCCCGAAGACACCAACACTGCCATTAAAGCAGTACGACCAACGCGGTCGGGCCACATACTCGTCCAATTCGGAGCAGAGGCCGACAATGGGGAAGTATTCTGCGACGCAGTAAAGAAAGTCCTCGGCAACAGTGTAGCTATAACCTCGCTCGAGCCGGTGGAACGATCGAAATAAGAGACATTGACTGCGTAACGGATCTATTAAGAGTTAGAAGAGGCCATCAAAAAGGAGTTCCCTAGCGTTCTTAACGTTCCTGATTATTTGCTCCACTGGTTATCCTCTTATGTTGCTTATCCAATCGTGTCAGTCAGGTATCGTTACAAGGCTGTCTTTCTACTCCCTTCCATCCGTCTTCAGGTGTTGTTCAAGGATCCAGTCTTGGCCCACTTTTGTTCACTCTGTTTATAAATGACTTACCATCCGCTGTCATCAACTTCTCCTGTCTTCTTTATGCAGATGACGTCAAAGTTTTCAAAGTAGTGTCGTCAATCGATGACTGTGCTTTGCTTCAAGAAGATTTGAATGCTATCTTATTTTGGAGTTCTTATAACTAACTTACACTAAATGTTTCTAAGTGCATCCATCTTTCATTTTCCAATAACCCTTACCCTATTAGCTTCCAATTTACGTTAAATAATTCGTACCTATGTACGGTGACTTGGGTGTCACTTTCGACTCTAAATTGAAGTTCGACGTTCATATTTCTGAAATTAATTCTATATTTTTTCCGATCCTTCGTCCTGTGTTAAATTATATTCTTGTTTGGTTCGTCCCATCCTTGAGTACTGTTCGCCAGTTTAGTCCCCTCATTTGAAGTGTTTGAAATTCACGCTAGAAGCTGTACAAAAAAGACTTACCAAGATCGTCTTCGTGAAATTCCAGATTCCCTACATTTTTTATGAATCACGCTTAGCTATCCTTAATATTCCTTCGCTGGGAATGCGTCGACTCTACCTTGACGAATGTTTAATTTACAGGCTTTGCCGTGGTTTGCTCGATACTCGCCTTGTCAACTAGGTTCCAGTGAGGCGCGTTATACGTTCTACAAGAACGTCGAATGTCTTTGATGTTCCATGTGCACGTAGTTTGGTGTATTTTCACTCACCCATGCTCAGATTACCTGGTAACCATGATGACCTTCAGCTTGGGTCCTTCCCCCTCTCGTATTTAGTTTATAAAAGATTTGCCAACTGTCTTCTTCTCAACTCTTAGTAATCCTTTTATTTATTTTCTCCTAGTTTTTGCATTTTTTATTACATTTATCTTGCTATTTGCATGCCGGGCTATTATTTAATTTATTTTGCTGTGCTATTATTTTATCTATTTAGTAATTGGGTTTTTTTCTATTAATTAAAAATAAATAAATAATAGCGTGGGCAGGATCAAAGCCAGGCTGACAGCAGAAAACCCAACGGGACAGTGCATGACCATCACTGACTTCACTGAAGAGTACGCCGAGCAATTTATGACTAAGGGCAAAGTCAGAATAGGGTGGATTGTCTGCAGGATACGGCAAAGAGCAGCGCCTCTTCAATGTTTCAAATGCCTTGGCTATGGTCACACCGGACATGTATGCAAAGGACCCGATAGGAGCCCCCTATGTTACAAATGCGGTGAAATGGGATATAAAAGAAAAGATTGTATAAAGAAGTCACACTGTATTCTTTGCAAGGATGCTGATCCAAGACCGGATTTTGGGCACGTCTTGGGATCAAGAAGATATCAGATTTTCTAGGAAGCCTTAGCCAAGACCAAATCAGAACTTCGATGACTCGTATCCTGCAGCTAAACCTACACCGCAGTTCAACCGCCCAAAATCTGCTTGAGCAGTTTTCAAGGGACTAGAAAGCCGACTTTATGCTTTTGAGTGAGCAACATCACGATAAAAGCTCTGCATCATGGTATCCTCAGAAACTACAGTAGTGCTGTCGCTGTCTGGGTTCGGAACAGTGATTTTCAGGTGGGGAACTGTGGACGGGGGATGGTTTCGTGTGGGTTTGATGCTCAGGGGCCACCTTCTTTAGTGTGTACCCACCGCTGAACGAACCGATATCATCTTTCCAAACCAAACTTAATGCCCTGGAGGGCGCAGTCTCGAACGCCATGGCACCGTGCCAGTTAGGGTAGACTTCAATGCTAAAGCAATCGTATGGGGCATACCTCAAACAGACCCGCGGGGAAAACGAATCCTAGAAATGGCGGCCAGGACGGCGTTCGTTATATTAAACACCGGCAATACGCAGACCTTCCACCATATTGGCTGCGAGGGAAGCATATCGGACGTGACATTAGCCTCGGAGTCCTTAGAACGTTTCAGAGGACTACTCAGCCAGTGATCATCAGTGCATTCTGCTTGAGTCCGTGGTGTGTTCCCCCGTGATCCATGCTCTGGATTTTCTACAATTGAGTAGAAAATCGGAAGGATTGACGTCGAGGTGCTCACAGCAGTTGCTCCGCTGCAGGGTAATTCTCAGGGGACCAAAGAACTGGCAGCTCAAGCCATTGTAAGGTCAATTATGAGCATCTTCACAACCGCTTGCAACACTTCTATGCCCCATCGACAACCCCGGCACGGCAAGCCCCCAGTGTACTGCTGGTCGACTGAAATCGCTGAGAAGCGAAGGGAGTGTCACAAGCTGCGGCGTGAGGCTCAACAAGCACGAAACCGTGATGAGGCATGTTACCGGATAGCAGCATATAAGTCGGCCAGGAAATACCTTCGCAAACTGATTAACAACAGCAAGGCTGGCTGCTGGCAATATCTAGTCGACAATATGAGCAAAGATCTATGGGGCTCCGGCTACAAGCTAGTTATGCGGAAGCTTGGTTTCCGTAGGGAACCTTGCATACTGATACGAACAAGATGGACGAGATAGTGCGGGCACTCTTCCCCGCCCATCCCGTCCGTGTTGACGCTGTCGACGGTGAAATTGCAGTCGAGTGCACTTTTCACACAGCCGGAACTGGAAGAGGCAGTTCTTTGACTATAAGCGAGGAAGGCTACAGGCCCAGATGGTGTTCCAGCTGAGGAGTTGCAACCTATCACCATTGTCCTGACTTGCTACTCAGCACATTCAACGGAATGGGGGCTTCCCGATATGATGGAAGGTGGCGAGGCTCGTGCTGATCAGCAAGGGGAATAGAAATTCTGGATCGCCGTCTGCATACTGCCTGTTATACATGCTATACACTGCTGGGAAAGTGCTAGAGAAACTCATCAAGGGAAGAAGACTCGCTGACGCGATTCGTGCTGATGGGGGCCTATCTCCTCGGCAGTACGGCTTTAGAGCAGGACGTTCCACCATTGATGCAATTGGCTGGAAAAGCCTTTTCAAGTTCCAGAATATCTAGTGCGGCTTTTGAAGAACTACCTAAAGGACCGAACCCTGCTCTATGACACGACACAGGGCCAACGAAGGATGGAAATTACATCGGGTGTTGCCCAGGGGTCTATCCTTGGTCCGGTCCTGTGGAACACGTCTTACGGCGGGCTACTAAGACTCGAGATGCCAGATGAGTGATCGGCTATGCGGAACATGTTGCGGGTCTGGTCGCTGGACGCACCGTTGAACAAGCACAACTTAAGCTAGGTATGCTTATGCACCGAGTGAGGGACTAGATGACTGCTCGCGGGTTCAGTTTAGCACTAGAGAAAATCGAAGTGGTCACCTTGACCAAAAAGAGAATCCCTAGGGTAAGGATGATCAGTATTGGTGATATGCGAATCGAATCAAAGCCATCGGTGAAGTACCTGGGGCTACTGATCGACTCGAACATGAGTTTCTCTGACCAAATCAGGGCCCCGTCTATGAAGACTGTTTCGGGAGTATCGGCTCTGAGTCGACTTATGGCCAACGTAGGAGTATCTAGCCCATCAAGAAGACGCCTCTTGATGAGTGCTGTAGGGTCAGTGCTACTGTACGGAGCAGAAGTATGGGGCGACGTTCTCAGTAAGGAGGTATACCGAAAACGTTTGGAATAGGTACAGAGAAGAAGAGCACTGAGGATTGCATCTTCGCACCCACCGGTCTCTGATGCAGGCGTGATACCTGTCGGCCACCTTGCTAGAGAAAGCCGCGCTATTTACCTGCGCCGAAACGAGGATGCGAGGGAGTTGGTTGTCCGCGAGGAGAGACAGCGCTCGCTCAACGATTGGCAGCAGTCTTGGGTGAATTGCACGAAGGGAGGGTAAACTGCGCGTCTCATCCCGGATGTGAGACCGTAGCTAAATCCAAGGCATGGTGAGACTGACCTCTATCTGACCCAGCTTTTGAGCGGGCATGGGTGTTTGCAGTCTTACCTGCATAATATCGGTAAGTCACGGTCCCCCGATTGTCGGTTTTGCCCAGGAGAGGAGGACAATGCCTGCCACACATTTTTTGCGCGCACAAAACGGGTCAGGCTGCGAAGGGAACTCTACAGGGAGACGAGAGAGCTCACCCCGGATAATATAGTCTCGGTGATGCTCGAATCGGTTCACAAATGGAACCAGGTGGCACATTTTGCTCGGGCAGCCCTAAAAGATAAAAGGGACTCACAGCAGCCGGGGGCGCTGGGGCTGCGGAATTGCTTGTCTGGCACTTCCTCTTCCCCTCTCCCCGCCCGCTCGGAAAGGGATCCCCCAGCTTGAAGGCGCCTCACGGGGTAATAAAACGAGACCTGGCCCGAAGTAATGTGACAAACGGTTCCAGGCTGGGTTCTCAGGTTGACAAGGGAGGTGTTTAGTGGGTAGTCCAGTCGCCTTCTTGGATGAGAGTCCCACGCTCTGTGCGTAAATGGCATTCACGTCCCAAACACAGAAAAAAACAGTATGGGCCATAGACATTGCTTAGATGGGAGCCAGAGCGTACAGCATTATGTTTAGGAAATTGCTTTTCTAATTTATGACTAAAATAAGTCGTCCATGAGATATCATAATTTTATTGTCTTTAGTCAAAACGGAAAGATGAAGGACTCCGGGACGTAGGATATCCATCAGTCAACTTTTCGCTAACAACAAGCTCGGTTTTAAAGCTGTCTATATCTAAAATATGATGACTTTTGGACTTCTATTCGTCATCTTTGTGCTGTCTGAGTATTCATAGAAATTAATTGGTATCAATGTTATGAAAGTGTTTTAAAAATAACTACGACGAAAAGTTAAAGAACTCGTGTCTTATTTTATTGATAAAACCCCACCTCCAAGCACGTCTTGGAATTTGTTGACTTGAAAGGCAAGCAATTTCAAACTGATAAATTGCGATACAAACTACGGTTTCCACGATGTTAAATTTCCCCTTTTCTAGTAAAAAATTAACCACAATAAATTGCAATCAATTCAATCTATCTACTATCAATAAAGATAGTAGTTTATCCATTGAAAATACTTTTGATAAGATTATTTAAGTACACAACGAAGCAAGAAAAGCGTTGAAAAGGAAACCGAATCTCTGCCATTACCGCTCTGGTAGTATGAGTGTAAATCACAAGTGCAAATAACAAGGGAACAATAAACCCATGAAAGGAAATCTATAATGAAGAGACCATGTTGAATCTGTCGAGTGAACAAACTTCGTTCAATGCTCTGTCGCTGCAATTCAATTAGTACTCGTATTCGAATCTTTTTATTTTAGCCCAAACGCAGCAACAAAAGACCGTATTTATTTTAGGGTTCTTGGGTGTTAAAACCTCCAACCGTGACGTGTTGAACTCTCGCTCTCCCAACCCGCGGAAATACAACGAGGTTGCAGCGATAGTAGCAGGTGATTTAATGACGGTAAGCGGCAGCAGGGTTTTACGAGGATGAGGGTAAATTGAAATGTTTTCACTAAATCCACCGTTCATGACGTCGATGCGGACGAGAAAATGGTTGTTCAATAGGAAATCCATAAGCAAGCACCTGAAATTATACACAGCACAGGAAAACAGAGTTCAGAGGTGGAACAAGAACGAAACGTGTACTGAGGAAGGTATCGAGGCATGTAGGTGCGATAAGAGAACAATGGTGTTGGAGGTGTATACAACGTAGCTCTGTTATGGAAAAACTGGAATTCTAATGGGTGCAGGCATAAACAATTAAAAGCAATAAGCATTCTTTAGGCTTTCTATTGTTGGGTGTTGGGCAAAGAAAAGTGTGAAGAGACTAATAGAACGTTTCTCTAGCGTTCCGGGAAGTCAACCAACCTTAAACTATTACTACTTAAACCACCCCTTCAACTCACCTGTACTCCCATCCGGATTGAGTTGAATTGCAATTATCGTTGCAATGTACTCCTCAATATGATTCATTAGTTCATTTGTATACATTTTGAAGATTTTTCTCACAATTCACAAACAAATTGCATTCACGTTAATAACAAAAAAGTTCAATTTACAGACAACCAAAACAGCACAAATTAAGTCAAAATTATACAAAACTTGATGAAGAAAATCAGAAATTCAAATTGAACGCGTCGTGCAGTCGTTTATGCGTTTTAAAATAATATTATTTCACGCATTTAACGCAAATACGCGGCATTTCTCGCTAAATGTGTTGACGAAACTAAAAATCCAGGTGAGCGAAAAAATACTTCGCTGAGTGAATTGGCACAAGTAATTCAAATTGTTATGAGAGAAACTTTTTTTTATCGCTTATCACTAATAGCAGTCGGTTGATAAAATATGTTAAGTGTATACATAATAAAACAGTGTATCTATTCGCGATAGTAATGTTTACATTCCCAGTTGGAAAATGAGACAGCGATGTCCGGATTGAAATCCAATTTTTCAATATTTGTGCTCCATAATTTCAAAAAAAAGAGAATTGTTTCGTTCCGATTTTATATGTATGGCAACACTTACTTTATGAGCATTAAAATTGAAACAGGTATCTGGATGCTGTTAATTTTAGGTATTTTGATTTCTTGATATACGAGGGTGGTTCAAATATGATGAGAACAAACGCTGTAGATGGCGCGTATGTATGTTTTGAGGGTCGTGGCTTGAGTATGTGGTAGCTGGATCCCTTACGAACAGTGTGGCATAGTTTTCATCGGGAGTGCATGTTTCACGCGCATGTTACGACCATGAGTGAGCGTCTAGTGCCGACCGCCGTTGCGCAACGTATTGTCATTCGTTTTTTAGTATGGGAAAGCGTTTAAAATACGGAAATTTTTCTGCGTTTGCGAAATCAGTTCGGTAGTGAGTGCCTGAGCAGGGCCGCTGTGTTTATATGGGCCAAAGCATTCAAGGATGGTCGTGAAACCATCGAGAATGAGCAGCATGATCGTCGACCGCGAACCAGCATCACACCTGACAATATTTGCCGCGTAGAACAACTCATTTTAGAGGACCGTAGAGTGAGGCATTTCGGCTGAACTCGGCATCAGTATTGGTAGTGTAGAGTCCATCATCCACAAACACCTTTAATATCGCTTCGAGTAAATAACGGCGCGATGGGTTCCTTAACTGTTGAACTTCGAGCAAAAACTCACGCGGTTGGAAGTTTGTCACCGCTTGCTGATACGATACAAGGTGGAGGGGTGCAGTTTTTTAACGCGAATCTTTAAGGTGACGTCTACTAAGTGGAGGAAGAAGGAGGAAGGGGCACCAGTCAAAGCGAAGACAAGCAGGTCCGCGGGTAAGGTTATGTGTACAGTGTTTTGGGACCGGCGGTGCGTACTGTACGTCGGTTTCCTGCGCCCCCAACGTTCCACCAATGCTGCATACTACTCTAATCTTAAGAAAACACGCGTGAAACCCGCTTATCGCTCGAAACAGATGAGCATTCCAGCACGAAGTGCGATTTTTCTCCAGGACAACGCGCGCCCTCGTACCGCACGTCTCACGCTTGATACAATATCGGGAAGGGAATTCAATCCCGGGATCGCGAATCCCAGGATTACGGGATCCCGACCATTTTACAGGCTTAGAAATTTCGGGATTTTATTTAGTTAATCCCGGGATTTACGGAGTTGATTAATCATTTTTGAACTTTTTATAAATACGCTGCTTGAAATGAGCTAATTCACTTTCACCTACAATTTATCCACTCTTTTGTTTATGTTTGTTTAATTTGTTTAGTTTTTCCCAGTCAATTCGATTAGTTTTTGAGCGCGGTGACGATCAGGCAAGTTCACGCTGTCCAAACAGATTCGACTAGTTTAGGGTGTGCCTGACAATCGAGCAGATTAAGTGAAAAAGTACAAAAAAGAAAAGTGGAAAAGTACAAAAAGGAAGTTTTTTTTAAACGTTAGGATTGTTGTTGGTAGGAATTCTTTCCAAATACGATTTTGTCCACTCTTTTGTTTTTCCCGTTTATGTCTCCAGTCGATTCGATTAGTTTTTAAATGCAGTGATAATCGGACAGATTCACGCTTTACAAAAAGTAAGTTTATTTTAAAACATTAGCATTATTGTTGGTAGAAATTCTTTCATTAGAATAGTTAGAGTGAAACAAACAGACGTTGATTTTTTTCTTTTTACTTTAAAGCTATTGATTTTTAATTTTAGTCGCAAATGAGATACATTTCTTTGTTTTTAAAATAGCATAAAAGGAGTAGCATGTCCACAAAAAGTATCTGTCTTGAGCATAAAAAAAATAGCGATGCTTCCTCTATATAGAGTCATTTTTTGACTGCCAAAGAGGGAAACACAGTACAATGTAAGATTTGCCCAGCAATTTTGAAAACACTTGGAGGATCTACATTCATTGACATTAAGCTCGAAAATATCGTCTACATCAAGTGCTCATAACGTCGAAGAACTACCCTTTTTTTGTGGTTGGGAGGTGAATGTCATTTACGCACAGACTGTGGGACTCCCATGCTGACAAGCGACTGGACTTTCCACTAAGCACCTCCCCTGTCAACCCGAGAACCCAGCCTGGAACCGTTTGACACATTACTTCGGGTCAGGTCTCGTTTTGTTACGTCGTGAGGCGCCTTCAAGCTGGGGGATCCCTCTTAAAGCGGGAGGAGAGAGGGGAAGAGGGATTGCCAGACAAGTGATCCCCCAGCCCCAAATGTCGCGGCTGCTGTGAGCGCCTTTTATCTTTTAGGACTGCCCGAGCATAATGTGCCACCCGGTTCCATTTGTCAACCGATTCGAGCATTACTGAGACGATGTTATCCGGGGTGAGCTCTCCCGTCTCCCTGTGCAGCCAGCTTCATTTTGCGCAGGCTAAAAATCTGTGGCAGATATTGTCTTCTTCTTCTGAGCAAAACCGACACTCGGAGGACCGTGACTTACTAATCTTGTGCAGGTAAGACTGAAAACAACCATGCCCGCTCAAAAACTGGGTTAGATAGAAGATAGTCCCACCATGTCTTCGATTTAGCCACAGTCTCACATCCGGGATGAGGCGCGCAGTCCACGTTCCTTTCGTACAATTTACCCAAGACTTCTGCCAGTCGTTGAGTGAGCGCTGTCTCTCCTCGCGGATAACCATCTCCCTCGTATCGTCGTTTCGACGCAGGTAAATACTATGGCGCTCTCTAGCAAGGAGGGCAACAGATATCACGCCTGCAATGACTCTCACCGCCGAATAAGAGACTGTCGGATACGAAGATGTAATCCTCAGTGCATATCTTCTCTGTACCTGTGCCAAGAGTTTTCGGTATACCTCCTTATTGAGACCGTCACCCCATATTTCTGCTCCGTCCAGTAGCACTGACCCTACAGCAATCAACAAGAGGCATCTTCTTGATGGGCTTGGTCCCCCTACATTGGTCATAAGTCGACTCAGAGCCGACACTCCCGAAGCAGCCTTCATAGACGGGACCCTGATTTGCTCAGAGAAACTCATCTTCTAGTTGATCAGTAGCCCCAGGTACTTCACCGCTGCGTCGATTCGATTAATATATTTCCAATACTGATCATCCTTACTCTAGGGATTCTCTTTTTTGTCAAGATGACCACATCTGTTTTCTCTAGTGCTAAACTCAACCCGCGAGCAGTCATCCAGTCTCTCGGCGCATTAGCATACCTAGCCTAAGTTGTCCTTGTTCAACGGTGCGTCCAGCGACCAGACCCGCAACATCTTCCGCATAGCCGATCACTCATCTGGCATCTCCAGTCTAAGTAGCTCGTCGTAAGACAGGTTCCACAGGTCTGGACCAAGAATAGACCCCTGGGCAACACCCGATGTAGCTTCCGTCCTTCGTTGGCCTTGTGTCGTGTCGTAAAGCAGGCTTCGTTCCTTCACGCAGTCCCTCAAAAGCCTCGTCAGATATTCTGGAACTTGAAAAGGGTTTGCCAGCGTATCCAGAAAATCCACTCGTCTAGCGGAGTTGAAGGCGTTCTTAACGTCGAGTGTCACCAACAGGAGGATTCGTCGCTTGGTGCGGCTTTATACCTCTGCCTTTTGGACCGCCCTCACCACCTCTACAATCACATGAATGGTGGAAAGACCTGCTCTAAAGCCGGACTGCCGAGGAGACACGTCCCCAGCAGCACGAATCACGTCAGTGAGTCTGCCCTTGATAAGTTTCTCTAGCACTTTCTGAGCAGTGTCTAGCATGCATAACGGGCGGTATGCAGACGGCGATTCGGGATTTCCCTTTCCCTTGCTGATCAGCACGAGCCTCGCCCAGCAGCACTAATCGCGTCAGTGAGTCTGCCCTTGATAAGTTTCTCTACCACTTTCTGAGCAGTGTCTAGCATGCATAACGGGCGGTATGCAGACGGCGATTCGGGATTTCCCTTTCCCTTGCTGATCAGCACGAGCCTCACCCCCTTCCATCGTACCGGGAAAACGTTGAATGTGCTGGGTAGCAAGTCAGGACAATGGTGATAGACAAGCCGCAACACCTCAGCTGGAACACCATCTGGACCTGGAGCCTTCCTCGCTTTCAGTGAAAGGACTGCCTCTTCCAGTTCCGGCTGTGTGGGAGCGGAACTCCCCAAAGAATGCTAGCCTTTACGAGTATTCCTGTCGGCCAGCATTCCCCCTCCAGGGGGATTTTTCAAGTTTGGATACAAAAAGAAGTCGCACGGGGCCAAACCTCGAGAA
Organism: Odontomyia ornata; assembly: GCA_963969285.1. Taxonomy (NCBI): domain Eukaryota; kingdom Metazoa; phylum Arthropoda; class Insecta; order Diptera; family Stratiomyidae; genus Odontomyia; species Odontomyia ornata. Next base: position 154,779,685 of record OZ017738.1, on the reverse strand, counting down.
TACGGTGGATGGGGTAGCAGTTCGTATCCCAATTCGACTAATTTGGCCGTGGCGACGGCGGACGTGTGAGTTGGTCCGTTGTTATGATGGAAGAGCATTTTCCTTCGACAAAATGAGCCTTTTTGTGCAATTCGGCATCGAATCGGTCCACTAATTCGACATATTGGAGCCCTGTGACAGTTTCGCACTTCTTCAGGTAGTCGATGCAGATCGCACCTTGTGAATTCCAGAAAACTGTGGCCATCACCTTTCCGGTTTATAGGACAGTCTTCGCCTTCTTCGCAGTACGTTAACCGGGTTAAGTCCACGGTTTTGACTGCTCCTTGATCTCTAGTGTATACCAGTGGAACCATGTTTCGTCGACGGTCATGAAACGACGCAGAAACTCCTACGGATTGCGCTTAAACAGCGTCAAACACTGCTCTGAATTGGTCTCACGGTTGCATTTGTTTTCCGAAGTGAGCAAACGCGGCACCCATCGCGCCGACAGCTTTCTCATTCTCAAAATTTCATGCAAAATATGACCCACACGGAATTTTGAGATGCCTACTGTCTCAGCTATTTCGCGCACCTTCAATCGGCGGTCTGCCAGTACGAGCTCGTGGATTTTTTCATATTGAAACTCGTTAAACCAATTTTTTTCGGTCGCCATCGCGCTCTTTAATTTCGCTGCGCGATTTTCCTTCTAAACACAAGAATCGAAGCACCGACCGATGTTGCTCTTTCTCCATTTTTTTCTTTGACAGTAGCCATCTCTGAGGATGTACTACACGATAGTGAATCTCTCTTGCGATAATCTGGTGGATCTGGTGGTGAGGCTAACTACTTATCAGACCGCCCTCGTAAGTAAATTTTGTTTGCTCCGTTATCATTCCAGACTTAACTTATTCTGCTGCAAATTCAAGGAACTAAGCTTTGGAAATTGTTTCCAAAACGGACTAGCTCGATTGAAACCGAATTTATTGTTTGAATAAAACTAGCCAATCTCAAATTGTCAACCGAAAAATTAGCTGGTAGAGAATTTGCGCTATCTCGCCCTCTTTCATTCAGAGCATCTAAATATTCTTCGCAGTTTGAGGTAATATTCGATTACACTATTCTATCCACAAGAAATATTATTATTAAGAATTTAACGATTAACCTAAGGGTATTGAGGTGCGTTTGCGGACTATAGCCCCCCCTGTCACAGCGTATACTCTTCCTCTTAATTACGAGTTTGACTAAGGAAATACCCATACAAAAAAGTAATTTAAATATTCTGAATATGATGAATAATGAATCATGAACAAAACAAATATTGAATATTAACTGAAAATAACTCACAAAATGTTGATTGAAGATTAATGATTCCCAAGCACTATCAAGGCCAAAAAGAATAATAAAGCGCCGAACAGCTATGAGATTCTAGGGGAGCTCATTAAATATTTTGGCAGCAGTGTTTAGAAAGCCATCCACAAAATTATCCAGCACATTTGGCAACAAGAACATATGCCGAAAGAGTGGACTCAACCAATTATATTCCCTATCCAGAAGAAAGGTCACAAGCTACAGTGCGAAAGCTATGGAGGCATACCACTACTTTGTATGGTGTACAAACTTTTTTCGAAGATCTTTGAAAATAAAATGACACATACGCCAACAGTATTATTTTTTTTTTTTGTGGTAGGGAGGTGAGGGCATTTACGCCCGCCGAGTCTGCCAGTGTGGGGCTCCCATGGAGGATACCCTTGGACTACCCACTAAACACCTCCCCTGTCAATCTGAGAACCTAGCCTGGAACCGTTTGACACATTACTTCGGGCCAGGTCTCGTTTTGTTACGCCGTGGGGCGCCTTCAAGCTGGGGAGTCCCTTTCCTAGCGGGAGGGGAGAGGGGAAGAGGAAATGCCAGAAGAGCGATCACCCAGCCCCAGCACCTCCGGCTGCTGTGAGTCCCTTTTATCTTTTAGGACTGCCCGAGCATAATGTGCCACCTGGTTCCATTTGTCAACCGATTCGAGCATCACCGCAACTATATTAACCGGGGTGAGCTCTCCCGTCTCCCTGTAGAGTTCCCTTCGCAGCCTGGCCCATTTGGTACACGCAAAAAATGTGTGACAGGCATTGTCCTCCTCTCCTGGGCAAAACCGACAATCGGGAGACCGTGACTTACCGATCTTGTGCAGGTAAGACTGAAAACACCCGTGCCCGCTCAAAAGCTGGGTCAGATAGAAGTCAGTCTCACCATGTCTTCGATTTAGCCACGGTCTCACATCCGGGATGAGGCGCGCAGTCCACCTTCCCTTCGTGCAATTCACCCAAGACTGCTGCCAATCATTGAGCGAGCGTTGTCTCTCCTCGCGGACAACCATCTCCCTCGCATCCTCGTTTCGACGCAGGTAAATAGCGCGGCGTTCTCTAGCAAGGAGGGCGACAGGTATCACGGCTGCAATCACTCTCACCGCCGAGTCGGAGACTAATGGATACGAAGATGCAATCCTCAGTGCTCCTCTTCTCTGTACCTTTGCCAATCGTTTTCGGTATAACTCCTTGCTGAGAGCGTCGCCCCATACCTCTGCTCCGTACAGTAGCACTGACCCTACAGCACTCATCAAGAGGCGTCTTCTTGATGGGCTGGGTCCCCCTACGTTGGCCATAAGTCGACTCAGGGCCGATATTCCCGAAGCAGCCTTCTCAGCCGTTGCCCTGATTTGCTCGGACAAACTCATCTTCGAGTCGATCAGTAGCCCCAGGTACTTCACCGCTGGCTTCGATTCGATTTATATATCTCCAATACTGATCATCCTTACTCTAGGGATTCTCTTTTTTGTCAAGATGACCACTTCGGTTTTCTCCAGTGCTAAACTGAGCCCGCGAGCAGTCATCCAGTCCCTCACTCGGCGCATTAGCATACCTAGCCTAAGTTGCGCTTGTTCAACGGTGCGTCCGGCGACCAGAGCCGCAACATCATCCGCATAGCCGGCCAAGCGCTACTCATCTGGCATCTCAAGTCTCAGTAGCCCGTCGTAAGACACGTTCCACAGGTCCGGACCAAGGATAGATCCCTGGGCAACACCCGATGTAATTTCCATCCTTCGTTGGCCCTGTGTCGTGTCGTAGAGCAGGCTTCGGTCCTTTAGGTAGTTCCTCAAAAGCCGCATTAGATATTCTGGAACTTGAAAAGAGTTTTCCAGCGTGTCCAGAATATCCACCCATCTAGCGGAGTTGAAGGCATGCCTGGCGTCAAGTGTCACCAACAGGACGATCCGTCGCTTGGTGCGACTATATGCCTCTGCCTTTTGGACCGCGTTCACCACCTCTGCAATTGCATCAATGGTAGAACGTCCTGCTCTAAAGCCGTACTGCCGAGGAGATAGGTCCCCAGCAGCACGAATCACGTCAGTGAGTCTTCCCTTGATGAGTTTCTCTAGCACTTTCCCAGCCGTGTCTAGCATGCATAACGGGCGGTATGCAGACGGCGATTCGGGATTTCCCTTCCCCTTGCTGACCAGCACGAGCCTCGCCACCTTCCATCGTACCGGGAAAACCCCGTCCCGTAGGCAAGCGTTGAAAGTGCTGAGCAGCAAGTCAGGACAATGGTGATAGACGAGCTGCAAAACCTCAGCTGGAACACCATCTGGACCTGGAGCCTTCCTCGCTTTCAGGGAAAGGACTGCCTCCTCCAGTTCCAGCTGTGTGAAGAGTGGGCACTCGACTGCTATTTCACCATGGACAGCGTCAACACGAACGGGATGGGCGGGGAAGAGTCCCCGCACTTTCGCGTCCATCTTTTCCGCGTCATGTATGCAAGGCTTCCGTAGGGTACCAAGTTTCCCCATGACCAGCTTGTAGCCAAGGCCCCACGGATCCCTATTTACATCGTCCACGAGGTCTTGCCAGCATCGGGCCTTGCTCTTATTAATAAGCCTGCGAAGATATTTCCTGCCGGACCTGTATGCTGCTAGCCTAGTGTCTGCCTTCTCCCGTGTTCGCGCCCGCGTGGCCTCTCGCCGAAGTTTGTGACACTCGCTTCTTTGTTCGGCGATCTCGTTTGACCACCAGTATACTGGAGGCTTACCGTGTCGGGGTCTCCGACGGGGCATGGAAGACTCGCAAGCAGCTATGATGGTACTCATAGTTGAGTTCACCAAGTCCTTGGCTGTAGGCCCTCCACTCCCTGGCGGAGCTCTCAGCAACGGTGCGCCTGCCGTAAGCGCGTCAGCGAACCTCTCAACGTCCATCCTCCCAGTCCTCCATCCGAGGATTGAAGTTTGGGCATATGCACGCAGAGTGGCACTGTCGTGAATCTCAACCGCTATATACTGGTGATCACTAGCCGAGTAGTCCCCTAGTACTCGCCAGTTGTGTACTCTAGGTACCAGGGACTCCGAAGCGAGTGTCACATCAGGTATGGTTCCTACGCAGCCCCAGCGGCAGAAAGTAGGGGTGTTACCAGTATTTAGGACAAAAAGCGCTGTTCTGGCCGCCATGTCCAAGATTTGCTTTCCCCTTGGGTCGGATTGTGGCATACCCAATTCAATGGCTCTAGCGTTGAAGTCTCCCCCGACCAGCATGTGGCCCTCTGTGTTCGAGACAGCGTCCTCCAGGGCATCGAGTTTGGTTCGAAAAGATCGCATTGCCTCGTTAGGCGTCAGATAAACACTGAAATATGTTATCCCTGAACACCGAACCCACACAAAACAATCCCCGCGTCCATGGCCCTGCACCTGAAGGCGGGCGCTGTCTCGAACCCAGATGGCCGAGGTACTAGATTTGTCAGGGTACCACGGTTGCGAGTCCTTGTTATGATGTTGCTCGCTCAGCAACAGGAGATCAGCTTTCTTATCCCTCGCAAACTGCTCAAGTAGGTCCTGGGCGTTTGTGCTTCGGTGCAAATTGACCTGCAGGATACGGATCATTTGAGTATCGATTTGGCTTTAGTTAGGACCTCCTTGAAAACCTAGCATCTCCCTGTCCCCGGCTCATGTTTGAGGTCGCCGGGTGCTAGCTTAGCATCCTTGCAAAGAATGCATTTTGCCTCGTTCGTGCACTCCTTCCTTTTGTGCCCCGTTTCACCACATTTGTAGCACAGAAATCTCTTGTCGGGTCCCTTACAGCCATACGCGGTGTGTCCGTATTCGAAGCATCTGAACCAGCGGATAGGGATCGCTCTTCTCCGTATCCTGCAGATCACCCAACCTATCTTAATATTGCCCTTCGCCAGGATTTGCTGGGCGTCTTTATCAGCTAGTTCGACAATAGCCATGCGTTGCCCCCTTGTGTTTTCACGTGTCAATCTTGCCTTGACTTCACTTAAGCTGGGGAACTCCCTCCTAATGGCATCCTCTACTTCAGCTTTGTCCGTGACGCAGTCGAGGTCCCTGATTTCCAGGGTGGCCATTGGTTCGAGCGAGGCAACCGTTGCCGCATCTCCAAGAACCTTTTGAACCGCGTCACGGAATGCATCTTTGTTTGTGGCCTCTGGCCCGAATTCCACCAGCAGGCCACCGGTCCGGGTTGGTCGAACTGCTTTGATGGCAGTTTTGGTGTCGTCTGGCTTGACCGCTCCTTTAATTTCACGGAAGACATCTGCGTAGGTTCGGCCCTTAGTGGGTTTAATAAGCAGTGCCTCTCGCAAGGGTTTGCGCCGCGGTTTGCTTTTTGTTTTCTGCGGTATATCGGGGGGTTCTTTGTTCTTTTCGTGGTTGAGCTCTTTGTCTGTTTTTTCTAGGAGTAGCTTTTTGGCCGCTTTTTTCGCTGCCTTGTTTCGCACCACATGAAACTCCTCGCCTGGAGTGTCAACTTCGTTTATGGTCTCGTCCTTCCTCCTTTTCTCACGGTCGCCTTCAATTGGGCTACCGGCCATTCTTTTGCTGCTGCTAGGACCCACTGATGCCTCGAGGGAGAGCGTGTCTTTTTGGTGCTTTTCGGTTGCAAGCCACCTCCGCCTGTAGTGCGTTATGCGGTCAAAAAGTTCCTCCAGTTCAAGAAAACAGTATTATTGGGGAGTATCGAGATGGCTTTAGAGCAGGTAGATCGTCGATGGACTAATTGTTCACAGGCAAGCAGGTACTTGAAAAATGCTGGAAGTTCCACATAGACGCACACCAAATTTTCGTGGATTTTAAGCAAGCATACCTGTACGACAGTATTGATCGTAACATTCTGCACTAAATAATGCTTTGCTTTTGTATCCTAGCCACATTAGCCCATTTTACCAAAATGACAATGACGTCGACGACCTCCCAAGTCCGCATCAACAACCAACTCACCGACGTCTTTGAGACAGATGTCGCAAATGGGCTGGCCCCATTGTTATTCAATTTGGCTCTGGAGTACGTTATTAGAAAGCTATATGTCGATACACGAGGTACGTTATTATTAAAGTCGAGCAAAGTGGTCGACTATACGGATGGCATCAACATTTTGTCACGGTCATGAATAACGCCAAAACACTTTACTTGCAACTCGACAGCAAAGCGAAACTAGTAGGGCTACAAATCAATGAGAATAGAACAAAACTTATGACACAGTCGAGAAAAAATACCTCAAATGCACAAAATATCACACTTGGCGAATACAGTATCGAAAATATGGGCGAATTTCTGTATCTAGGCGCCAAAACAACGAGGCGAAATACGCCGAAGAATACAGCTAGCAAATAAAATATTTTATTCAGTTTTGACGATCTTGAAGACCAGCTGCATACACAGGAAAACAAAGCTCTAAGTACATACATTGTGACAACGAAGTACCCGGAAATTGTAATTTAAATAGCTAGGGTAAATGATATTTTAAAAAAAATGTATTTTGTTAAGTTGGTAGGACTGTCCTTACTTACTATGCCAAATATGAGCGCGATCTATCGACCAGTTTGCTTACAGCAGCTGCTTAAGTCGGTACACCTCAGTAGTGCATTGCGTTTGTAATTTTTTTTTGATTGTGACCGAATTTAAGGTCAAAAACGCAATGAATACCATCGATCAACCACCGTATTCATCAGATTCGGCTCCGTGTGATTTTGATGAATAATTAAATATTTGGCATTTTATTTACAATTTCCAGGTACTTTTTGTCACAATGTATACATCTGTGCTGTGTGAAACATGAACCCTAACTCAAGCATCCGCAAACATATTCCTTTTAGCGACGGGTCGTATGGCGAATAATCGGAGTGAAGTTAGACGGGGACCAATGGCGAATTCGATACAACCATAAATCGTATGAAGTTTTTGAGTCGTAGGCTTCAAAGATTTTAAGGCTAGGGAATCTGGAACGGGCTGGCTACGTGAATCGTAACAGAAACCGAAAAGGCATTCGTTGGGAGAACTGAAGGGCGGAGACCCGTGGGAAATCGAGGAAACGCTGGTCTGACAGTTCACCGCTACTCGAATTTCAAAATTGACGGCCGCAGTCAATGGACCGAGACATTTGGAGGCGCTTTTTGCAGAAATAGAAGGCCCGAGAGGGGCTGTAGTGATAAGAAGAAGAAGTAACAATGAATACAGACGTCTATAAAATGGACACCGTCGTAGGTGCAGCAGTGTACTCACCAGAGCTGAGGATGAATGTCAATTGCAGACTGACTGACTTGCCACATCTTCCACGCGGAGAAGATTGCGATAAACACAAAAAACAAAAAAAAAGATTATGATATAAATATTTTTTTTTCTGCAAAAGCCGTTGGGCCTAGCTTTGTTGTGTTTGCAGACGTGTTTCGACCCCTTTGAGTTATCTTCGGTATCTTATGATATAATCAATACAGTCAGCAATTAATTAATATTTCAAATAATTTGAGGAGACAACTAGCACGAATGATAGGAATGTTGAGAAGATATGGAGATTTTCCAATGCATATCAAGAAACTTGCATTAAATGCATTTATACGGACAAAGCTACATTATGTGGTGGTCATTTGGAGTCAATCGTTAAATCCAGGATGCTAACTAAAGCTAAGCCTTCCAATTCTAAGCTAAGTTTATCTTCAAATGTCTAATTTCCAGTGAATTGGAACGAAGCCCCTTTACAAAAGTATCACAAATAAATCCATATAATTCAAGGAATGCCAACAATTTTGTAATACCTTACGCTAGAACTGGTCGCCTAAAGAGCGATGCAACGAATGATGCTCTGCGTATATACAACAATCTTCCAGAAACAGTGGAAAACGTAAACTCATTATTGGTTTTTAAAAAAAGACCAAAGGAACATCTAATAAATTCAAATTAGTGATAAGTCCGGAGGATTGAAAATGCAGTATCTTAGGGCATTTTAGACCCTAACGTCGAGATACTTTACGACAGCTAGTTTTCATGAGCTCAGAGTTTTTTTTACTGCGTCGTATTATAATGTTTTTTTTTCATCTTTGAGACTTTTCACAAATCGGAATGGACTAGCAGGAAAGGAGTACTTCACAGCCTTTTGTGTGCCCCTTATGCCGATATTTTAGCATTGCCTGGCTTCGGGGCACTGCAGTCTCTCTGGGAATAAAAGGGCGGCAAATTATTGGATCACAGGATATGCAGGAATCGTGAAAAATGAACGAGCCAAAACGTGGGAAGAGGTTTAGGATATCCATCACTCAGTGACCGGACCGGACCATTGAATTTTGAAGGAAATCTAAGTGGAGAGTAGCGTAAGTTCAAGAGATTTTTTGAAATTTTTATACTTCCATCCAGAGCGCAACAGCCAGACGATGAGGTTAAGATCGCCATGCTATTAAATTTACTGGGCGACAAAGGCACCGAAATTTTTGAAACATTTAAGCTGAGTGTAATGACAAGTAAGTATTTCAAAATGTAATCAATCGCACGTTTCAAATTTTATTACCAGGCAGCAGCAACCGGGTGAACCATTCGATAATTTTTTTACCGACGTTACGATGATTCGAAAAACATTCAATAGTTGATCAAATGGTAAGAGATCGTATTGTACTTGGGATAAACAATACCGACTTACAGGAGAAGCTTCTGAGAATGGAAAATTTATCTCTGAAGAATCGCAGAAGAATCCGAGCTTGGGAAAAAATAAATAACATATAATAAGATACCTGATAACAATATCACTAATTGTAAAAGATGTCCATTTAGCCATCCAATTAATAAGTGTCCAGCTTATAGAAAACTTTGTATGAAATGCAAGAAACCGAATAATTTCGCAAAAAGGTGCAGGGCTTAGCAAATTAACGCGATAGATGGACATGATGACATTGCTCTTAATGCTTTAGTTATTGACATGGTAAAAGTGGAAGAAATAGAGAAAGGGGACTCATGGTATATTAAATGAAGATAAATGGGAAAGAAATACAATTTAAAATAGATTCGGGTGCTGAAGTAAATATTATTCCTTATAGAGTATTTAAAATAATAGAAAATGAGATAGTTATAGTAGAGTCTGTCAAGTTAAAATTGGAGGCATATGGTGGTTACAATTTAGACGGTTTAGCCGCAGTAAAACTTAAGGTAAAACATAAATCAGTGGCGAGTGTAGAACAATTTCTTATTGCTAATGTGGATTCGTCTCCAATTTTAGGATTAAAAACGTGTGTTCAGCTTAAATTAATCAAGAACATAGATAATCTTAACTGGAACTCTAATTCAAAAGAAGAAAAATGGTTTATTATTCGAGGGACTGGGTACTTTTCCAGACAAGTGTAAGATTTATTTAAAGTAAGATGCGGTTCCAGTCATACATGCACCTCGACGCATAGCGAGCAGTCTTAAAAATAAAGTGAAGACCAAATTAGATGATATGGAAAATGCAGGAATCATCAAACGAGTAAATCATTCCACTGAATGGGTCCACAATCTAGTTGTGGTTGAATAACCCGATAAATCGGTTAGACTATGTTTAGATCCCAGGGATTTGAATAGAAACGTTATAAGAGAACCTTTTCAAATACCACGATTATCAGATTTATCGTCACAACTCGAAAACATGGAGTATTTCACGACATTAGACATCAAAGATGGATTTTGGGAAGTGCCACTGGAGGAAGAAAGTAGCGACTTGTGTGTATTCAGCGCACCGTTCGAAAGTTAAACATTTTTAAAGTTGCCATTTGGGTTCAATTTTGCTCCCGAGCTATTTAAAAAACTAAATACTAAATATTTTCGTCACCTGCCGGGTGTATTCGTCTATTTCGACGATATTTTGATTTTTGGAAAAAATAAAGTGGAACACGATAGCAATCTTGCTAATGTTCTTAAAATAGCAAGTGAATTAAATATTAAATTTAATGCTAGAAAATGGCAATACTGTCAAAAAGCTGTAAATTACTGAGGCTTGATATTTTCAAAAGCGGGTGTTAGAATCGATGAATCTCGGATTAAAGCCATTGAAAATATTGAAATACCTAAAAACAAAACAGAATTGCAAAGATTCTCAGGATTAGTCACTTTTGTGAGAAATTTCACTACAAATATGTCACAGATAACAGCGCCTCTAAGAGAGCTATTGATAAAGAATTGTTCATATACTTGGTTAGAAGCACACTCCAAAGTGTTTGAAAATCTGAAATTAATTGTTTCGAAATTTCCAGTGTTGCAAAGTTTCAATAAGAAAATTCCAATATACAGAGGTGGCCAAAAGTGATCGGACAATACAAGAAACAAGCAATAAAATACTTTTACGAGCATAAGCTTTGAAATGAAATAAAAATTGTTCCCTTATATAAAAGTTACTTGTATTCTCAATTAATTGCACAAAAAAAATAAAACAGAAATAAAAAGATTTTCACAAGAAAATTAACAACTAATTCAAATTCACATTGCATCAAGTGGACAAAAGTAATCGGACATTTTGAAAAGTGTGAAATTAGTCATTGAAGTTTGGAGCAATTCTTTTCTTTTCATTTCCGAGTTTAAAAGGGAATTCCCCTAATTATATGTTGATATGTGTTTTTCTGATATCAGTCATTTACTTGTCAGTTTTAAGTGAAGAAAGTTAAACATGGCTAAGAATCGCAAAGAAACCGGTATACATGAAAGAAAAGTTATAATAAAGTTGTATAAAGAGAATAAATCCTTTTCTGAAATATCAAAAATAATTGGAAGAAGTCGTTCGACAGTTTTCGATATCGTGAAACGGTTCAGAAAAAATAATCAGGTGGAAAACGAAATTAGGAGTGGTCGACCATGTAAACTAACAGAGACAGACGCACGAAAAATCTTAAGAATTGTTAAAAAGAATCCGACTACAACGTCCAGAAGTATTAGGGATCAATTAGCAGATGTAAATGGTACCAATGTTAGTGCCCGGACTATTCGTAGAGCTCTCAGCCGTGCTGGTTATCAAGCGAGAGTACCTCGAAAGAAACCACTAATTAGCAAAGTTAATAAGAAGAAAAGATTATGCTTTGCAAAAGAATTTAAAAGCAAGCCGCTCGACTTTTGGACTCGTATAATATTCTCTGATGAGAGTAAGTTTAATATCTACCACTCCGACGGCAGGTTGTTGGTGTGGAGAACTCAAAATAGTGAGCTTCATCCCAAAAACATTCAACATACAGTAAAACACGGAGGTGGCTGTGTAATGGTCTGGGGTTGCATGGCTGCCAACGGTGTAGGAGAACTTGTTTTCATTGACGAGCCTATGGACAAACTAGGTTACTTGTCGATTTTGAAAGAAAATTTGAAAAAAAGTGCACAAAAATTGGGTCTTGATGGTCATTATTTGTTCCAGCAAGATAATGACCCAAAGCATACAGCTCATGATGTTCGTATGTGGCTCCTTTTCAACACTCCTGGTCAATTAAAAACACCACCGCAATCCCCAGACCTAAATCCCATCGAACATCTTTGGGATCATCTGGATAAAAAAATAAGGAACCATCACATTACTAATAAAAGTCAACTGAAGACGGTGTTATTAGAAGAATGGGACAACATTACTCCGGACGTTACCCGTAAGTTGGTACAGTCTATGCCCAATAGGTTAACAGAAGTTATAAAACAAAAAGGATACGCAACTAGATATTAAAAGCCTATGTTCTAATGGAATCATCAGAAAGAAAAGTATTACAATTGAACGTCCGATTACTTTTGTCCACTTGATGCAATGTGAATTTGAATTAGTTGTTAATTTTCTTGTGAAAATCTTTTTATTTCTGTTTTATTTTTTTGTGCAATTAATTGAGAATACAAGTAACTTTTATATAAGGGAAAAATTTTTATTTCATTTCAAAGCTTATGCTCGTAAAAGTATTTTATTGCTTGTTTCTTGTATTGTCCGATCACTTTTGGCCACCTCTGTATATCCAAATTGATGATTCTCAATTTGGAGTTAGAAGTTGTCCTATGCAAGACAACAAACCGGTTTGTTTTGCATCGAAACGTTTGACAAATACGGAACAACAATATGCGCAAATTGAAAAAGAGCTGTTTGCCATCCTCTTCGCATGAGCGGAAATGGGCGGAAAGTCGTCATTTTATCAGATCACAAACCTTTAGTGGCAATTTTCAACAAATAAATGTCCCAGGTTCACTCCAACAAGTTACAGAGGATAAAACTAAAATTATTGAAACACAAGTATGATATTGAAGTCAGGTACCTTCCGGGAAAAGAGATGCACATAGCGGGTACACTGGCTAGAAGATTTTATAAGTAGCTGTCGGACATGTGAGAAATATCAAAAATCAAATGGTAGGTCTCCATTGATTTCACATGGAATTCCAAATCTGCCACTTAGTAAAGTGGCTTGTGATATATTTGACTTTCGAGGAAAGCCGTTTTAAGTTTTGATGGATTACTTCTCGAAGTGGTTAGAAGTGAAATTCTGAAGAAATAAGACATCTGATGAAATTTCGAGAAAACTTAAAGAAATATTTGCTCAACTCGGAGTCCCTCATATTATTGTATCGGATAATATGCCAATTTAGTTCATATCAATTTAAACAATTTGCACAAGAGTGGAATATTGGCTTAATAACCTCTAGTCCAAACTACCCTCGTAGTAATGGTTCAGCGGAGAAAGGTGTAGGGATAGCGAAAAGCTTACTTCGAAAATGTGGGGAAAAAGGAAAAGATTTAGAGAGTGGATTGCTGGCATATAGAAATGCTACAATTTCGAGTTTATCGGCATCAACAGCGCAACTATTAATGAGCCGAGTACTTCGCCCCAAATATTCTGTTAGGAAGAAATTATTGAAGGAACTTATAAAAAATTGAAAGTAAATCAAGACAAATATAAAACATACTACGATAGGACTGTAAGGAAAATGAGAAAGGAGGGATTTCAAATGGGAGATAATGTCCTTTACCAAAGAAAAGGAATTTGGGAACCAGCTAAGATTATATTCACATTCAATGCCAAGATCATTTATTATTCAGAATGAAAATAATCAATTATTGAGACGAAATAGCATAAACTTAAGAAAATCAGAGTACACTCCCAGTTAAAAAAAGACAGACTCACAATTTTTGGATATTAATGAGCCAATGCTTAACAATTCGGATTCTTGCATTCCACGTATAAGAAATGAAACAGGGCAAAGTAAATCAATAATGAATGAAAACAATGATAACAATTTCAACATAAGTAAAGAATATCATACACGATCAGGCAGGTTAGTAAAACCCATAAAAATATACCAAAGTACAAATTGAATTAAAATATGGTTTGTTTAGGAATTTAAATTACAAATGATAAATTAATTACAATGTACAATAAGGTAATGCTTTCAAGTGTACAATGATGAAGAACTTGTAAGGCCCACAAAAAGTAGTATGTTTCTAATATGATGAATCATTGTAATTGTTGAATTTAAAAACTGTAAAGAAAACAAAAATAATAAAATAAAAAGGGGAGATGTTATATATTGAAATGAATTATATTATAGTTAGTCCTAAACATCTAGTACATCTAAGTTTAGTACATTAGAATATATGATATTTAGAGGTTGAGCTGAAATGACGAAGAATCAGTACTGTGTAATAAACAGCATGAGTCAGTCATAAATCAGTCCGTCTCAATCGTAGAAAGTTGATATAAAACAACTTGTGATGAAACTATGAACAACCCGGAGGTTGGGAGAGGTTAGAGCAATCTCCTACACCGTTTTCCAGCTATCGCCCAGAGGAGATGAAGAACAGACGGGGCGTGAAGCTTCACCGACCTGAAGGAGGCCTCTAAATGCGGTATAAGGCAAATCCTGAAGTTCACATTGGCCACCAATGCGTTCGGTTATAAGAAGGAAACCTTTATTGCAACAAATACTCAGGATCTAACAAACCGAGTATGATAATATCGCTATCAAAATTGAGGGTGTATGCGAGGCTTGGCCGCCAGAAAAATCTACCTACTTATCACCGAATATTATCTTCATACTGCAGAGAGAACCGGGAAGGTTCAACCATCAGAGAGTGAATGACTTAAGGCCAATCAGCTAAGTGTCTTCCTTGCTTGATCTAGCATGCACGTCTGACTGACCGGTAAAGAGCGAACGTAAGTTGAGCAATCGAAAAGTTATTGCAGCAAAACAAATTCACACTCGAAGCCTTGCTGCATAAAAGCGGTTAGAATGCCAAGAAGGAACAATACTATCCCTTTTTGATGCCGGCGTTTAATAAAATAAAGAAGAGATTTGGAAAAAGAGAACTCTTAGTGGCAACGTGAGCCGATGTTTTACTCAAAACCCGGGCGAAACTTGAGTAGTGTTTTAGGAGGAAGCACAAGTGCCCTTTTGGCAAGAACACTATCTTTTTGACTCAATCTGGCTTTCAAGAAAATATTGGATATTCTATAAAGTATTGAGTCTTTTATGTCATTTTTCGATTGAATATTTCTTTTATTTAAAATGGATTTTATTTAAGTACATATTGTCCATTATTATCTATGACCTTTTACCTTTTTTTGGGTAGAGCCATTATTCCATCTGTGTAGAACTTCTGTGGTTTATCGGCGAAAAACTAGACCAAGTGATTTTCACAGTTCCTTTTTGAAGTGAATTTCTTTTCATTAAGGAAGTTTTGCAGAGACTGAAACAAATAGTAGTCTCATGGTGCAAGGTTTGGGCTATACGGTGGATGCATCAAAACTTCCCAGCCAAGCTCTATCAATTTTTGCCGGGTCATCAAAGATGTGGTGGTCTGGCATTGTCATGATGGAAGACAACGCCCTTTCTATTGATCAATTCTAGCCAGTTTTTTTGAATTGCTTGTTGCAATCTGGTTAATTGCTGACAGTACAGAGCCGAACTGAGTGTTTGGCTAGCTTCTAGCACCTCATGATAAACAATTCCCTTCCAATCCCATCATACACACCTTATTTGGTGTCAATCCTGGCTTTGAAATTCGGTCGATCAAATTTATTGTGTTAATTCATGCGGCACCCAAACGTCGGGCTTCTTTGTATATCCAGCCTTAAGCAAATGGTTCAAAACTGTTTGGTGATGGATATTCAGTTCCTTAGCAACGTGATCGCTGCTTATGTGTCGGTCTTCTTCAACTTTTTGTAAGATTTCATCGACTTTTTCAGTGATTGGTAGACCTAAGCGAGGTGCATTTTTGTAATCAAAATTTCCAGAACGAAAGCCAGCGAACCATCTCTTGGCTGTGGCTTTTGATAAAGTATCTTGACGCATTCTCCATTTTTCTCAGAAATTTCACTCATTTTTAAATGAATACAACTTTTGACACGAATGACGAAATACAAAACTGTCCATATGAAAATTGTAGACTGGAATGTCACTTTTCAAACGCATGTCAGTGTTGCCCGATATATGACAACGAACACTATCCAGTGACAAAAAATGCTCAATACTTTTTAGAATATCCAATATAAGTTTTCGCCTACCCTTCAATTTGACAAATAATCTCGAGACTGATATATATATATAAAATCTTCGTAAACATAATATTAGCCAAAAATTAAATTAAAAATGGTAAACGTTATACGAGTACATATCCATTTAATTCCTACTAGGGAAAGATATTTCCAATTTCATTTACATCCATCACTCATTTAAAGTGGCGCACAATTTTTTATTATCAAACCTAACATTTTCTAACGTGATGACGACGATGAGAGAAGTTCAAAAGCCGATTGCATAACAATTAAAATTTCATTTCATTTCAATGACACAAGCTTCTTCGCAAAATTAATTTTTCTGAATTAATTCTTGGCAATCAAAATAAACAAATGAGTAAACAAGAGAAATTTGCAAAGGTGAAAGCGAAAAATGAATGAATGATTCTAGTTTCCATTTCCTGTGTGCCCTGAGCTCCTCAAATATTTACAAATTTTAAATATTGTATGTTTTATGCATGAGTAAAAATGTTCAATGGAAATTCGAAGTTTTTATACATTTCCGTTGGTTATTAAATTTTGATAAGATTGCGATGTACATAAAAGCGCGGGAAATGGAGAAATTCCCAGATTCCTTCTCGGGGATTTTTTAAGCGGATAAAATGTAGTTGTATAGAATAATTTGATGCGTAAATTGTTTTTGAGAGTAAAATACAAAAATATGATGATTGAGAGATGAACAATCGTAAAAAATGATTCATTTTTATTAACTGCATTTATCCAACGTCAGAGAAAACCACCATAAATTTCAATCAAAATAAACGTTGAATATTCAAACGTGCCAAAGCGATTACATTATTCATCGGAATGGAATCTGCAACAGTTTGCCGACCGCACACCGCATCATCGCATTCCCGACTCACATATAAAACATGCAAGAAAAATGAACATGCCCAAAAAACCAGTTATAGCTTCGAAAAGAATCATCCAAGCACAGATCCCATGTTAATGTAATTTTCGTTTGAGTCACTCCTTCTTGCTGTCTATCAATTCCAGTCGTCCAACGTGTACAGCTCGCGCATACCAATTTGATAGCGCGAACTACTAAATGGAAAATGTAGTTACGGTCAGTAGATCAATCACTGCACTTTGGATTGAGGTTCGAGAAAAGAAATGTTTAAAGAATTGCAAAATTTCCACTTGCTTCCAATCTAAATTGGTTCGTGCGCCCCACAAAGGTTCTAATCAAAGAAACGGTTCCTAATTAATTTACATTACATTCTCTATTACTGTCCCGCTTCGCTACATATTAAGCAACTACTTACCAAATTTCGAAATGTGGAAATTGGGTAAAAAAGAAAATTTTCTGGGCGTCGCAGTGCACTGAGATACGAATACACGCAGAGGTGGAGAAAATCGGCCAATTGGAATGAAATTTAATTTTTTCCAATCTGCACAGGATGGCGTATGTAACATATATACGAGTGTATATCTCTTATGGAAGAATGTAATTGAAGCGTGCGTGTATCTGACTACCAGCTGAGCTGGAAATTGCAATAACGAGGCATGAAACCGAAAATTAAAGAGAAATATGGAAAATAGAAATGTTCAGCTTAATCGGTATAAAATTGGAAAAATGTGAAACGACAAAGAAATGAAGAAATTTTCGTTTTAGCCCCTATTTAATAAAAATATTTTTCAAATCGGCTTTAAATGGAATTAATTAAATAATATAACAATTCAATATGAATAAATGTTAAATTGTCAGAAATGTACAATGGCGGATAAAAGTCTACGACAACTCCTTATATTGAGATCCTGGTCAATTCGAAGCTTTAATCAAAAATCAATTGATGCACATTTTTCAGCACTATAAATGTATTTATAAAAAAACAAAAAAATAAAAAAAAAACTTATGGAGAAATTCATCAAAGCATAAAAAAATGAATGGACAAAAGTCTACGACAGTCAGTGCTGACTCACTTATACACAAAAACTTTCCAACTAAGGGTATCGGAATTTCTTCAATATTTGTTTATTTACTCTTATTGTCATTCCGTTTATGTGCTGCTGCAATTCTATTTTAATTCTATCGCTAGTTTCAAACTGTAATGACCGCAATTTGGTTGTCCAATCCAGACAATAAATCGTGCCCGGAAATTGCGATATTACTGAAACTAAAACGAACTTCTTTGTATACAATTATCAAACATTTTGAAAACAGTGGTTCTATTGAAAATACGCCGCAAACTGACCGACCGAAAAAGAGGTCGCACGGAGACATTAGTTTCATTCTAAATGAAGTGAACAATAATCCGAAAATAAGTGCTGCAGATTTGGCGAAACAAGTGGTTAAGGTATGGAAAGAGGATGTCCATGCAAGAACAATCACGAGAGCATTAAGTTTTAATGGGTGTCAAAGTAGAACTTCACGCAAAAGACCATTAATATTTTCTCAAAACCGACACCCGCGTCTACAGTTCGCCTAGGCCTATATTCGCCTAGGCCTATATTGGCAAGGACAATGATTTTTGGAATCGCGTCTTTTGCAGCGATTCAACATACAGTAATGTTTCAACAATCCGAAGTATCATTAAACCGAACACTTAAATTTTTACTATTATGGTCCAGTAAACCGACATTTTTATTCCAATAATCCGAATTCCTCATAAATACGCAGTGAACCGTGTGCATATATAATAAATGTATTGTGTATATTGAAAAAAAAATAGATAAGACAATTATTTTATAATATATGCACGCACTTACAAGGTAATAAGCCGTTTATAAGGATATGCCTCACGCATTTTATATACAGTTATTAAAATTGCATCAATCAATCTACTTTTTCTGTTTTTTCTAACCTTTTCCATCAAATAAATTCCCATGTAGAAACATACGCATCTAAATGAATGTTTTCTCCAAAGAATTGTAGCTTCACACAAACACCAATGTATCTGATACCTGCTTTTCGGAAGAAAACATTGAATACTCTAAATCATATTATCTAAATGATACAAAATGCGAACCAGTTTTCCATATGATATAAATTCGTCGATGGGCAGGATGATATAAATGCATTATGCTTTGTCTTCGTACGAGTACAAGGCAACGATTATGCGCAACACTCCCTCACTCCGCAACATGGAGTAAAATAGTACTTATAATTAACATAAGTAAGAATACTAATGAGCCAGTACGTTACCATGAAAGGATAGAAATTTCTGTAAACAATACATTAATGTAAAGCGCGCTACAGAAAGGCAACACGCGTTTGCGATCATGTTAACGATATTTTCCTCTATTGCTGCACAGTTTTAGCTTGTATCTCGTGAGGTAAAGTGTTAATCTGAATGAAAAATAATGGCCATAATAAGAAGGCGTGCTCCTAAGACCTTAAGTCTTTTTCAAATGAAGATAGTTTTGGAGGATTTGAAAAGTGGTGTGAATGCTGCAGTTATTGCTAAAAATAATGGAATAGGCAGATTGACCGTTACCGACATAAAAAAGAAAAGCAATGAATTAAAAGAGTAAGTTAAAATCAGGTTTTATAGTGAAATTTAGTTGTTTTAAAATTTATATTTAGATTCCTCAATAAAGTCGATCACAAACAATGCACCGTGACAGTTATTCTGAAATGGAGAAGGAATTATATGAGTGGTTCGTTAAAAACCGCGATAAACAGATTCCTGTGTCAGAGAGCATTTTATGCGAGAAAGCAAAGATGATTCATGAGAAATTCTACGGATCTACTAAAAAAATTAGTGTAGCTCGTGGATGGTTCAGCAAGTTCAAGACTCGGTATGGCGTTCGAGGTTTAAAAATATGTGGTGAGAAACTGTCTGCCCAACCTGAGTTGATCCCGGCTTTTCGTCTGAAACTTCAAGCAAGAATTCAACGCAGTAATTTGTTGGATCCTCAAATTTATAATGCGGATGAATCTTCATTGTTTTGGAAAATGCTTCCAACAAGAACACTAGTGCATGCAAAGGAGAGACACGCGCCTGAAAGAAAAATTTGCAAGGCGAGAGTAATGTTTCTGTGCTGCGCAATTTTTCAGGTGAGCATAAGTTGCAACTTATAGTTGTGAGAAAGGCGAAAAATCCCCGGTCCTTCAATAGCAGTCATCCTTCGCTTGATTACTTCTCAACAAAGAATGCCTGGATGACATCTATAATCTTCCGGCACTGGGTTTCTGAGTCCTATGTTGAACAGATTGAAGAAAAACAGCTAGAGAACAATTTACCGTTGCAATCTTTGCTGATTGTTGACAACGCAAGGTGCCATCCAAACAATAAGCAACCAAAGATGGAGGGCATAAAATTATGTTCCTTCCCCCAAACTGCACAAGTTTAATACAGCCAATGGATCAAAACGCCATTCGTTTGACAAAGATGAAATACAAGAAGGAGCTAGTAGGAAAAATAGTGGCTAGTGGCGAAGAAAAGGTAATGAACGTTTTAAAGTCAATTACACTAGGAGATAACTGCGATATGCGAATTAGTTCTTGGCAGAAACTTAGTTCCAACATAATTAAAAAATGCTGGACTAAATTACTTCCTGAATTGTGGGATGAGGATGACAACTTACCACTCGCTATATGGATAGCGAAAGAGACAATAGACAATAAATTGAGGTTGTCTTAAACCAATTTTTTCCGTCGATGTGTCGTAAAGTGACACCAAAGACTGGATAGCCGAAAATATCAGTGATCCGTAGTCAGTATCCCCACAACTTTCTAGCCATGATCTAACTGAAAGTAACGGTACTGATTTCCAGAAAGAAGGTTACTTCAGAGCCTTCCAGAGCATCGAGAAAGCCATTCAATGGGCACAGGAAAACGATATTTGCATCGAAAAAATTACAATTTTGAAAGATTTAAAAGATGTGGCTTTTCCAAATCATTTGCCAAAACAGCAAAGCAAACAAAAATTAGTAATTTTTTTCGTCGTGAATAAGATAAACTTTTGTTTTGTTTTATTTATTATGTTATTTTATTTGATGAATTTTTTCAATGTTTTTAAATAATTCTTATATTTTAGTTCGGAATACATACGTTGTAATTGAGAATCAAATTTCTAGCCATTGTATTGCTGATACGGAAAAAGGTTCGTGTATCCGAAATCTACGATAGTCCGACAAACACCTACAATCAATTATTCGGATTACCGAAACATTACTGCATTTGGAAGTGATTGTCGTAGTAAACAAGTTGGGTAAACAGACCTACGCTCATGTCAGGAGGGTTTTGTATTCAATTTACAAAATGCAGTCACCAGATCGAATCAAATCAAGAAACATGTCTAAGACGATTTTATTGGAATATGAAATACGATGATCGTCCTATAATTAACAAAGTTGAACGAATATCGACTTCTGAGGTTTATGGTATTGTTATACTCATAAATATCTCCCTTGATAATTATTTCAGATGTCCATTCGCGACGGAGGAAACACATTTTTCATGTATTTCCCCCCTGTGCCCCACTGAAGCAAAAACTGACAGGTTAACAACTGTTTTGAAATGCTCCCATGAAAACTTTCATTTCATACTCAAATCGGCTACGTTTGATGAATTTTTTTTTCAGGGGCCACTCTCCTGTACTGTTATCATCGATTAATGGCCAATTTTTTCGAATCCTAGAATGGTTAGAAAACCCTTTTGCCAGGAGCTTTCTCCCGCCTCCTTGATTTTTTTCACTTATGAGCATTAATTGTAGGTACTCATCTTCAGTCATTCATTAAATTGAATCAAGTCTTCAAAGCATGCACCTTAAACGTTGAAGTTGGGAAAAAATAACTCAAAATTATTCAATCTTCGCATTTAAAACAGCCACTATTTTGTTTTACGATTACTGATACCACTAGCTGAACCGATTCTCAAAGATATACATGACACCTATCATTCCTGAAATTTTCACGCAAATCCTAGCAAAACTGTAGTGTCTGAGTCGGTAAAAAGCGCATGTTGTTACATAGCCATATGTTGCCATAGTAATAAATGCAGCGCATATTGTTCCATAGTGATATAGGAAAATTCAAACCGCTATAACTTCGCTAAATATAATTCAATCCTTATGAAACTATCATTGAATTTAAGGGTACCGTTAAAATTTTATTCAAGAAATCATAAAATCAATAAATCATACTATTACTAACAAAGTTGAGTGAATTGCGACTTCTAACGTATTTGTTGTTGTTGTACTCATCAAGGCCTACATTCCTGATTTTTTTCAGATTATTCGAATCAGAGGTGTCCAATCGCGAGGGGGGGACACACATTTTTCGTGTATTTCCCCTCCCTGTGCGCCCTCGAAGCAAATTTTGCCAAACTAAGACCTGTTTTGAAAAGGTCTCATCAAGACCTTTCATTTGATATCCATATCAGCTACCTTCAATGAAATTTTTTTTTCGGGGGGTCACTCTCCTATATGGGGAGACCCCCCTTAAATACCTTATACAATTTTTTTGTAGTTAAACTTTGAAGAGATCACCACTTTACACCTACACACAAAATTTGATGTTTCTAGCTTAAGTTGTTTCCGAAAAAAACTGCTGTGACACACGGACGGACGGACGGACAGACTGGTCGCGAAACTAGTAGGGTTTTGTAAAATTATTTTACAAAACCCTAAATATGGGGGGAAAAGAATACGGCTTTAGAGATTAGATGTTTGATTTCTACTGTAGGTAATGTAATGGTTTGGGGAGTCATAGCTGCATCTGCGGTTGACAGATTGGCTTTTGTTGAAACTACTATGGACCGCTATATTTACAAGAACCTGTTGGAACAATATTTGAAGCTCTCAGTGAAGAAGTTGGGCCTTGGAAGGAGCTGGATTTCCCAACAAGACAATGATCCAAAACACATAGCACTCCTCGAGAACAACTGGTCCTAGTAGTACGTTCCCAGGCAGCTTAAAAATGAATTCCCTAAAATAAGCATTTTATTGATTTTATTTGAAAATTTTAAGAAGATCAAATCAAAACTACAGTGTCTGATTCGATGGAAAGTCCATAAAATAGCAAAATCATGTGTTATTGTTGTTGTGATTGGAGAAATTTCAAATGGCTATAACTTCCGTGTATATCAATCGATTTCCATCAAACTTACAAAATATGAGAAACTTTTGTAACACTACTTACATCTCGAAAGTCATTGATTTTAAGGGTCCGCTCATGGTTTGGGCTGGCGGATACGATAGTTCGGACCTAGCTGCTTTGCACGGTAGCGCCGAGGTGACTTTGGTGCGTGAACGGCTCCTGTTCAACAATCATACCGTCTCCGTTCCAGTGAAGCCTTGGCAGGCCTCCGAGTACGTTCGAAGTTCACATCATTGGGTTGGTTGTGAAGGTTCTTTGCCGCTTAATTTTTTTTTGCGAATTAATTGATCCACTATTATTGCTGGGAATCCATTTATTTTTACTGTCTTAACAATGTAGTCGCGTTCTTTTTTGAACTCTTCACTATTCAACGGTATTTTTGTCAACCTATGAACCATCGAATGATAGGCTGCCATTTTTTGCTGATATGCGTAGTTAGAATCACTGGTGATCGTTCGCTGCGTACTTGAAGGTTTCCTATAGATGCCAAATTCTAGGTGTTGATTGTTGCGAATAAAACGTTAGTGCGAATAGTTTGGTAGAAGGCTTAAATTATATGGCGGAGGATCTTGCTGATATGAGCAGTAACATAAGGGACCAGCATGATTCTGATATATTTTTGTGAACTTTGTGGATTTCAGTGTTTAATAATTTGTGTATATTTTAAGAGTCTATAAATATTATGAAATAAATATTCTTTATTTCGGAAAAGGGTACACATGATTTTTAACTACTTTCATGGATAAATTTTAAGATTATGAAAGTAATTATAGATGAAATTATGACAAGGATAATGTCCTAAGTAGGGTGAAATATAAATGTGATGAAATATCGGTGGTAAAACAATTCCTATTTTTAACTAAGAATTTGCAACATGTTCAACAATATGAATAAATGGGGAAAGGTGATTTGGCCCATGAAAGTTATTCCATCTTTTTAGGGCATTTAGATGTGGGTTTATGCTTTATGCAAACTTTTTTTTGTTTTTGCTTACTGACAACCAAACTCCGGGAGAGAAGCTAACTGTTATTTATTTAATATTGAAAATGATTTTTCGCAAATAAAATAAATTATTTTTTAGTTTATATCATTTTTTCCTGTTGACAAATAATCTGGCTATTAGCAAAGTATAAAATCAAACATAATCATAAACTAGTTGCGAATATAATCCATAAATTTTTAAATTTTCATTCCAGCATATTATGAGCATATCAAATTAAAACTCCACCGATAATTGATCTCTTTTCATTAAAACCCAATTGATCTAATTGGTTTTAGCGAATTTGGTCTACTAGTTCGTCTGGTACGTGTACGTGAAAATTGGCGGTCAGGCAGCGGTATAAACATGTTCTTGCGTACGTTCGCGCTTACGTCTCCAATTTGCGACCGGCAAGTAATTTTGCTTACGAACGCACTAGCTAACTCAGATAAACGAATGCTTCGGGTTGAGTTCTGGTCTTCTCCATTTTATTTGCGGTGAGGCTACAAAAATGGAAGCTGGGGCTTGGAATCTACTTTTCAGCTTTGCGGCTACATATTCGACTCCAGATATTACAGACACAAGAGCGACGACTTTGGCATGAATGGAAAAACCGCAACAGCTTTTATCTTCTTAATACTATGCGCTAAATTTTGTCTTATTAGTTGCTCACTATGAGATAACTGGGGTGCGGTCAAAGTGCGGCAGCATTAGCGTTCCAAATTAATTGCAAACGGTTCAAAAGGGGGACGCACTCGTTCCCGCGTTGAGTGGGCAAGTGAAGTATTGAAATTAATGAGTACTGAACTCGTTAAACTATCGCTGAATGAAGGTTAAATGAGTTAAACACTATTGTGCCGATGATTAAAAGTTATTAATGCAGTTTATGGCGCATGAAGTCGAATTTAAGGCAAACGAAAGTAATGGGAGATGTTTTAGCGCTGGCCGGAAACTGCAATGCAATTACTTCAGATTGATGGTTGGGATGCATTGTAATGATAAAACGTTTTTATGCTTCCGCCAACGGCTAGCGAAACAAGTTATACAATTTGAGATAGTAAGAAATGTGCATTTATTTCAAATGATGATTGTTAATGAGCATTAATCATATGCATGCTTGGAGCATTGCGAAGTTGCAAAATAAGGAATATGAGGCCTGTTCAAAGGAAAGGTAAATATTTCAGAGAAAAAATATTTTTTTCGGTAGCCTTGAATTAAAGTCTTCTTTCCAAAACACATCACACGAGAACCTAGAAAGTAACCATTACGAAATCATATCATCTCATATGAATAGCATAGTCAAAGCATTCCTGATTAGTCACAGACAAGGTACTGGAACTCACAGTGTGCCCCCTGCTTAACAAAGCGAAGTAAAAGAAAGCAGGAAGTCTGCCTGTAAAACGCAACACCATTATTCAGCATCGGCTGTTAATTCCAAAATTTAAAATCATCACCAGAATGCAGTTTTCAACCAGCAATCGTCCCGTTTCAACTTGAAACTGAAAACTCAATTGGGTGGCCTCCCTCCACGCAAAAAGGTTAATTTCAGTGACCTCCAAAGAAACAGTTCTCATTGCACAGCGCCAGAACATTTTATGAGAAACGATTATTCAATTGATGACGGCATAATTCAGTTTATTCTGGCCAAACAACAAATGTTTCTTTAAATCTTGTTTGAAAAAATTATTTATTTCTTTTCCTTTTTTCTCCCATACAAAACGTTACTTCTTCACTATTCATCGTTTCCTCTTGGCATTACTTGCCGAAACATTTTCTTTTTTTCGAGGGGCACTTAAAGTTATATAAGCCATTCAGCTAAGCTTCGTCAGTCATTGTCGCACTTGCTTGAACTTGCAAGAGTTGAAAAATACAACAACAACAGCAGCAACAATAAGAATATGAACCGAATGAAATGGTCATTTAAGTTGAATTGGTCTCGACGAATACATAATGGTCGCCTCATTCTTTTTAATACATATATGGAACCAAGTTGGAATTGAGGAGCTGAACACCCTTAGTATGATTCAAATGAATATTTCACACTTGCCAATGATTTGGGAGGTCCATTGACTTAGGAGAGGATTTCTCGGAATGAGGAGAGTTAATAATTTTATGGTAAATAGGTAGTCGGGATTGTAAAAAAAATTGGTCCATTTTAATAAGCTAATGAGACGATCTTTCCAGGAACGAGAATTCATTGCTTTTACCGAAATGTTAATTTTATCAAAGCTAACAATTACAAATAGTTTTTTGAATCGATGATTCTGGGAATAACGATATTTGTATACATTATTAAATATAATATACCACATGTTTTGCATGGTTGGTTGGATGATTTGCTTCAGTTTGGAGCCCCTCGATTGACCTGGGAGTTGCTGCTGGAGTCTCCTGAGCTTCAAATCCAACCCGATGCGATTAGGAAGGATATTAGCCCTCCAATATTCTTTTCTGAGATGCCTCCAAGATGATCAAAAAAATATTGTCTAGTGTTCGTGACCTTACTCTAGCTACTGCCGGGCAATCAGTTCTTCTTTGACGTGCACGGGGAAATAAGTCCTGCATTTCAGTGTACATGATTATGCATTTTTACAGTGCACTTCACTGCATTATCCCACGCTACTTCGTTATACTACATTTGGCGCAGTATGTCCGATTTGAGTTCATTCTGATGCATTTCAGTGCCTTTAAAAAAAGATTCCGGAAAATGCCTCGGATAGGCGGTGCATGGTCTTCCTAAAATGCATAGTTGGAATCGGTTTGAAAATGGCTCTACGGAGCATGTATACTCTACGGAGTATGTATAACGGATCTGAATTTTGACACAAAAATTTAATATTCAAAAAGATTTAACCAAAATTAAGCTCAAAAGCGACATCTGTCTCTGCAAAAGATAATCTCCCAGTGTCTTCCAGGCGAAAGACTTAAGGGCTAAACGTGACGGAAGCCTTTCAAAGAAAACTGCTCAACTATCGAAGTTAGCTATTTGCCTGTCGAAAGATCGTGTAGCAGGAGTCCTGCAACTCACTTTACATGCACCAGGAAATAATTTCAGGCAAAGAAGTGCACAATAGCTTAATCCACTGGTGCCAGCAAAGAAGTAGCCGTAGATCCTACTTCACTTTCCAAAGTGCCAAGCACTGATCGTCAACCAGAGATATTCAAGAGGTTGTATCCAGACTTACTGGTGATCCACCGCACTAGAATCTCTGCCTATTCCTCCCCCAATTTCAATGCAAAGGCAATGAAGTCTAGCACCAGTGGAAGCAGATGCTCATTAGCACCGTAGAAAGCCCATGAATAGCGGGAATTCAGCTGATTTTTTGCCAAATATTTCAGGTATGTCATGTATCATCTAAACTTCTGACATCCAAGCCGCCTTCATACTTCACTCGATCGCATTAAATACGGAGGAGCAGGGATTGTAAAAAGATTGCAGAGTGTACTTTTTAAACACTCAATGAACCGACCGAAAGAACCTAACGTCAATTCAGGTACGTGTCTTACATCAAATTAGACTGCTGAATCCTTATTCAATTGAGCAACAGGATCTAAATGATAAGTAGGAATTAAAAATAAATTCGACTGCCAAGAATGGCTCAATGAAATGGATAGAATTTTGGTCAAGAAGTTATAGCCATATCACCGGTAGGCCGAAAGTTGATACAGGTCGCGTTATGAACCTTAGAGAGAGAACAAAGATCTCTGAGGGACCTGGAAGAGCGATATAAAAGGAAGATGGACTGCGCCCCTAATTCCTGACCTGAGGCAGTGGCTCAATCGAAGGCACGGAGAGGCTGACTTCTACTTGCCTCAGCTCTTGAGTGGGCATGGATGTTTTTGGCGTTACCTGAACCAGATTGGCGAGTCTCGGTCTCCCAACTGCGTGTCTTACGAAGCAGTTTTACCGCAAACTTCAGTCAGCCGCAGGGAAGGCTTATGAAGGCCCGACCGGCTTTGGAGATGGGTCGTAAATAGCGTCACTCGTCCAACTCCTCAGGACCTCTCCAGGCGTTGCGGGACGAGGCGCAACTTACGGCAATTAATAATCTGAGAGAGAGAAAGTACAACTCGCTCCAGATAGCTTCACTACTATATTTATATATACATATATATATATATATATATATATATATATATATATATATATATATATATATATTGTGTTTTCGGATGGTGCGCACTTGGAGGTATTCGTGAATTAATATTTATAAAATAGAAAAAAAAAGAAATAGCCGTTAACGGATTACTCACCTCTTAAAATTACCCTTTCTCTGAAAAATTAATTTTGTTTTTTTTTCGTAGCACTACAGCCCCTTTTGGACCTTCGCTTAGAAGATAGTTAAAGTATCTCATTGTCATGATCGAATGTAGCTGCGATACATTCTGACTTTAAACCAGCACGTATCATAACTGAACAGGCTTATAGTCCGTCCGAAGAATCACTCGAACTGAATCTCGTTGACGCCAACGTAACTCGAACCAGAGACCTGCGGCTTACGGGCTTAGTGCTCCAACCACTACACCACGCGGACTAATTAATTTAGTTATAGTTTTCAATAATGAATTTCATGTTATAATTCAATGCAAAATTAAGAATTCGTATTCCTTCAATACCTTTTGGGTACGTTGATTGCGTAGTTTGCGCTTTTCGCTGTCAAAATGAATCAATGGTCCTGCGGTTGTTCTATTTTTTAATTCCACAAGCTTTTCCACTTCGATTGAACGCCTCTCGTTTGATCCTAGCTTCCTTTAAATCCCAACAGTTTCAATTAGAACTCACTCACATGGCCGACCGCCCGAAAAACAGTCGCATACAAAAATCATATGGCACACAATCAGAGAGTGCCACAACTAGACGCAACACCACATTGAACAGGGAAAAAACAACAGTATAAATAATGGGAACTTGTGCAAACGATGATGTATAGATGGTTCAATCGCGCGCGGCGCGTTCGATTTTCAAGATTTCTAATCACCTT
The DNA here is from genome assembly GCA_963969285.1 of Odontomyia ornata. NCBI lineage: Eukaryota > Metazoa > Arthropoda > Insecta > Diptera > Stratiomyidae > Odontomyia > Odontomyia ornata. The sequence continues at coordinate 154,750,900 of OZ017738.1, read as the reverse complement.
TCTCCGAATGTTTTGATCTTCACATAACTTCCGACATTACCAATTGTATATTTTTATTTCATAACTACCACATTGCCGTTCGGCTGCCTAATATACTCGTATGTCCTCTGCATCTTAAAAAGACTACTTCTAAGGGATAGCTCAACCCTTATGAGGCCACAATAGTTGGCACTTTGTAGTAAGTCCTATGTAGATAGAACATCTTTTTTCGACTAAAAAGGTCATCCTCTATAGTTTTGATTTCGCCCACCCGACTTTATTTTTACCTGAGAGCCTCGGCCGGAACCCTTTGACACATTATTTCTGGCTAGGCCTCATTTTTTATGCCAAAGGTGCCATCGGTTTGCAAGGATGGGATCCCTCTTCTATTGGAAGTGTCGGAAGGGAGAGTGCTAGGAAATAGACCCCTGCACCCTACACGCTCCAAGGCGCTCCTTTTCTGCTTTTAGAACTGCCCGAATACAATCTGCCTGATTGTTACATTTGTTTCTCCGATCCGACTAGCTAGAAAGAGCTCTTCTGTTTCCATAATAATATCGCTGGCCTGCTTATCCCATCGCTTGCATGCAAAAAATGTGTGGCCGGTATCAGTGACCGCTAAGTATAGAATAGTCAAGACAGAGACTTACCAACGTTGTGCAAGTAAAACTGAAAACATCCATGCACGCTCAAGAGCTCGATTAGGTAAAAGTTAGTCCCAACATGCCCTTAATTGAACCACGGTCCAAAACACGGGATTCATCCTCCCTTTGTCTTATTCCCCCAGATCTGATACCAATCTCTGAGAGGACATTGTCTTTCTTCTTTAGCAACCACCTCCTTGTCGTCTCTGCTTCTATGAAGGTCAAAATTTCTACGCCTCTTGTAATGAGGATGCTAGGTATTAGCGCTGCGATCACTAGCACTGTTCGATACACGGCTACAACTCGCAGCACTGCTCGTCCTTGCGCCGTAATGCAGCTCTTTGGTAAGAGTGTCACCCCATAGCACTGTTGCATAACGCAGTAAAGACTGCGCGGTACTCATCTGGGATCGTTTTTTTAATGAGGTGAGTCCCTTTACTGCTATTAGTCAACTGAGTTCCGATACGCCCGCTGCCGCCTTTTCAACTGTAGATCGGGAAAGCACATCTTCCACTCTATCGATACGCCCAGGTATTTCACTTCTGATTTTGTTTCCACCAGAATTTTCCTCCGATAGTGATAGGTCCTACTCTAGGAATTTTCTTCTTTGTCAGGATGATCAGTTCGGTTTCTTACAGTGTCAACCTGAAGCCGTGAGCAATCATCCAGTCCTTTACTCTGCGCATTAGCATACCTAATCTATGTTCTGCATGTTCGACCGTACGCCCAGAGCCTAGCGCCGCAATGTTATCCGCATAGCCGATCAAGTGAGACTCAGCTCACTGTTCAACCCACATTTGCTCGCAATACCAGATGTTTCACAAGGCAATTCCAAAGATAGAGCCTTCTCACCAATTCTCCGATGACCTTCTTTCGTGTCGTAGAGCAAGTTACGGCCTCGAATTGATTTGGGTGGATTAACTGGCAACGTGTTGCACCGTTAATAGTGATAAAATGTGTCTAGAGCTTTTTGAATATCTTTACAAAGATCCCTTAGATGTCGATAAATACGCCCTCAATGTTGATAAATACGCCAAGAGCATTCCCTTCCTTCCATTTGTATGATCAATTCTCAGCACAAAGAAGTGAGGAGGAGTTTCACTGAATTCCCGTTGATACTTGCGCTGTTTGATGCATAGAGGATGCCTTCACAGTGCCGTCTGTGAGCTTTTTCTGTATCTATTACAAAAACGAGGTAAGGCTGATAGGTCACAAGCTGTTAAGCTCAGAGTAGTTATTTATCTGGAATTTTGAGATAAATTAATTTATTTGGCAAGTTGTGGGTACATAAACTAGTGGATTCATGTTAAGTACTGTTCTAATTATTGCAGAAATGATACCATCTGGCAATTTGACTTTATCGAAGAAGTCCAGCGCATGTTGGATTCCATTCGATGTAACCACCTGCGTTGCTAGCAATTTCTTCTTAGTAATCTTCTCCCTTCTAGTAGTATAAGCAAGCCAGCTGAGGATTCCTGGATGATTACCTAGTTGCACCCAAAAATGGGGCTTCATCAGAGTTTCTTGATTCGACTCCTAAAGGATACCGTCAGATTTCTCAATTAAGCCTGGCTTAACTGGTCTTTTCTGAGGTTTTTGTATAGTTTAGCCTTTTCTTGTATATGCGCAGTGTCCTTACAAATTAAGAGACCCGTTTAAAGTTTCTCACTTTCTTTTGAAAGGCCCTATTGCCCCACCAGTTCAGCAACCATTGGTAAGTCTAAAAAGTATTTGTCATTTTTCGATTGAATATTTCTTTTATTTAAAATGGATTTTTTTTAAGTACGTATTGTCCATTATTATCTATGACCTTTTGCCATTTTTGGGTAGAGCCATTATTCCATCTGTATAGAACTTCTGATGTTTATCGGCTAAAAACTTGGCCAAGTGATTTTCACAGTTCCTTTTTGAAGTATGAAACGAATTTTTTTTCATTAAGGAAGTTTCGCAGAGACCAAAAGTAGTCTGATGGTGCAAGGTCTGGACTATACGGTGGATATATCAAAACTTCCAAGCCAAGCTCTATCGATTTTTGCCGGGTCATCAAAGATCAAAGATGTATGTGGTCTGGCATTGTCATGATGGAAGACAACGCCCTTTCTATTGATCAATTCTGGCCGATTTTTTTGAATTGCCTGTTGCAAACTGGTTAATTGCTGACAGTACAGACCCGAATTGAGTGTTTGGCCAGGTTCTAGCACCCCATGATAAACCATTCCCTTCCAATTTCACCATACACAACGCATAACCTTATTTGGTGTCAATCCTAGCTTTGGAGTCGTTTGTGATGATTCACCTTTTTTGATCATGATCTTTTTCAAACGACATTCTCGTATCTTACACATTTTTCATCGCCCGTAATGATTTGCTTCAAAAATTGCTCGATTTCGTTGCGTTTTATTAGCATTTCGCAAATGGAAATTCGGTCGATCAAATTTTTTTGTGCTTTTCCAGGGTGTTTTTTGTGATTTTCCAGCGTATTTAGAATATCCACCCATCTAGTGGAGTTGAAGGCGTTCCTGACATCGAGTGTCACCAACAGGACGATCCGTCGCTTGGTGCGACTATACGCCTCTGCCTTTTGGACCACGCTCACCACCTTTGCAATTGCATCAATGGTAGAACGTCCTGCTCTAAAGCCATGCGGCACCCAAACGTCAAGCTTCTTTTGTATCCAGCCTTACGAAAATGGTTCAAAACTGTTTGGTGACGGATATTCAGTTCCTTAGCAATGTCATGGCTGCTTATGTGTCTATCTTCTTCAATTTTTTGTAGATTTCATCGACTTTTTCAGTGATTGGTCGACCTGAGCGAGGTGCATCTTTGACATCAAAATTTCCAGAACGAAAGCGAGCGATCCATCTCTTGGCTGTGGCTTTTGATAAAGTATCTTGACTGTAGATACCATAAATTTTTTCACGAGCCTGCGATGCATTCTCAACTTGAACGTAGTGATATTGTAAAATGTAACGAATTATTTCAGAAATTTCACTCATTTTTAAATGAATCTAACTTTTGATACGAATAACGAAATACAAAACTACCCATATGAAAATTGTAGGCTGGAATGTCACTTTTCAAACGCATGTCAGTTTGACTCGATCTGATTAGTATTGTCCGATATATGACAACGAACATCATCTAGTGACAAAAACTTTTTAAGACTATCCAATATTTTGTGGGTTCCGAAGTTTACGGTTCCACGAAGGAACACTGACTCTGCTGAAGCCTTGATCACCAGACAAGTAGCCTTTAAACACTGATTTAGAGTTGCATTGAATTTGTCAACACTCCTTTCAACTTCGTGGCTAGTTTCTAGCTTAATAAATCTTCTTCCAATTTCAAGTCATACGCTTTGAAGTTCCGTTTTCTAAAGTTCCGGAAAGGTTGCTTTCCCTCAAGATGCTGATGCTACCCTTGACGTGGTCAGAGTGTTGTCTCTCACTTTCAGTTTAATGGACGCAGCAAAGGTAAATTCAAAGTCTACGTTTGAAATTGGCAGTCTTCCAGACGTTACAAAATCTAAAAGCTATTCACCGAGACAATTGCAGTCCCTGCTGCCCCACATAAGGTGGTGTGCGTTGGTATCGCAACCTCATATCAGGTCAAAGTCAATGGACTCAGCATTATCTACCACATCTCTCAGCTTGGCAGTGGTCGAACCGCATTGTATGGAAGGTAGGCTGATTCAAGATTGTATCTTCCTCATACAATATCTTCACTACGACCGTATTTTGGTTAGTAAACTGCCTCAAAAAGAGCGCTTCCATATCCGTAGCGACTACCAAGCTGGCTAACGGGAGATCAGATCTTTCATCACAGAAGGGTCTTATGCCACGCACGTTCAAACCATAGATGCGTTCATTTCTTATCTAGGGCTCTAGAGCAATTGTGATGTGTTGTGATGAATTTAGCTGCAGCACAGCCTTTCACTTTCACATCAAAAATAATGCGGCAGTGGTATTCTGGAAGTGGATCTGGCTAAAGGATTAATTCAAAATCCGTTCTGATCTGGAAAAGGTGACCTTAAGCCTGCATGACATCAGATGAAGACACAACCTCCGGACAGACTTCAGAGTATCCGCACTGGCCTGATCCATTCCGACCACCAGGACAATCATCAAGTTGGCTTACAGGAAATTATTTTCTAGCTTCGCGTATATGCTTCTTTGTAAAGCGCCTTGAAACCACCCATAATAATTACTGGATCCTTTACTACTACTACTACGATCCAAATGATAGGCTTAACAAGCTAAACGGGGAAACTTTCTATCACAAGACTGAACTTCACGCGCTTATAAGTTGGAGTTTTGGGGGGGACCATTTTGATGAATCATTCCTTGGTCCACTCATCCAAGCACTTAGCATGCAGGATGCTTCTGCTAAAGAATTGTGTTAATTCAGCATGAAACAATGACATTCCCTGAGATTTCGAAAAAGGGGTCGGTAAAAACTTTCATGCATTCAACATAAACTGGATTTCCATTGCTCGCTTACTCAGTGACTGAGCAGCAACTTCTGCTTAGTTACTGCATTAAAGCGGAGTTGGTCTCCAGAGTCATGAGACTTCGATGGTTCTAGTTCTCCCCTATTGACCATCTGACACCCCCGATTGGGTTGGGTTCGATGTCCTCCTCTTTCTATTTTCTGACACTTTCTGGCTACTAGATTTTCCCGCCGTGGAGTGTTCTGGTTTGAACGGTCTCAATAAAATCTGTTCCTACTTTGCAGATTTGCACCAGAGCTTCCTTTCCACCTGCCAGCTTCAGCTTACGGATGGCTCTTCGTTGAGCATTTCTGCTTTGAGTTCTAATAAGCGGCTTAGAACCAGATTTGGGAGAGCAACTGGACCTAGCCGCCACTCCTAGATGATTGATTGACCCTGCCGCCTCAACGCAAATGTGTCCTGAACGGTTTCAGCCATCCCTGACGCAAGGCTCCGTACTACACGTCCGTACATACCGACGACCCAATTGTAACTCGGATCATTACTTGATTAAGTCTACGTATGTATTAGGATCATTTGAAAAGTTTCCGGCTTTCGCGGTTAAAAATTCATGGCACATTCAAGTTCTCTTGCCAATCAATAGATGGCCTTTACATATGTATGCCATAAAAACTTCAAGTCATTCCGATCAGTACAAAACACATGGTACCCTTCCAAAATTGACAAGGGACGTTTGTCAAGAATAGCGGATAAAATCGAGTATTGCGCAGTGATAAGTACCTCTATTTGAAAGATAAAAAAATTCGGGAAGTGAATCAAGAGTTAGACCCCGTATAATTCATTTACAACCGTGAAACATTGGATGGCCGAGTGCAAACGCGGTCGCACAAGCATTTTTGACAATGAACGTTTTGGACGTCCAAAAAAATTTTCAACGGAAAATATGGTCAGTTTAGTGCACACAACCGTGATGGAAGATCGCCTACTAACCATTAAGGAAATTGCTGAGACTCGTGGGAGATCAACTGAACGGGTGCATTAGACTTTGCATGAAGATTTATGCATGAGAAAATTATCGGCGCGATGGGTGCCGCGTTTGTTGACGATCACCCAAAAACGCGTACAGATGGATATGTCAGGCGAGACTCTTCAGCTGTTCCAAAAGAATCCTACCGAGTTTTTGCGCCGGTTATTTACTGTCGACGAAACCCGGATCCATCACCATACTTCGGAGACTAAACAACAGTCAATGCAGTAGATTGTGGTGGAGGAACCAGCTGCAAAGAGGGCGAGGGTCGTTCTTTCTGCCGGAAAAGTGATGGAGACAGTTTTTTGAGACAGCCGTGGAGTAATTATAGCTGGTTAGCTTCAAAGAGGTAAAATCATTAACCGACTCTATTACGCTGCGTTGCTGGACCAACTGAAGACGGTATTCAAGAAGAAATGACCACACTTGGGGAGAAAGAAGGTGCTGTTTCATCAAGAAAACGTACGAGTCCACACATTCATGAACGCAATGGCGAAATTAAACGAATAACAGTTCGAATTGCTTCAACACCCATCCTACTCATCAGACCTAGCTCCGAGTGACTTTTTTTGCTAAACCTTTTAAATTGATCATTTCACCCTTTATACATCAACTTAATATAAATCTATATGATATTTTTTGCTCTACAGCTTTCATTGCATCGTGCAGGTATCGATCTCGATTTCGGATAGCTCCGATAGCTTGAAATCACTTACGAAAATTCTTTGTATCTAGCTACATAATTGAGTGGCCTTTTAATAATTTTTCTGAAAAATTATTAGAGAAGAAAAATGTTAGAAGAAGGTGGTTTCGACGTGTTTACCTAAAGAATTTTTTTCTGATGGCCTGAAAGGTTGGAAAAAGTGTTTGACCAAATGTAGACTTGCGTGGAGATATGTCGAGAAATAATTTTTTTTTTATTATTTAGTTTTTTTTTTTATTTAGTTCGCATAAGTAGGAAGATTAAAATTAACTCTCACCTCTTAGCATGGTGGTCGCCATCACCGGTGTGTATCTAAGAGTGATGGCCTGATGAGAATTAGTACACACGTCGAAACCACCTTCTTCTAACATTTTTCTTCTCTAATAATTTTTCAGAAAAAATTATTTAAAAAAAAAATATGCAACTCATTTATGTAGCTACAAAAAAATTCCATAAGTAATTTAATAAATTTTTGTTTGGCTTGAATGATGTGATGGAAACTTTTCAAATTACCCTCGTATGTCGTATGCCAAAGCCGTATCCGGCGATGACCAGTCCTCTACAAAAATTCGACATCAACTAGCTCCAAACCGCGTCATTGGTAAAAATCTTCATGGGACCCTCCACAACCAGCTGGTCCCTGTCCTATCAGAAACGAGCTGTGGAAGAAAGTCAAGTGATGGAAAGGATCATGGTCCAGAGATTGGAGGAGTTGGTTTTTGAAACTCTGTCGGATAGGCAGTTCGGTTTCCGACGACGCATGGCTACATGTTATGTCTACGGTACGAGCAAGTGAGCAAAAGTACGAGTATGTCCTGGGAGTCTTCATCGTATTCAAGAGTGCTTTTGACCATCGGAGATGGCCGGCAGTCCTCGCTAAACTAACTTTGGTTGGTTGCAAGGAACTAGGGCTTAAGAGGAGCTACTTCTCAGGCAGAATGCATTTGTTCAGGGGTTGTGGGACAAAATGGAAAAGTCAGTGCTGAGAGGATGTCGTCAGGGGTCTAAAGCGGGTACATTTATATGGAACCTTGTTATGGATTTGTTGGCAGAGCTCTCTGCTGCTTGCAATTTTTATACATATGCCGATGACTTGTTATTGTTGGTTAAAGGTCGAAGTCGACTGGAACTGGAAGACAAGCCCACGCAGTATATATGCATAGTGCAGCCATGTTGTAATCAAGTGGGGCTAACTGTCTCTGCTGAGAAAGCATCGATGATGCTTCTGAAGAGTGCACTCAATCTGAGTCGTCCGCCATGGGTACAGCACAAGGAAACGAGCTCTCAAGTATGAGACAACAGTCACATACTTGGGAATTCATTAGGGTGAGAGACTAGTCTTCTGGCCCAACTTTAGGGGTATGAAGGGACGTCTCCCGCTTCTAGCCTCGATGCTGCGACGATTGTGTAAGAAGGAATTAGGACTTCGAAGGAGGGCTCTCAAGAGAATATATGTTGGCCTGTTCGTCGCCTGTGCAGCCTACGGGGCACCAGTATTCATTGAGAGTGTAATGAGCGCAAATGGCAGAAGCCTTCTCGTGATGTGTCAGAGAGTAGTTCTGCTAGAATGCCGTCCTGTATGCCGTACAGTTTCGACTGACACCATGCAGGTACTAATAGGAGTTCCACCGCTTGACTTAGAAATAATCCGGAGAGGCTTGTGTTTCATATTGCGGAAGGGATTGACTGTCAGTGAGCATAAATGGTTACTAGACCCTGACTTTGCTCGCATTTGTGGACTACAATAATTTAAAGATTTGGGAGTAGTATTTGACCTTGGTTTGAAATTTGACATCCATATTTCGTGCATAACTACTAGACCTTCACGTGTCGCTAGTTTTATTTTACAATCCGCCTGCAAGTTCTTTAACATCTTAACCAGCGTCCATCTATTTGTACTCTTAGCCCGATCAATCCTTGATTACGCCTCCCAAGTATGGCCTCTTAACTATACCAATCTAGCGGATACTGTGGAGACTGTACAGCGTAAATTCACACGTTCTCTATTCTACAAATATAATCTCCCTTACAGCTCCTACGATGAGCGCTTAAAGATCCTCAACATCCCAACACTCAAAAAAGGAGAGAATTGTTAGCCCTGTGTTACTTATTTAAAATATATCACGGTATTCCTTCGTCCAACTTCGGGAAAGGCTTTATAAACGTCCCACCTCAAACACGCGTTTGGCGGACTTATTGATTGTGTCCTTTGCTCGAACCGATATTTATTTTTAGTCGTGTTTAGTACGCGTATTACGTCGCTATAATGAACTCCAGCTGGGTTCCCTGCCACATTCTTTAAACGCATATTACATAACATTCTTAAAAGCATATTACATAACATTCTTTTTAGCTCCTAACAGTTTATTTGTATTTTATATTCTTGTTTTTTTTTCTTTTCAAGTTGCTCACTTTGTTTTTGTTGCATATATTATATTTCATTACCTATTTTATAATTGGTTTCATGGATCTATAAAATAGTGTAAATAAATAAATAAATTGTATAGCGGATGATGCATGTTGTAAAATCTGCGAGGCAGAGAGTGAGACTTGGCAGCATGTACTATTCGAGTGTCCGCCATATGCCGAGCACCGTAGTGCATGCGGCAAAGATTCGCTCAGATCCCCCGCAGACGTCCAAGAGGATCTGATGGATGTAGCACGATTCACGGAGTTAAACTACTATGCTCGTCGAGCTTTTCAAAAGCGATTGCAGCTCTGCGCAGCGAGAGAGACTGAAAATTTTGGTAGGTCCTAGGTATCTTAACATGTTTGTGGTCATCTTGTTGTTGTAATCGTCCTGTTGTGATTGTCCTTGGTGATGGTAGATAGTGGTTTTGGTGCCGGGTAGTTTAAAGAAGGTGCTGGTAGGTAGCTATCCGCTACAACTGGGATTCCAGATCTGTAAATCTTTGGGAAGTGCCGCCCCTACCGACCCGAGGCTGGGTCACCAAACCCATCACTGTTGCGCGCGCAAAAAAGTAGCAATACTCGGATGTTACGACAACATGAGTAGAGGTTTGATCTGTACCACGAATTAGGGAGAGCCCATGACAGGTTACTATCACCCCCTACATGGTAAGGAGCCTATCCTGACTGAAAAGTGGTGGTTTGTGGTGTTCGGTGGCTAGAAAGGAGATTAGCGCACCAACCAGTGTGTGGCGGGTTCTCAACTGAGCCTACTGGAACCTCATTCTTTGACGCTTGAATCAACACTGTCTGTGGAGACCGTGAGGTTAGGCCCATTCGTGGTAGGTACTCACGTAAAACACTTCGACTTTATGTGGATGAAAGCCGAGGAGGCAATTCCAGACCATAGGAGAACAGATCATTGGACATAAACCCCTGACACAAAAGGAATGATTGGTTGGATTACGAATGCCAGAATGATTTGTTAAAAATTTTCAGGCGTCAAACAATATTTACGTAGGAAAGCCAAAACAAAGAGGGGACATTATGAAAACCTGAGAAGTGTGGCGTATAAGATAATTAGAATTAAGAAAAGGAAATACCATGACGACCAATTGAGAAACATTGATGTAAGCCAAGCGAGCAACAACGCAAGACAAACCTACATAGTGGAGAAAAGCCTAAAATGAGGATATCAGCCCGATACCACGCTCTGTCGCCATGACATTGACAGTATTATCGCTGATGGAAATATTAGTATTTATTTATTCATTTAAATCCATTTAACAGACAAGAATCCAATTACCAAATAGACTTAGACAATTAAATATCGTTTAAAGTAAGACACATTTATACAACAAAATCAAGCAAAAAAAAAGTTAATTAAAACATGTAAGAAAAGAAATTAGAGGCTAGATGAAAGTTTGAAAAATTAAGTGATAAGGAAATATTAATCGCGTCTTTAGTTTATTTTTAAAAACAAAGTAGGACATGGATAGAGAACCAAGATGACGCTCATAAGACTCATAGGCTAAGTTGACTTTAAAAAACAAAATACGGGGAAACATTAAGACATTAACGAGAGGATAGATAGGATGAATTCCAATGACAGAGGTGAACATGCTTCACGGAGTCAAAAGCTTTGGAGAAGTCCGTGAATATTGCATCAACTTGAAGCTGTTTATCTAAAGCTCTTGCAATATAATCTTCGAACTCAGCCAAGTTCGAGGAACTTTAACGACCGTTCAAGAATCTTTGGTGCTGTGGTATGACAATTGAACTCAATGACTCAAGAAGCCTGTAGTGCATAAGTCGTTCCAGCAGCTTAGAGAAATAGGAGAAGAGTGATATGGGACGATAGTTTGAGGTAGATGATGGGTCGCCGTTTTTAAAGATAGGAACAACATTTGCATCTTTCCAGTACGTTGGAAAGGTGCCAGTACCAAGGCTGGGATTGAATATAAGGGATAGAGCAAAACACAAAGAGGAACAAAGTGACTTCACAAATATATAAGTCAATCCATTGGGACCGGGACTCACATTCGGTTCGAGCAAGTTAATAAGGGATTCAACTTCAGAAGGATCAGTAGACTAGGATGTAATAGGGGTACCGGTTAATTCGTGCGGTTTTCTAACAGATGGCGTAACTTGATTTTTATTCCAGTGATTCACCTTTCCAAATATGTGTTGGAAAGGTACTGTCATATAGTTTCAGAATCAGTATGCGTCATTTAGCTGAAACGTAAACAACAATACTTTTTTTTACTCTGAAAATGTCGTATTTTGTGCCGAATAAAGTGTTTTTGCGGGGAGTACTTCTTCATTGAAGAAAAAGGCTGCCGAAAGTCACCGTATTTTGGTGGAAGTGTATGGTCTGCATGCTCTAGCTGAGCGTACGTGCCAGAAGTGGTTTGCCCGGTTTAAAAGTGGCAATTTTGACTTGGAGGACGATGAACGGCCCGGCCCGGCCCGGACAGCCTAAAAAGTTTGAAGATCACGAATTGGAGACATTGCTCGACCAAGATCCATCCCAAACTTGCAAAATCACTTGGCGTCGCTCAACAAACCATTTCCGATCGTTTAAAAGCAATTTTTCACAATGAAGCTTCAATTTTCGAAATAAAACCGCACGAATTAACCGGTACCCCTCTTAATTGATGCTGGATAAGTTTGAATTTGAATGTTTTAGTCAAAGAAAGCAGTCTACTAAAATTCTGTTTGGCATCATCATTTCCGGTCGTTTTATAGTGCCTATGATCCTTGTCTTTGGCTTTTAAGGCACGAAGAACTCTTCGAGTAAGCCAAGGCTTCACTTTAGCTTCGCGAGGAGCTTGCAGTGGAGTATAAAGAGCTATCAGATTGTTAAGGTAGCCGTGAAATTTATTCAAAGCACTATCACAGTCCAGATTGGTTTTAATTGCCTCATAATTTGCTCTAAAGAAGTTGTAACGATAAACTGAGGCAATTCTCTGAGGATTTAGGGTATTAACGGTTAGTGCTAGAGACAAAGGTGGATGATGGAGATCAGGTTGAATATAACGATGTAAAACAGGAGCTATTGATAGACACCCAGTTTGAACAATTGATATGACAAGCTCCAGAAGACGACCATTAGGGTTACGGATATGGTTAAACTGTGAAAAAGAACAAAGGGAAAGCAAGGAAGAAAGTAATAAAGAAGGATTATTTGTTGAGGAAATGCCAGGTGTTGTTAAGTGATCCCATTCTACTGCCGGTCCCCACAAATTATAATTTTAAAATGTGGATAACGAGCAAGAAGATAGGCAGAGAGTTCATCGAATAAGGCTTCGTACACAGTGACGGGAGAATTACAGGGAATATACACGGAGGAAATTAATAAAGAGGAGTTATGAGGAAGGGGGAGTTTAACAATTACACACTCAACAGCACGAGCAAATTTGAAGTCAGCGGAAAGTAAACTATTAAGGGATTTGTAGAATGCAACCAAGACTCCCCCACCATCAGATTTAATAGTGATGTTAAGGTCACGGTCGCACACTTATAAGTCCTCAAGTTGGGTTCTTAAGCCACGAACATTCTGATAGTAAATAGAAATAGTTGAACGATTAACAAGGGAAGAATTTCTTTCAGTGTGAGATGATCCTTAAAGGTTGTTGAGGCTGTTTGGAACCTATATCGGGACGAAATTGCCGCTTAGGTTGGCTTGTATAGAATGCTTTAACGAGTGTCCCTTTTGGCCGAAAATCGGGACGAAGTAGAATAGAAAGCTCAGCCAGAACTGTCAGTTTGAATGAACTTATAACCTGGTCAGGAAGGTTATCTTTTGTTAATTTTACGCACCTGAAAATACTAGGCCTGTAACCAAGCTTCGATGTTACGTAGTTGGCAAATGTATCCTTGGTTGTGTTGTAAGCAAGCCTTGATATGAACAACTGTAGAGGTGGGGAGACTGCTCGCAATACTCCGTTATCAGCTAACACACTATCTATATAGTTTTGTGGTGCTGAAGACAAAACAATGTTTTGCTCGGATTGCAGCTAAATTTTTTGTTGCTGCTGAATAGGTAGGAAAGACTGCTGCATGCGACTATTTTGTTGCAGGTCCGTAGGTTTATTAAGTGGAGCCGGAACTGGCTCCTGACTACCTGCTCTCTGTTGTTGTGCAAGCACGCTTCGCGTAAGAGGCCGCTGCTGCCCAAGAGGTGACCCGGTAGAATTTTGCGGAATACAGTGACGGCGAAAGTAACCGCGGGGACAGCAGTAGATTTTGAGGTGTCGAGGGATTTTCTGGAAACTGCTGTAACTGATCCTCACTCTGCGGCAGACTCAGGAGCAATTGCTGAGGCTGCTGTTGTTGTAAAGCATGCTCATTTTCGGGGGAAGAACATTAATACCCTGTTCCAGTTGCTGGGAATGGGAATCATTTTTCAAGGATCTCCTGAATCTTTCGCACAGCTCCACAACATTGGAGCCTATAGATATTCTCGGAGAGCTTATATTGGCCCCATTAACTCTGAATGAAGTTTATTCCTAAAAGAATAATAAAGGACGGTAATTGATTAGCACATTTGGGATCAAGAAAAAATGCTGCACAAAGCCAATCAATTATATTTGCTATAGCTAAAGTGCCAAAACTATCGACGCATACCACTTCTTTCTACGAAGGATGAAAGAAGAATATGGTGGAGATATGTTAACGATGTCATCGCAGTCATACCAAAAGAAGCAGCAAATACGATACTCGAAGAAATCAACAAAATTCATAAAAACATAAATTTTTCTATAGAGGTGGAAAAAGATGGAAAAATTCCTTTCTTGGATCTACAGCTCATCAGAAACGAGGGCAAATTGGAGTTCGATATTTTCCGAAAAAATACATATACGTAGAGAACGATCCCCGCTTCATCATGGCATACGTATTCTCAAAAATTTGCAGCGTACAACAGTATGATCCATCGATTACTTAAGGTACCATTGACAGCAGCAAGATTCATGAAAGAAAAGGCATATATATTGGAAACAGCGGAGATCAATGGGTTTGAAGGAAAGGTTATAACGAATATGATCCGGAAAAAACAGCAACAAACGGCTAAGAATAAGCTCACAAGATTATTTGCAGAAAATGCCCGAAATCAAACCATCCGAAAAACGAAAATGAGTATTCCATACTCTGCTATATCGCAAAAGCTGTCCCGAGTCTTGAAAAAGTACAACTTCGAAGTTATCAACACAAGTAAGCAATACAAGCTAAAAACGGTTTTGACTAGCGAAAAGGACAAGAAAAGCATGGAAGAAAAAAGCGGAGTATATAAAATAACTTGTGTGAAATTTGGGAAAATGTATATAGGTCAAACTAAGAGATTAGTGACAACTCGGTTTGAGGAACATGTACGGGAAGCCGAAGCAGCGAAAAAATGAAACAAAGGCGTCATCAAGTCATCGCTTGCGGAACACATCGTAAAAGAAGGTCATGCAGTAACGATAGATAATGTAAAAATCATTAAAGAAGTAAGAAAATGGCAAAAATTGGATATTAAGGAAAGCATCGAAATCAAAAAAGTACCTGAGGAGTTTAGGCTAAATGAAGATGAAGGTAACAACAATTCAAAGCTGATTGATCTGCTAATGACCACAAGTTAGGAAGGGTATAAACAGGTAATTAATAATAGGATAATTAAAGCGGTAATAAAATAAAGGTGTTTTCTACCTAGGATAAGTACTTAAATGTTAATAGTATATAAGGAAAGATTGTTCAAGTAGTTTAGTTAATATACTGAAGAAGACCGTATGTAACGGTCGAAATACGTATATATTAAAAAGGAAATAAAATTATAGTCTAAAAAGGAAACTACGTTTTTACTTCTGCTTTATTAATTTATTAATGAAGGATGAAATATTGTCAAAAATAATAGAAAGCTGGATCAAATCAAACACCAACTGTATTATTGGGGAATATCAAGATAGTTTCAGAACTGGTAGATCGATAGCGGACCGATTTTTAGAGTCAAGCGAAATTTTAGAAATTCTGCACCAAATTTTTGTTGACTTTAAGCAAGCATACGACAGTATTGACCATAACGTACTGAGCGTACCATTGATGCGATTGCAGAGGTGGAAAGCGCGGTCCAAAAGGCAGAGGCATATAGTCGCACCAAGCGACGGATACTCCTGTTGGTGACACACGACGTCAGGAACGCCTTCAACTCCGCTAGATGGGTGGGTATTCTGGATACGCTGGAAAACCCTTTTCAAGTTCCAGAATATCTAATGCGGCTTTTGACGGACTACCTGTAGGACCAAAGCCTGCTCTACGATACGAGACAGGGTCAACGAAAGGTGGAAATTACATCGGGTGTTACCCAGGGATCTATCCTTGACTTGAGATACCAGATGAGTCGCGCTTGATCGGCTATGCGGATGATGTTGCGGCTCTGGCCGCTGGACGCACCGAATGAGGGACTGGATGACTGCTCGCGGGTTCAGTTTAGCACTGGATAAAACCGAAGTGATCATCCTGACAAAAAAGAGAATCCCTAAAATAAGGATGATCAGTATTGGCGACTTACGAATCGAATCGAAGCCATCGGTGAAGTACCTGGAGCTAATGATCGACTCGAAGATGAGTTTCTCCGAGCAAATCAGGGCAACGGCTGAGAAGGCTGCTTTGGGAGCATCGGCTCTGAGTCGACTTATGGCCAACGTAGGGGACCCAGCCCATCAAGAAGCCGCCTCTTGATGAGTACTGTAGAGTCAGTGCTATTGTACGGAGCAGAGGTGTGGGGCGACGCTCTCAGTAAGGAGGTATATCGAAAACGTTTGGCATAGGTACAGAGAAGAGGAGCACTGAGAATTGCATCTTCGTATCCGACAGTCTCTGACTCGGCGGTGAGAGTTATTGCAGGCGTGAAACCTGTCGCCCTTCTTGATAGAGAGCGCCGCGCTATTTACCTGTGCCGAAATGATGATAAGAGGGAGACGGTTGTCCGCGAGGAGAGATAGCGCTCGCTGAACGATTGGCAGCAGTCTTGGGAAGATGGACTGCGCGCCTCATCCCGGATGTGAGACCGTGGCTTAATCGAAGGCATGGTGAGACTGACTTCTATCTGACCCAGCTTTCGAGCGGGCATGGGTGTTTTCAGTCTTACCTGCACAAGATTGGTAAGTCACGGTCTCCCGATTGCCGGTATTGCCCAGGAGAGGAGGACAATGCCTGCCCCACATTTTTTGCGTGCAAAAAATGGGTCAGGCTGCCAAGGAACCTCTGCAGGGAGTCGGGAGAGCTTACCCCGGATAATATAGTCACGGTGATACTCGAATCGGTTGACAAATGGAACCAGGTGGCACATTATGCTCGGGCAGTCCTCAAAGATAAAAGGGACTCACTGCAGCCGGGGGCGTTGGGGGGATCGCTTGTCTGGCGCTTCCTCTTCCCTTCTCCCCTCTCCCCTCTCGCTAGGAAAGGGAGCCCCCAGCTTGAAGGCACCTCACGGCGCACCAAAACGAGACATGGCCCGAAGTAATGTGTCAAACGGTTCCAGGCTGGGTTCTCAGGTTGACAGGGGAGGTGTTTAGTGGGTAGTCCAGTCGCCTTCTTGCGAGCATGGCAGTCCCACACTCTGTGCATAAATGGCATTCACCTCCCTACCACAAAAAAAAACGTAAAATAAAGAAATAAACAAATATCAAACTAAACCAGTGTGATAGTCCGGCCCCATTGCTATTCAATTTTACTCTGTGATGCGTCATCAGAAAGCTACTTGTCAATACTAGAGGCACATTATTATTCTAGCCAAGTGATAACAAAGGCGGGCGATATTAACAGCTTGTCACGGTCGTTAACAACCTCCAACGAAATATTCGTGAAACTCGAAAATGAAGCAAAACTAGTAGGGCTACAAATTAATAACGCTAAAACCATGACACAGTGAGGAAAAATACCTCAAATGTCCAAAATATCAATGCTACATCGAAAATGTAGGCGAGTTCATATATTTAGGCACCAATAAAGAAGAATGACAACTAAACAGACGAAATACGATGAAGAATACAACTCACAACTAATCCAGTTTATTCAGTTCTGATGATCTTGAAGACAAGCTGCATACACAGCAAAATAAAGCTTTAAGTATAAAAATCTGTAAGAAGACCTGTGTTGTGCTACTAGGGTCTCTCAACCATCCACAAACAATCTGAATGCACTCTAGAGACGAATCCTGAGGCGAATATTCGAAGCGAAGCTAGAAGAGGACCAATGGCAAATGCGATACAACCCTGAGCTGTATGAAATGTTTAACACGCAAGGGGCTAACCACATGAATAGTATGGACAAACAATGGGTACCTAAAAAGGTATTCGTTGTGTGAACTGAAGGGTGGAGACTAGTGGGAAAACCGAGGAGACGCTGATCCAACTCTGTCGATGAAGTGAATTCTTCGGCACTCGGACTCCGAAATTTTTGTAAGAAAATATTCTGGTTATTTTTTTAATTTATTTTATGTTTGTGATAGGTTAAAGATGGTTTAAATAAATCATATTTTTATTCCTCGATTAGTTCTTAAGAAAAAGTACAAGGAGATGTAAGTAGGATTCGGTAGGAGAACGTTCGATACTATTTTATCTGGTATTCTCATTACTCTTTTCTATGCTTGCAATAAAGAGTAATGAGAATACCAGATTGGTTATTTTTTCCCGAACTCCTTTTTTGCGAACAAAATTTAGCATCTAAAATGAAATAAAATTAAATACTTATCAATTTGATCCACCTGAATCATAAAAATTTAACGGAATAAATTTAAAATTCACAAAGTGAAATCATTCATCAATAATTACAGTGTTAAAATTCTCATTGTATGCAACACTAATAACTTCTGCTTTCTAAACACATATTTTGTGTCTTAATCGACATCTTAAGTGAAAGTATCAGAAAACCTCCAAACCCATCATATGGCACTTGATTCGAAGAAATCGCCGAAGATAATCAATTTGATATAGTACATAAATAGCGTAAAGCACAAATTTCAAACAGGTTCCCCTCTCGTCAGTACAAATACCCTAATTTTCATGTAGCAACAGCCACATCACAAATCAACTTGTTCACAAATTTCCAGTCAGCTAAGATTTTTTCCTTGTAAACCTGTTAACGGTTAGCTTTACCTCCACCTGCTCTTACTGCTGATACTCGTACTTAAGCTACTTCCCAGCTAGCATCGCAAACAAACATATTCTTGCTGCTTTTGTCCGTCATCATCATCAACAACACCATTACTTAATATGGAATCTAGTATCTTTTGTTTTACCAACCGTCTGTCTCCGCGGTCGCACTGTTAAGGTCAAAATTAAGAAACTTGCTAAGAAGGAATGGTGACAGTCAGATTTGAGCCAATGAGGAGCAGTGTTTCAAAAGAAAAGTAACATGTCACTGAATAATTCGGGATTTATGTGTGCATTTTCAGTTAATTTACAAATAGGCGATTTCACCTAGTTTTCTTTGTGGTTCGAGGAAGTCAGAGAATATCACGAACTTTAATTATGAATGCAAGAAGATTGAATAGCGTATGAAAGTTACGAGTAGTCTTATCTCTCAACTCAAAGATCGTTGCCCATTCCCACTGACCGTAACGAACTGTTAAGTGGTGGTCGCTTTGAAGTGCATTTGTATTGTACTGATAACATCAAAACGTCTTCAATGATGGAATGCGCGGAAGAAATCAGAACAGCTAGAGAATGTGGGATGCGCCATATGTGGAGCATTATAATGTTCGTTATGGGTTCGTTAGTAGGCCTATTTGTATTCATATAGCTAATATGCCCTTCGCGGTTGTGATAGAGGGCGGTGTTATGTATTATTGTGCAATACAATCATTTTCTTTTGTTGGGAGAGTATTTATGTTAAATTGTTGATTTTGTAAAATTCAGGTTTATAAGATTTTGATACGAAATAAAAATTTACTAAAGTCGCTCGTACACTTTCTCACGATTGGATACGTTTAATCAGAATAATGTGAAATATAGTTTTATTTCATAAGAGTAGACTTTCGCGACGACAAGAGCGACAATTACTTCAGAAGTCGAAATGTATGGAACTAGTATGATTTGTCACCGGTTCAGGATCTTTATTTGGTGATTTTTTTCTAATTTTTACATATATACAATTCATAAATAACTTAACTTTCCCGGAGTTCAATAATAATTTACTTTAATTAGATTACAATATTAATTTTTTCGATGAAACAAAACTTTAAAATATTGACACCCATAACATTATCAAACATTAATAGATTTTAAAAAGAATTTTGGTGTAAAATTCATTTGCTCTACAACTGCAGTTTTAAAAATTGAGTTTCTTAAAATTAAGTACATTATTTCCTTAAGACTATCTTAAAAATACTAATTCTCTACATCCATTGAGTGGTTGTCCGTCGCTCTCCTGACTACTCCCGCCTTGTGTTCCTTGGCTCTCCTGATTCCCGATTCCAGCAGCTTTTTCGCATACGATTTGATTGGCTCCAGTCCTGCCTCCTGGTATACCGTCTCGTTGGGGTAAGACCATCCGTCCTCCCGTCTGTATAGGCCTGTACAAGCCCAAAGGATTTTTCGCTCCACCAATCCTATCTTGCCCCATTTTGTTTTTGGAGCTCCATTCCATATCATCATTGCATATGTGACGATCGGGCGAATCAAGGTTTTACAGGCCAAAACTTTGACTCGCTTGCTCGCTGTTGAATGTTTCCTGAAAAGAGGTATAAGAAGATGGTACGCATGTCACTTTTTTCAAAATATTACACTGGAAAACAGCATGTCTGTTGTATGAGATTTTTTACATGAATCTGAATAATTTTCCCACGCTGATTTCAAAAAGATATGCCGTTTTAATGTAGCAGCTCTAGTTTTGGAGTTACAAAGTGACAGGGTTTTTCATTGAAAATGCACATAGTTTAAGTTTAAAAAATTTATTAAATATATTTATTCTGAATAAAATTTCCTTTTTTTTTGGATTTTCTAGAGTGAGATGTATTATGAGTACTATTTTGAATGCTTCAACAATAATCAGCCATCATATGTTCATTCCAGTACCCCTGATACCTCTCCTCTATAGTGCGAATATCCTGGTGAAAGCGCTGTCCTTGTTCGTCGCTCGGGTCACCGCGATTTTCAGGAAAATAGCCTAGATGGCTGTGAAGGTAGTGAAGCTTAATACTCATGTTGCATCCAAGCCGCTGGAAGTGTATCAGCAACTGTTCAAAATGCTGAATGTAGCCGTCAGACTTCCTATTGCCCAAAAAAAAACTCACTACCCAAACAAACTCTTCTCATGCACATTTCTCGACAACTGTCATATGGTTGATGAAATTTTTGTCATCTATCAAGTTCCTGATTTGTGGGCCATCGAAAATACTACCTTTGATTTTCTCACTACTCAATTTTGGAAACACTTTTTCAATGTATTTGAAACATTCGCCATCTCTGTTAAGAGCTTTTACGAACTGTTATATCAACCCCAATTTTATATGCAAAGGAGGCAATATAATTCGGTCTCTGGATACTAGTGGGGCATTAATTACATTTTGCTTACCGGGAATCAAAGCCTCCCTGGAAGGCGAGTCTCTTTTTGTCCAGTGCTCAGCCTTAGCTCGGCTGTCCCATAAGCATAGGAAACAGGGATGTTTGTGTAGCCACTTTGTTGGCCCAGGAGAAAATTTAGCCTTTTCAAATCAACACATACAACCCAGTTACGTTCCTTGTACTTGATTTTGTCGGGAACTAAAGATATTGTAGGATAGTCTTCTTTAACCTTTGTAGAATGAGCAATAGGTAAGGAACCAAGTTTGTTACCATTATGTAAAAATACACATTTCAAACTTCGTTTTGACGAATCAATGAACAACCGCCACTGATTTGTATTATACTCTTTTAATCCCATTACAGTCATTACGCCCGGAATATCAGTACAAAACACAAAATTATCTTTTTTAGTAAAGAAAGGAAGTAAATCCTTTTCCCTGTTACGGTAGTACGATATCTTCGTTTCTCTGGTCAACAAATTTCTTTCTTTTAATCGGGAAGCTAAAATTTCTGATGCCGTTTTAGACAGTCCAAGGTCCCTGATCAAGTCATTTAGATCATCTTGATTTAGTGGTCGGAGACTACCGTAGCAATCAAAATCACTGTCGCTACCACTGCCGTCGTTTTCGGTTTGTCCGCTGCACTGGTCTGGATTTTCCGAAGATGTACATGGCTGCTGTGGTGTTGATGTGTCACTAATACTCAAGACTGGTCTTATAGCAGATTTTAAGTTTGGATATATCCACTTAGAGCGATTTTTGTGGTTTATTCCTATGACTTTCGTTACACAGAAATAACCGTCGTCATGATGGTTGGATGGCTCACGCCAAATCATAGGAGCCTTGTACTTAAAAGTGGGTCTTTTTTTCTTTGCCCACAGTCGCAAAGATTCAACACAACTTTTGCATACCAAACTTGGCATCCAAGGATTAGCGTTTGACGGCAACGGAAACCCAAAGTAGTCGAAGTATGCATTTTTCACACAGTCCGACACATTTAAACGAAATTTTTGGAACATATATTCTCAACAATAACACAAAAACAATCAGGATTATTTAAACACGTCCTTCTTGAGGAAGACATAATGAAATTTATAAAGGAACTAGTTAAGTTACACCGCTATTGATAGAAACTACCGACTACTTATGTAAATTCAAGACGGTACCTGTAATCCACTAACTAGAGCTGCTACAAAAATCTGAACTTAGATTTGAAATCAGCGCACACAAATTAGTAAACAACAGTAGAAAAACTTCATGCAACAAAAAAAGGTTGATTTTGTTTTTCTGTGTTATCAACTGCAACTGCTGATTTTTTTGGAATTTTGCTCCAGTGCCAACAATGCGAGTCTCTCAGGATTGATAAACAGACCATGCCCAGTAAGTGCGTTAGAGGGATTTGACTCAGATAACATAGTTAAGCACAATTCCTCATGGTCCCCGTGAAAATTCGTTATGGTGCTGCTCACTAACAAAGTAGCGGAAGAGTCCCCACTTGCTTTCTCTCCTTGAAGAACTTTCATAAAATGTTTTGAGATAGAGTCAGCCATAGCTTTGTCATCCATGAGCATGGATCCATCATAAGTGAAGACCCCGGGCAGCCTTTTTCTACCAGTTATCCTATTGATATGAGGAAACATACAAGGACCTGGTTTGATACTTTCCAGGGCCTGTTCAAATCGCTCGTTAGCAAAAGCCGTGGTTTTCTTCGAGATCATTTGGTTGAGAGACGTAATCACTAGGCGAATACGTTTATACTCCGAGTTGAGTATTTTTAAATTACGATGGTAGATTCTTGCGAGTAGTTTTCTAAGCTCCAAGATGTCTTCTGGCAAATCTCGATAAAGGTAATTCGTCGAGAATTTCTTAATGGAGATCTTTGAGATGACCGTAATCAGGGTTGAATTTATACATGCGAATCCCTCATTGATTTCAGGAATAGAAAGATTTTTCGACCTTTTGATCGAAATTGCTTTCAATTTCTCGTCAAAGTCAGCAGTTACTGCTGCTCAATCGATTCGCTTGTATGGAATGAAAAGTTGAGAATCTACAACCTCAAGTTTCACACCCTTTATCACTCTTAAGGTCAGCTCAACCAAAAGACGGTTAGACTCGGCGTAAAGAGCAGCATACTCGAAATTCCTCCAACTGTGGGAGAGATTTACCAGATTGGCAGACACAATGAAGAAGTCAATAATAGACGAGCTTCGGCGGAAGGTAGGCTCTTTCGGCGCAATCAGTACGAGATCTATATTTGATTGAATCCAGTTAGAGATAGCTGTCCCATAGCCATTAGATGCAATATTTTCCCATGAGGGATGCTTCGCATTGAAATCACCTCCCATGCCATAGAAATCGAATTTTTTGCACAGAGTAAGCACTGTTTTGAAGTCGTCAATGAGTTCCCTCACTGGATATCCATGTCGAACATAGATCTCCACGAACGCAAAGGTGCACCCTCCCAGCATCGAGCTTATTATTTCTGCTCCAATACATTTCAGACTTGGAAGGCAGTGCCTTTGGACTTTCAGATGATCTTTGTGAGCCATAGCAGCTCCAAGAACACCCTCTGGATCATCACGCCTGATGATCTTGTATTTTCCCAGATGCACTCGTGTCTTTCTTTGAGTCTTGTTTCCGATTTTTTTGGTACTAGCCACGTTTGGCAGCTGGGGTTTTGATTTCCCTTTATTACCCTCAAGGCCCGAACTTCCACCCGGCTTGGGTATGTTCCCCGAGAAACTAGCAGAAGCTATTTTCGCTATCTTTTGAGCTAGGGAAAATCCTGCTCGCTCACTTCAAGCGTCTTCGATACCTTTGAAGTAGGCTCGTGCGTTGGAGACCCTATTGGCCTCTTTCAAAGCATATACTGTATTTGAAGCACATACTCTACTGACATCAATCAAGGATCTTAGTTTGAGGCTTTGATTTTTCGGTCACCAACCCATTTAGTAGATTGCAAGAAGACCCGAACCACAGTGTGCCAACCTGCAGCCAACGGCTTGATTGAGCAATGGCATCGATCGCTGAAAGCTGCCAGCATGTGCCATAATAACCAAGAATGGATTGAAATTCTCCCAACTGTTACGCAGTCTTCACATAAGCGTGAAGGAAGATAACGGCGCAAATTCGATGGAGCTGGTATAAAGAAGGTTACTTTGAATCCCTGGCGAATTCTTCGTCAATGAAGATATGCCACCAGACCCGTAACTATTTGTCAAGAAATTTCGTGAACGTATGAAGAAAGTGCATGCAACCCAAACAACACATCGCGCAAAGAGGAAGGTTTTCGTTCACAAAGATCTTTCAACTTGTTCACATGAGTTCGCCCCCGCGTCGACCGAGTTAAGGAGCCATTGGAATAACAATAGGAAGGACCATACAAGGTTTTACAACGAACTTTTCACATTTTAAACGTAGATATGTAAGCGAAAGCAACAAACGTTACCTTAACGTTGACCGGCTGAAACCAGCGTATTTTGAATTTTCATCTGAACCAACTGGCAGTTATGAATTAGCTCCACAGCCCAAAACCGAGCATTACCCCAAGGAGACTGAGGCCGGTTGGCATAAGGGGCAAGTTGGCATTCAGCTCCTAAAATTTCACGCAGAGAATCAGATTGCTGTCGTCTGTATGTTGTGATAACTTCATTGTGTTTCATTTTCACCCAAGTTTTCAGTTCGATGGAAGTCACCCATCAGTGAGGATCTTGGATTTTCTGTTTTTCTGCCCCGGTGAATACATTTTTTCATATACGATTAATTTGCTTTGCTGTAACATTATGTGATAATGTCAGCAACGATTTGTGATTCAGTGGCTCATTGTGTCTATATCTACATGTGATAATCTTTTGTTTTGACGTTATGAAAGAGTGAGGAGGCCATTATGTTTCGAAAACACTATTGGGGCTTGTTGGCATGAGTTAGTCTGGGGTTAGTTGGCACAGGCTAATTGTATGATGCAAACTAGCCCCAAACATCCGATGAGAATCTTTTTATTTAAGAAATCAATAGACAATAAATTTATCATTTATATGTATGATAAATTTGTTATGAATAGTATAACCCTTCCTTCTGTTCATTTAAAGATATAAAAAACACCATAAATTTTTTTAAAGACATATATAAACCTGCACACCTTGTTTTTAATTTTCCCCCACTTAATATTGCTTTGTATGGTAAGGTGTTACAAACGAAAGTCCAACCGGGCTAATTACTCAGTTGAAACTGTGAAGAAGGCTGTAGACGCTCATATCATTGAGGGAAAAAGTCTGGCTCGTGCCTCAGATGAATTTGAGATCCCTCTTCGCAGCTAAGCTAGGCATTGCCAAAAAGAAAGGGAACGTGATGCTTTAAGGACTGCTAATGCGGCTACAGCTTGCAATGCTGCAGGAAATGCTTTGGCATATCTTGTGGATACGTATTGCCGAGAATGGTAATTAGGTACCCACTTATCTTTATATATTTTCATGCTTTTTAACTGTCATATTTATTGTGATCTTCTACGTTTTATATTACCTGCTTATCAATGACTTTATTTCCTCGTACAGGTTTTTCCAACCAAGCAAGAATCGCTGCTGTCCGAATATTTGAAAACGGCTGCAATGTGTACTTTGGGTGGTCGTCTAAAGAAGTCAGGACATTTGCGTATCAGTACGCAAAAGCAAATTCTATGAAAACACATGCTTCATGGAACGATGAGATGGCGGGACCGGACTGGTTTTATCATTTTATGAAGCGAACTCCAAGCTTATCTCTACGTACTCCTGAAGCTACCAACTTATCAAGAGCTACAAGTTTCAACAAAACCAACGTTGCGGGATTTTTTGCATTGCTGAAATGTTTACTTGACAAATATAAATTAGAGCCTCAAGATATTTACAACATAGACGAGACAGGGACCATAATAGTGCAAAAACTAGACAAATTGGTTGCACGGACAGGATTTAAACAAATTGGACGTGTAACCTCTGCTGAAAGAGGAACATTGGTGACTCTCGAAGCATGCGTTTCAGCAGGGGGAGCTGCAATTCCTCCTTTTTTCGTCTTCCCGCGGACCAGTTTGTCTAAGGTTAGCCACCTGGCTCAAATGGTGATGCGAACAGATCAGGACGGATAATGGAAACTAATTTTATAAAGTTTGTAAGACATTTCATTCACTTTACGACATGCTCGAAGCAGCGACAAGTACTACTTCTTCTGGATAACCATAGCTCGCACTTATCTATTGAGGCTCTCGATTATCTAAAAGAGAAAGGAGTAATTGCACTATCGTTTCCCCCACGCTGTAGCCACAAGTTGCAACCCCTAGACAGAAGTGTCTTTGGGCTACTCAAAAAATATTTTAGCTCAGCACGCTACGCTTGGGTGACCAACAATCCAGGACAGACTATGCCCATATATAATATTCCCTCAATTGTCAACATGGCATTCTCGCTTGCTATGACTCCCTCAAACATAACAGCTGGATTTCGAGTTAGTGGAATATGCCCCTTAAACCCCGATATATTTGATGATGCAGAATTTTTAACTTCATCCGTAACTGATCGCCTACATCCTCAGGAAGAGATAGCGCACATTTTAACACCTGCCGATTTGACAGACTCAGCTCATAATTCTTCACTACACTGGATTGCACTAGCCTCAACAACCAACCAACTTGTTCAACCTCAGGAAGTCTGTCCATTACCAAAAGCAGGACCATGGGAGCAATCTAATCGAGGAAGAAAACTGAACTTCTCACAGACACTGAGAAATTCGTTAGCAGCTGAAGTACGTAACAGAGCAAAGAAGCCAGCTGATAAAACGACCCAGAGATTGAAGATTTGCAAGGCAAAGAATAGGCAGTTTGTCAAAAAGAAATTAGCGTTTTTCTCAACGGAATCTGAATCCGTAGGAATTCCTTATGCTGAAAGTGAGAATAGCGTCGGTCAATTATCTGATGCATCGAGTGAACGTGAATCTTTGACTAAAAATGAAAATTTCCATCCGACCGAACAACCCCAAAACAATGATGGTCCCTTGCAGAACACAGGTGTCACAGGACCTGAAATACACAAAAATGATTATTCAGCATTAGAAACAACAGATTCTAAAGAGAACAGCAATATAAATTAAGCCGAGAGACGTGATAGGCCCCAATACGAAGTAGGAGACTTTATTTTGGTGAAGTACCAGTCACGCAAATATCCGTGTATGATTCTTGACATCTGCACAGATACAGACGACGTTTGTGTAACGACTATGATAAAACATCATAAATACTGGAAATGGTCAGACATCGAAAATCGCCTTTGGTACAAAAAGAGCAAATACTGCGGAAACTTGATCCTTTTAAACAAATTAGTAGTAAGACAATATTATTCACTGTTGACATATAATGCTGACAAACCAAATTTTTAGAATGTTTCCTAACCGTGTACTTCCTTGCTACTTGCTTAGTTAAAAAAGAAATAAAATACTTTTGTCCTGAGCTGTACGATCCTTCTCGTTCAAACCCCAATCTTTTCAGGTATGCAAACTAGCCCCTATAGGTATGCCAACTTACCCCATAACTGGGGTTAATTGGCTTTCTTGGAGACCTTCGGGAAATATTATCTGCGAATAGACAAAACCATTCCTAAGTGATAATATTACGCAAATCGATGCCAGAGATGTTCATCAATAATTCACAAAAGTCAAACATGCTGTGTGTTTATCTGAAAAAAATAGAAAAATCGAAAAACAAAATCTATGCCAATTAGCCCCGGTCTCCCCGAGTCGATAAATCTTCGCACCTGTTTTAATCAGCCAAGACTGAATGTTACAGGTGACGCGTTCAAATAAAACTTTAAAAAGTGCTTCTTTCGAACGTAAATAACAGTTTTTGGGGGGTTACACTTTTATTTTCGTTAAGACGAATGTACGACCGTGGTCCGATAAGCACTCAGCCTCATCGCGCGATGAGAGATTCACTATCGTGTAGTACACTCTTGCAGACGGCTACTGTCGAAATTTCAGCAGAATCGGACTCTTAGTTTTGTTTTGATTTTAGAAAAAAAAGAAAGAGCAATATCAGTCGGTGATTCGGTTCTTATTTTTGGAAGGGAAATCGCGCAGCGAAATCAAAGAGCTCTTGGATGCTGTGTACGGTGACTCCGCTCCTGTGATGGCGACCGTAAAAATTGGTTTGACGAGTATCAATGTGGTCGCACCTCGGTTTTTGTTGAAACACAAGCAGGTGCCCCGAAAACGGCTACCACGGAGGATAACGTGACAAAAATTCACGAGCTCGTATTGGCAGACCGCCGATTGAAGGTGCGCGAGATAGCTGAGTAGTAGGCAACTCAAAAGACCGCGTGGATCGTATACTGCATGATATTTTTGGCACTCCGAACAACAAACGCAATAGTGAAACTACTTCAAAGCTGTGTTTGACGCTGTTTAAGCGCAATCCGCAGGAGTTTCTGTGTCGTTTCGCGACCGTCGATGATACGTGGCTCCACTATTGTACAGCAGAGACCAAGGAGCAGTCGAAATAGTGGACCTTACACGACAAACGTGCTGACTATCCTATCGGCCGGAAAGGTGACGGCCACCGTTTTTTGGGATTCACAAGGTGTGATCTGCATCAACTACCTGAAGAAGGGCTCTACTATGCCTAATTAATTATTGGGCCGATTCGACCCCGAATTGCAGAAAAAAAGTCCCCATTGGGCGAAGAACAAAGTGTTCTCCCACCATGTCAACGCACCGGCCCACACCTCCACTTCCACCACGACCGGATTGGGCTATGAACAGCTGCCCTATCCACCGTATTTTCCAGATTTCTTTTTGTTTTCAAACTTGAAATTTGTGTTGAATGAGGAGGTCATCGCCGCCACGGAGGCCTACTTTGCAGACCTTGAGAAAACGTATTTTTCATACGAATTAAAGAAGTTGGAGTTGAGTCAAGTGTATCGAGTAAGAGGAGATTATGCTAAGAAATACTATAAATCGCCACTTAACCAAAATTTTCGTTTTTCTTTTTTTAGGTTAAAGACTTATCGGACCGCCCTCGTATTAGCACATTCAATTTAACGTTGGCTTAGAATATATCAACATTGAGCAATATGTAGCGTTTTTTTCGTACGTCAATTACATACGAAATGCGTCCGTATTTCGATTGACAATTATATAATAAGTTCGACTCCGTTTTATGCTCTTACACTAAAGAAATATTTTAGCAACGAAATAAATGAAATTGTGACTTTCATCCCAAATAATTGGTAGCCAAGGACGAAGGCCCGGTAATTGAATTTGAATGCACACATTGCGGCTCTTTTAAAATCTGTCAATCCCTTTCGGATATTGATTGCTTGGCATGCCACAATCATATGGAAAGTTAATTGAAGACTGGTACCTTGGCGGACTTTACTTTGATATAGCTTTCAAGTTCGTTCGAAGCAACTCTTTACATACAAACATTTAGTACTGTAAATTATTTTCCAAGGGAAACATATGAACTCCTACATTTGCTCATAATTTTAACCTGTATACAAAAGGTATAAACATTCCAAAGTTTATCCTTAACATACTCTAAGAAGTATTCAACCTCTTTTTGGAATGTTACAATGTTCCTGTATACAATTACACCAACTCATATTCACCTTCTAAGCAAACTAAAAGATAATCTTCAACGATGCACATTCCTTTTGTCCTTAAAATAGACATTTAGAAAGGAATTCATTTGAATGACTCACCCTCAACCTAACTTTTCTCAATGATGATTCAACGGGAAAAATTTTTAATATTAGAGTGGATGCTAGAGGAATGTTAACTGGTTGGCGTAGCCTGGTCTGAATGTGTAAGACCCTGCAACTTATTAAATACTCATCTACGAATCTGTGATAAAATATCACGCCATGTCTTCACGATGTCATGAATGTGTTGATAAGGGAAGGTTAACATCACCAGCAGTAGCAGACGAGTGCGTCCTTACCATTTTCACTTCTTTTTAGAGTGAGTCATTTCCTTTTATGGACAACCGTAGCGTACGAATTCCCTTGAGAATACTAATTGCAAATTTGCTGTTATCTGTTTTGCATGCATTTTAATACCCACAAACATGACCTACGAACCATGCAAGCGGCTCGAAAAGAACAATAAAGTGTTGAGGTAAACTTTTACAACTTAAAAAATGTTTGAGTGATTCTGAATCATTTGTTTAACCATCTACAAAGCTTATAAAATACAGAAACACTAAACCAAACATGTTATGATAAATCAACATTTGATTTGTAACCGTAACATGATAAAATGGTTTTATTACAATTTTCTGATGAATATTAACAAACATTACGTACTCCAGCGTACAAATGCGTTTTGAGAGACAGCTGCCTATAAAAATCATACTGGGAAGTGCAGTTGGTCTGCAAAGCTATAAACATGCCTCCAAGTCATAACCAATAGAAAAATTTTATTGCTGCTATAGCTAAATTGACTCATAAAAAATTGACTTACTGAAATGAATAAATTCAAATGTTTTTTAGGGTTAAACTCTGATAAGAATGTAATTTTTTTTCTTTGATTCGTTGGAGCGTGAAATTTAGTACATTATGAAATACAGATGTGTATTATAAATTTGAATTATAATGTGAAGCGTGAGTTCACTGGAATGCCATGATATTTAAAAATAGAAATATTAGTCTAGTAGTAGTTTTTAGATTTGGAAAGACTTTTAGTTTGTTATTAACGAAGAGAAACTGATTTAATCCCTTCCAATCTTCTTTTTTGGAGGCAGTTCCTAAAGCAAAACAGCTTTCAGTAAATAATTTATAGTACTAATGATTTGATGCTCTCTCGTAGAACCATGTAAACTTATTGCAAAGAAAATAAAAGAAAAGAACTTCCCTTTAATTCCACTGTAATTTTATTACTTTATCACTACTTTATTACCACCAGTACTACAATCTTTACCTTTAAGCTCTACTATTTAACCTAAAAGGCTTTAATTTATCTCTAATTAAACCTAACTTCTTCTTCTCTTCGTAGCACTACAGCCCCTCTCACGGCTTCGCTTCCCGCATCTAGTGCCTCCAACTGTCTCGGTCCATTGACACGGTCGTCCAATTTCGAAATCCGAGCAGCGATTAATTGTCTCCGTCGACCGAGTCAGGCCAGCGTTTCCTCGGTTTCCCCACTGGCCGCCGGCCTTCAGTTCTCCCAACTAATTTTTGGGTATCCGTTGTCCGTCCATACGATTCATGTGTCCAGCCCATTGAAGCTTCCGCAGTCTTACAGTCGTTGAGACCTCCGGATCGTCAAAAATTTCGTACAGCTCATGGTTGTATCGAATACGCCATTGGTCCCCGTCTAGCTTCGCTCCGATTATTCGCCTCAGGACCCGTCGCTCAAAGGCGTTCAATATATCTGCGAATGCTTGGGTTAGGGTCCATGGTTCACACCCATAGCCTAACACAGGTCTTATCACAGATTTGTATACTTGGAGCTTTGTTTTCCTCTATATGCACCTGGTCTTCAAGATCATCAAAACTGAATAAAATATTTTATTTGATCGTCAAAACTGAATACAATATTTTCTTTGCGAGCTGTATTCTTCGGAGTATTTTGTCTCTTTCATAAGCGGTTCTCGTTATTTTGGAGTCTAAATACACAAATTCGCTAACATTTTCGATATTGTATTCGCCAAGTGTGGTATATTGTGTATTTGAGGTATTTTTCCTCGACTTGGTCATGAGCTTTGTTTTGTTCTCATTTATTTGTAGCCCTACTAGTTTTACTTCGCTGTCGAGATTCAAGAAGAGTTCATTGACAGTTGTTAGTGACCGTGACAAAATGTTGATGTCGTCCGTATAGGCTACTGCTTGGCTCGACTTGTATGGCAATGTACCTCGTGTTCCGATAGGTAGCTTTCTTATGGCGTATTCCAGAGCCAAATAGAATAGCAATGAGGCCAGTCCAACTCGCGGCTTTAGTTCGTTTTTTGTGTCAAAGGCATCGGTGAGTGGATTATTGATGCGGACTTTGGAGGCCGTCGACGTTAGTGTTATTTTGGTAAGACGGAGTAATTTGGCTGGAATGCTGAAGCAAAACATTATTTGGTACAATAAGTTACGATCAATACTTTCATATGATGGTTTAAGTCAACAAAAATTTGGTGTACGTCTTTGGTGAACTCTCAGAATTTTTCAATTACCTGCTTTACAGTGCACAATTGGTCTATCGTCGACCTACCCGCTTACCACTTTACCTGGTACAAATTTCAAACAAAAGCAGTCCAAGAACCCTTTAACAAATAAGGTACTTGAATTTCCGAGTGGTGTGGTAAGAAAGTCTTCAGAAAATTACATTATTTTTTTTTTGCAAGTACGGATTTCTACGTTTTTTCACTAACCATATTAAATAAATCAAGGATAATAAAAATTTTTATAAAAAGCAATAAATTGAAAAAGTTAAAAATATAATGGCTACTAAACCAGATAAGTGTGGGAACTGTAGGAAACCCGTGGAGGATATCCACTCGGCTATGGGGTGTGATGGCTTCTGCCTCAAGCGGTTTCATTTGAGGTGTATCAAAATGTCGGAGGAGAGATATCGGGCTATTATGGACATCACCGAAGATGTGATTTGGATGTGTGCCGGATGTAGAGCTCAGCACCGTAAATCTAAAGAAGACCAACTCTTCCAACAAATGAAAAATTTGCAAAGCCAAGTCGAAGAGATGAGCTCAAATGTCACCTTATTAATAGATAAATCTACGTCTGCGAGCAAGCCCTCATATGCCGAAATTATTAAAAATTCTACTTCCCCTCCAACAGTGCATCGATCTAATACAATATCGCAAAAAGGGATTATAATTAAGCCTAGAAATCACTCTTCATCTGAAAAAACACTGATTGATTTTAAGTCGAGAATCAGGCCATCAAAATGTAAAATTCCTCTACAGCTAATGAGGCCTACTCGTAATGGTCGGGCGATTATCAAAACATCGACAAATGAAAATGCTACTTCGCTTTTTAATATAGCAATGGATGCAATGAAAGAGGAGTATGATGTTGCTGAGACCAGATTGCGACAGCCTAGACTTGTCATCAATGGACTAGAAAAACAATACGCAAATAATGAATTAAGAAATGAGATCCAGGCATGAAATCCCAATATAGAGGAGCGTGATTCTATGGAACTTGTACATGCTAGGCGAACAAGAAATGGAAGGTGGTTGCACATCATCCAGGTAAACGGGAGCATGTATAAGAGGCTTGCGAATAGATACATTAATATAGATTATGGATCGTATTTTGTGAAGGAGGACTTCAACGTAACGAGGTGTTATAAGTGTCAAAAATACAACCACAAAACATCAAAATGTGAAGGGGAGCAAATATGTGTAAAATGTGGAGGAAAGCATGACCTAAAGGATTGCAAAAGCACGATTGAGAAGTGCTCGAACTGTATTGGTAACAATAACAATGCTGATCATTCTCACAGAGCTGACTCTGTAGATTGTCCGGCGTTTCAACGCAGAATATTGATCGCCAGGAGGAGCACTGACTACAACTTTGATGATTGCTAATCTTTCTAATCAATCAAGTGGAACAAATTTAACACTTATGTATGCTAATATAAGAAGCTTAAGACATAAGCTAAGTGATATTCAGATTTACCTGCAGCAAAATCCTGACATAGATTTGATTATTCTAAATGAAATCTGGATATACCCAGAAGAAGCACGGTTTTACAATATTGAAGGATATAATGCGGTATTCTCCTGTAGACCTGGAAGAGGTGGAGGTACAGCAATGTACGTAAAAAATACAATCAATTTCATTACCAAGAGAGTGACGCCTGATAAGTATAACGTTATAATAATTGAATTACGCCATGCAGGTAAAAAAATAAAATTAGGGACGTACTACAATCCCAATCGTATGAATGGGCAAGATTTTTGCACAGTACTAGATACGTTATTCTCAACTGAAAAAAATTTAATCACAGTAGCGGACACAAACATTGATGTGCTAACGGAATAACCAGAAACACGGATTTATAAGGATACGCTAGAAACGAATGGAACGGTAATCATAAACAACAACCAAATTACTCGCCCAGTGTCAAATACCTGTCTGGATCATATAGTAACCAATGATTTAAAAGTCGCTGAAAGTATGACATACTGTTTGAGGACTGGCCGGAACTGGATCATCGTGTGTTAAAAATTGCTATTCAAGACCAAACCCTGAACAAACTGAAGCCGACCTACAAAACGTTCAGATTTCTAGACAAGGAGCTCTTTAAATCAAACATACGAGAGTTTCTGGAAAAGCGGAAACCAAATAGTATTATTGAACTCAAAAATATCATCATATCTGCTAAGCAAAGTTCTACAATTGAGAAAAAAAATCAGGTGTCGACAACGGACTTGGATAACGAAAAAAGTAATTGATGCAAGTATTAAAAAAAGGAAGGCATACATGGACTACAGGAAGAACAGTGGAAACCGGGCTTTCAAGTTTGTGTATATGCAAGCGAAAAAAGAATCGAAACGACTGGTGAAAGAGGCTAAATTCTTATATTTCTCAAGAAGAATGGAAACAGCGGCTGACAACTCCCGCGAAATATGGAAAATAATAAATGAGGTAAAGGATAACTCTTCAATCCAGGGTATATCACAAAACTTTCAACTGAATCCTGATGGGCCCTCTAACACATCGTGTCCACGTGACGCGGCGAACTCATTGAATAACTTTTTTTCAACAATTGGTGGAAGAATCACTAAAGAAATCGTTGTCAGTTCAGCAGGCAATATAAATAATACAAATATCGCAATAAATTCCATCTTTCACATTCATCAAACAAATAAAAGGGAAGTTTTAAATGTCATCAATAAATTGAAAAAGAATACGGCGCCAGGCATTGATAGCATCACGATGAATGAGATTAGTATAATAAAGGAGGACATAGCCGAGCTTATGGCAAATTTTATAAACGTGCATATTACGAATGGAACTTTTCCGGAAGAAGAAAAACTTGCAAAAATAGTTCCTATATTTAAGGGTGGTGATCATCTTGACCCGAATAACTATCGCCCGATTGCGCTGCTGACGGGATTTAGTAAGATATTTGAAAAAATACTAAACAATCGATTAACATCATTCTTAGTTGAAAACTCTATCATAAGCCAACATCAGTTTGGTTTTCAAAAGAACAAGAGTACTTTGGATGCCCTACATTCTGTCACACGTTTCATCAATCTAGGACTTGACAGAGGTGATTATGTCATCGCAATTTTTGTGGATTTGAAAAAAGCATTTGATACAGTTGATCATGATCTCTTGCTTCGTAAACTTGAATCGTATGGTATTCAGGGTAGTCCTAAGCAGTTGTTTAAGAGTTACTTGGGGGAAGATCGCAGAGAACTTTAATCAACAATGTCCTGAGCTACCATGCACATACGGAAACAGGAGTTCCCCAAGGCTCAATACTGGGCCCAACTTTGTTCCTGCTATACACAAATAATCTAAATACATGTGGGCTGACGGGATATCACACATTATATGCTGATGACACAGTTCTACTTTATTCAGGACGAGACAAAACTGCCATTGAGTACACTATCAACGACGATCTAGGAAAATTCCATCAGTGGTTAATTGGAAACAAACTAGTATTGAACACATCAAAGAAAAAATATATTGTTTTTAAACAAAAGAACAAAGGAGACATAGATGTCGAACTAAATATTAACGGCGAAAAATTGCAAAGAGTGCTAGAAATGAAATATCTTGGTCTTATCATAGACCATCGTATGACCTGGTTACCACACATAAATAGCTTAAGAAGGCAATTAGCCCCAATAATAGGATTGTTAAGAAGATATGAGGATTTTCCAATGCACATCAAGAAACTTGTTCTAAATGCGTTTGTCCTGGCGAAATTGCATTATGGAGTACTTATTTGGAGTCAATCAGCGAAGCAACATTTAAACAGTATATCCAGGCTGCTGACCAAAGCGTATAAAAACATTCTGAAGCTGCCAATGCTTACTCAAACTAGTTTGGTTTACCAATTGGCAAAATCATTAACCTTTAGTCAAATTATTATTATGGAGAAAGCGAAGTTTATCTACAGAAATTTAAAAACTAATGGATCGGAACGAGCGCCATTAATTAAGGTATCGCAGATCAACCCATATAATGCGAGGAATGCAAATCAATTCGTAATACCTTTTGCCAGAACGGAGCGACTAAAGAACGATGCAACGAACGATGCTCTGCGTATATATAACAATCTACCAGAAATTGTTAAGGGAGCAAACTCACTTTTGGTATTTAAGAAAAGACTAAGGGAGCATTTAATGAGCACTGATTGAAGCGTGGACCTGTAATTCTGCTTTTATGAGCTCAGTATCTTAGGGCGTTCTTTTTGACCCTATCGGCGAGATACTGAAGTGACAGTTACTCAGAGTTTTTTTGAATGCGTCGTATGATATTGATTTTTTTTTATCTCTGAGAGCTGATCATGATTTGTTGGACTAGATGTTCACGAAAAGGACTAGATCACATTATATTGTGTGCCCCCTTATACCGATGTGTAAAACATTGTCTGGGCGGCACAAAGGACCAAGCGACGTAATGTGAATGCAGATCGCACGAGCGTTGTGCGACGAAGAAAGAGTGATGGAGAGAGTGGTAGGGAATGGAGGTAATTAAAAAAAAAAGGGAAGTCAACCAGTGCTACCGGTGTCAAAGATTTAGCCATTCGACTGACAACTGCGCCAAAAGACGTTCATGCTCCCAGTGAGTGCGAATTGCCTCAGACGGAACAAAAGAAAAATCATACTGCGTTAACTGCGGTGTTTTTGGTCAACCGGCATCATATCGAGGATGCTCCCGATATCAAGATGCAAAAGTAAAATTTGTTCCAAAGCAAACACCGCCACAGACGGTCCCAAGCCCGTTTGAGAAAGGAGGAGGGAACCCATTGTTTCCCTAACCCATTGCTTCCATGATTCCTCATCCCAAACCCCCAATTAAATGGTAGTAAATGCTCTCGGGGTGCACATTGGGTTTACTGGTTCCCCAATAATGTAACATTAAATGCCGAGAAATACTATTAACTGTAAATACATCTACAGCTCTGCTACTAAATCCTACTTACACCTCCTTTGTGAGGACGTAAGAGGGTGAAGGCGTATCTTCCGCGCCTGATAACAGAATCGACGTAATAACCATGCCGCTAACTCCCCGTCCCTGGAAAACCTTTAATTGTTTCGAAACCTACAGATAGTCCTCGGAATGGATTGGACTCACGGCAACGACTTCACAAACGAAAAAAGGACTATGGCATTGGATCCTGGAATATCAGATCACTTAATTACCCTGGCGCTGTTAAGCACCTTTTACAACAGGCCAGTCAATATCAATTAAAAATACTGGCAGTCCAGGAAACGAATTGGATTAGAAACGAAATTCAAGACATG
This sequence comes from Odontomyia ornata, assembly GCA_963969285.1. NCBI lineage: Eukaryota > Metazoa > Arthropoda > Insecta > Diptera > Stratiomyidae > Odontomyia > Odontomyia ornata. The sequence goes on along the minus strand of OZ017738.1, from coordinate 154,713,690 downwards.
AGATCGCACACAATATTTAAAAGTGGGAAGCCTACTGGAAAACGAGAATTCGGAGTGGCCTAATTTGTGGATAGGGAGTTCAAATCGCACGTTATTGATTTTAAGGCAGTCAATGAACGGTTGTGTTCGATCCGTATAAAAGCGAAATTTTTCAAAATCTGGCTGATTAATGTTCACGCCCCGACCGAATAAAAGAACGAAGAAACGAAGGAATCGTTTTACAATCACCTGGAAAGACTGGTCGACTCATTGCCCACAAAAGGCACAAAAATTATTCTGGGTGATTTCAACGCTAAGGTTGGCAATGAGCTATCTCATCGGGGAACGACTGGAGGATATTGTCTCCACGATGAAACAAATGACAACGGCCAGCGCCTGATTGACTTTGCATGTAGCAGAAATCTAGTCATACGTTCGACTTGCGTCCCACATCGACGCATTCATAAAATTACCTGGGCATCACCGGATGGCAACACACAACACCAGATCGATCATGTTCTGATCCAACAACGTTGGGCCTCGAGCATATTTGACTTCCGTACATACCGAGGAGCCAATTGTAACTCAGATCATTACTTGATCAAATTAACCTATCGATGTCGTATGTCAAAGGCATATTCAGCGAAGACCAGCCCGCTACAAAAATTTGACATCGAAAGGCTCCAAACGGCGTCTGTGGCCAAACATTTCACGGATACCCTCGAGAACCAGCTGACTCCCATTTTATCAGCCACATCGTTAAGGACAAGCAACGAGCTCTGGATGGAAGTGAAAGCGGCTATCAGGACCGTGACAGAACAGACGATCGGACATCAAGTCCGGCGCAAGAGGAATGATTGGTTCGACGATAAATGCCAGAATGCGTTAGACAAAAAGAATCAGGCATACAAAGAATACGTAGGTAGGAAAACCAGGAAGAAGAGAGAACACTATGAGAATCTCAGAAGAGTAGCGAATAAGATAATTAGGATTAAGAAAAGAAAATACTATGACGACCAATTGAGAAGTATAGATGTAAGCCTAGCGAGCAACAACACAAGACAAGCATACAAAGTAGTGAAAACCTTGAAATGTGGTTATCAGCCCAAAACCACGCTCTGTCGTGATGGGATCGGCAATATAATCGCTGATGAAACCAAGATTAAGGAAAGATGGGCATCATATTTCAAGAACCTCCTTAATCCTCCGCACAGCTCTAGAGCATCGGAGCCTATAGATGTCTACGGAGAGCTTCCATTGGCCCCACCAACTCTGGATGAAGTTTGTTCCATCATCAAAGCTCAAAAGAATAATAAAGCGCCGAGCATCGATGAGATTCCAGTGGAGCTGATCAATTATGGTGGCAATAGTGTTCATCAAGCTATTCACAAAGTCATCCAGCACATTTGGCAACAAGAACAAATGCCGAAAGAGTGGAGCCAATCAATTATATTCCCTATCCACATAAAAAGGTGATAAGCTACAGTGCGAAAATTATAGAGGCATATCACTACTTTGCACGGTGTACAAAATACTTTCAAAAATCATAGAAAATAAAATCGGATCATACGCCAACAGTATTATTAGGGAGTATGAAGGTGGTTTTAGAGCAGGTAGATCGACAATAGACCAATTGTTCAGTCAAGCAGGTACTTGAAAAATGCTGGGAATTCAGAAAACACGTACACCAAATTTTCGTTGCCTCTAAGCAAGCAAACGACAGTATTGATCGCAACGTATGATATCCCAGCTGAATTGGTCCGTCTTACAAAATGACAAGGTCAAGGTCGAGGTCAGAATCGCTTTATTCAATACTAATCGTTATAAATTTTAAAAGTATATTATGCAAATTCAAAACAATAACAATACAAAAACTTAATGGCCCAAATGGCTCTCTAAATTTATACGTTATCAGTTAAACGCATTTTATCAAAAAATCCAAAGCAGATTCAAATTAATTAAGGTTATTACATATTTAATGATTTGATTGGAAAAGGGAGAAAAAACCAATTAACACTATTCCACAATTATTTATAATTTTAACACAACAGGGAACTTTGATCCTACACCTATACTTTTACTAAAGAATTACAATATTCACAATATTCCTAGCCTACGCGTTTAACCTTATTACTAAACGTAATATAATAAACATAACATATACCTAACCTATACCTAATTCTTAACACAAATAAACAACAGGAAATGTAGCAATAATGAACTGAAGCTCAAAAACTAAGTAACGAAAAACACAAAAACTGAAAATAAACCCGAGTAATTTAAACATTGTCATTCAGCCACCAATACTTAGATTGCTCCGTCGAAGCTCGACCAGCTTCAATGAATCTAGCAAATGAGTATCTCCATTGGAATTGTTGGTCCCGTAAACTCAAATTTGGAGGATATTTTATATTCTTATCGGTGGCCCGTCTTCATATGTGATATATGATTGGGACGCCGTCAGAATCAAAAACATATCGATTCATGTCTAAATACACGAATGCTTCTGGAGGAACGAAGCCAGTAGCGAGGCAAGTCGGAATATACCCGTATGTAGGGTAGAACGGCTTTGAAATCCAAGAGTTTTCACTCACAGCTACAGATCTTGCGATACGATTCCGAAGAAGTTTCAATATGAAGATATCGACTCTGGTCACTTGAATAGTTTGCTTTCAATCCGTCTGAGGTTTTCTGTACAAATCAGTACATGCACGAAGACATTTCCTTTCGAAAATTCTTATTTTTTCCATAGTACTAGCACTCTGGTTGTACCAGATCTGACATTCATATGTCAAAACAGGTCTAACCAGCGTCTTGTAACAGATAATTTTGACCTTTTGATCAATGTATCGGGAATGAAAGAGTCGTCAAAGAGCCATGACTACTTTTTGTGCCTTACTGAGCATGATTTTCACATGTTCAGTATAGTACAGATACTGATTGAGATGAGCACCGAGATATCGAACACAAGATTTATGTGGAACCCGTTCTGAACTACCCCCGCCAGCCATGATGTGGAAATCCTTCCAATTACGTTTCAGATCTTGACTGACCCCTGCAGCGTTGTCCGAAACGAGATTGTTTCACACTTCTGCGCATTGATTTTCATTCGCCAATTGTCAGTGTACAGCTGCAAACCATTGAACATTTTTTGGAGATTGCTCTGAACTATTGGCTTTTCGGTCTGCCGTATAGATGATCCATCTGCAAACGCTACCAATGATCACGTTGGCGTGACGTTAAAATCAAAGCCGTTCAATAGCTAGCGAATGAATATTGAGAAGAGCAGAGGCGCAGTAACTGTTCCTTGCTGTAGACCATTCAAGACCTTGCGTTCGCACATTGTCGTCGGATTTCCATCAGTTACAACAAACGATTTCCCGTATAACGTATTGCACATCATGGCGACAAGGTGTCTGGGGAGCTTATTCTGAAGGAGTTTAAAAACTAGTCCATCTAACCACACCGTATCAATGAGACATGCTCCAAAATATTCACTATCATTTAGTTTCAAACAGATGTCCGAGGTCACTTTTGCTATTGCATGTGTGGTCGAATGCCTGGCACGAAAACCAAATTGGCAATTCGGCATCAACTCATATTTCTCAATGTGGGCGTTTAATGCTCTGTTGAGTATCACTTCAAACACCTTGCTGATGTTAGGAAGCAAGCTTATTGAGCGATAGCTTTTAGGATTCGAAGATTCTTTTCCTTTCTTCAAGAACGGAAATACCTTAGCCCTTTTCCACTCATTTGAGAAATATGAATTGCTCAACATGTTGTTGAACAATGAGCAAAAATTCCTAATAGCAGCCTCAGGCAAATGTCGGAGAACTACATTTGGAATACCATCAGTACCACATGATTTCTTGTTTTTCGTCCTGCGAAATATGAAACACAAGTCTTCATAGCTGACAAAATAACCAATAAGATTCAAGCTCGGTATGAGGTCGGATGTTAATGTTTCATTGAAATGAAGAATTGATTGGCCGTTCAGGCTTGATCTGAAGTCGGTAACTTTTGCTTCAACGACCTCTGAAAATATTTCATTCCCTGTTTCAGGGTTTGGTAGATGACCAGTTCAAAATGTTTTCCAAGCAGGGCAAGTTCATGCAATCCATCACATATAATCCTGTTTCCATTTCTATCCGGAATCGTACTATCAATTTCAATACCAGCCCGATCGAGAAGATTTATCTCATCACCAGTGACTTCAAGATTCGATACCTTCACTCGAGACTTCATACGGAATATGCTATTCACTTTCGCGAAAGCGACATCTGGATCCTGTCGGCTAATATCCCTCTATTTTTCCGCCCATTGATTGCTGACCTCACTCCTGAAGTATGAACGGATTAAGTTCCGCACATTCTTCAGGTGTAATTTCAACAGAGCCAACGAGGGATGGTTTTAGTCCAAAAATCACCGATAAATATTGTTGACGTGTGTGAGAAGAAAGCTTTTCAATCTTTTCGACCTTACAATGGTTTGTGTTTCATATCCTAACATATTGTTTCTATGTTTAACCTTGGGAAATACTTTATCAATCGTTTCCAATGTCAACTTCTCTAACTTCGACAAATAAAGCTCTATTTCATTGTTGGTTAGATTTCTGTCATTATGAACCATTGAGCAAGCGTTGCCATCATTTTGATAACGGGCACTATAAGAGGTTCAAAGCTTTTGAATTTGACTTTTTCAATATTTTGGAAACAATATGGTCTTCGAACCAATATCTCGGTACCACTTCATCCATCACCGTTTACCCTATCGTTTCTTACGAATTCAAAATCCTTGAATGTCATGGAATGCCATGAATTGAGGTGGGTTTCACTGAGAAGCATGATGTCAGGCTTTTGCTTAACAATGTATTCAAGGAAGTAATCATGTCGATGTATAGTAACAATGGAGTTGACGTTGATCGAGATGAGACGAATCCTATTCATGGGAACGTGGCTGGATGACAAATTATTTTGAGGTATTTGAAAGTCCTAAACGCTGGAAGACAAGATTAATTTTTGTATCTTGTTTATCGATTCCCTCCAATAAAGAATTTAGTTGCTGGTAAATTTTGAGAAGCAGCTCATTATTGCCACTTACATTATTTACCGCATTTTCTGCTGGTCCTCTAGCGGCGCGCGCAAATGATGCTCCGGGCTTCAGGAAGTTCGGAGCTGACACTGCGGTGTAGTTATGTTTGCTTTGGGACAAATTTTACTCTCACATCTTGATATCGGGAGCATCCTCGCTATGATGCCGGGTGACAAAAAACACCGCAGTTAACACAGTATAATTTCTCTTTTGGCTTCGTCAGAGCCAATTTGCACTCACAGCATGAACGACCTTGGATTTGACGCATCGATAATGCATGGCACAGTTGGCAGCCGAATGTCCAAATCTTTGACACCGATAACACTGATTCACTTCTCTTGTCTGGAGGCATTCCCACCTCACCACTCGGAAGTTCAAGTATCTTATTCGTTGAAGAGCACTTAGACTGCACCAAATAAAGTAGTAAATTTTTTTTCTACCGTCGACCGTCTTGTCGTGCATGTTTTAACGGAAATAAATTCAATTTCTGGTGCTGCTTCCTTGAGCACCTGAAGAAGATCGACGGTATCTTCTCCGCAGTCCAAATCTTTCAACAAAGAGGTCTGGTTCTTCTCAATTTTTGGGGTATAAATGAATTGTGGAACTTCCCCAGAATTTAGTGCATTTTTAGCTGATTTGACATCAACCAGTAATTTCGTTCTGATTGTTAATTTTTCGGCATAGATTCTTTTAATCTCGAAAATCGTTAATTTATTTTCGGCTGCCAATAGCCGAACCATATCTGTAATGCATTAATTATAATGGTTCTGGCAACCCTAGTTAAATCTGACATTCCATTCCATGTATTCTAATTCAATCTCTTCTTGTGCAAGTGACAGCTGAATTTAGTCATTCCTTAATAAAGACTAATTTTTGTGATTGAACACGAGTATCAAAATGCGTGCCTTTTTATTTAATACACAACAATTGAATGGCGACGAGGATTTTAAATCGTAAACTAATTGAAATAAGTGCATAATAACAATAACGCCTTCAAATTTATAAAGTGCGTGCATTGCATTAAAAACAGGTGGTCGTGATCGTGTTTAACCTCAAATCAACATGGAGGCTCAAGTACAGCAATTGCTACAAGCAATAAACGCCATGACTACAGCAATGCAACAACAACAGCAGCAGCAAAATCAACAAGCGAGCGGCACCAGCATCAACATAATAACAAACTTCGACTCATTCGACCCTAAAAAAGAATCATTTCGAATGTATAAAGAGCGTCTCGAAATTCATCTTCAAATCAAAAAGGTCTTTGACAACAAAGAATTATGATCAAAATTACTTCTAGAATATATTGGATCGACGACGTACGCCATTTTAACAACATTAGCAGCGCCGAAAAATGTTAATGAACTTAAATACAACGAAATAATAGAGTTATTGGAAACGCATTTCTGTCCAAGGAAGAACATTTTAGTGGAGCAACACAAATTTCTTTCCGAAGTACAGAACAGTGAACAATCTATATCAGATTTTGTAGCAGCATTACAAAACCGTGCAACAGAATGCAATTTTAAGTGTGAATGTGGTAAATTAGTTTCAAATATTTTTCTGAGATCACAATTCATCAGAGGACTTAGCGACGGGTACATCAGGGAGCAACTTCTTCAAGACCCAGAATTTTCTTTTTCGCAAATCGTCAATAAGGCAACAACTTTGGAAGCAGCCAAAATTAACAAGAAAATGATTGAAAACAGCGCAACATGTTCAACAAGTAATGTTTTTCAAGTACGTCAACATGTTGACAATCGTCGTGTTGCTAACAATCGTAATCGCAACATGTCAAGAAGCAGGACATCAAATTCATCAACACGAGTAAACTACAGCGATTTGGGCATAGAAGGGTTGTGTCTTAGATGGGGGCCGCAATAATCACCTATCAACCGAGTGCAAAACTAACAAAAATAAATTAAAATGTTTTTCGTGTGGAAAAGCTGGGCATGTACAAAAGGTCTGTATCAAAGATAGAATGCGGCGAAGTAAATCAAGAGAAAGAACAAGTGAAGTCAACAACAACTCAAATGCTATCGAGTCATTTTCGATTACAGCCGATAATAAATTTGGTGTAAACCAAATTGTCGACATCTATAACAAAATAGCTGTTCCAATAACAGATTTGCAAAAATTTTATACAAACGTTTACATTGAAGGAAAGGAGCAAGAGTTTGAAGTTGACTCAGGTGCCGGGTATACGTTAATACCACAAAATGACTTTGAGAAATTAAAGCTAAATACTCCTATACGAAGAACTAACATAGCATTTCGATCATACACGGGTGACGTTTTTATGCCATTGGATGTAGTGAGTGTAAATGTGAAATATAAAGGCGAAACCTCTAAAGAAGATTTGTACGTTGTAGCCGCAGATCGTTCAGCACTTTTAGGACTAGTATGGATTCGCCACTTGAAAATTAATTTATCAGAAATCGACCAAATAGAAATCGATCAACATGCTGTTGATAAGATCAATTCAATATCAAAAATAAAGCAACAATTTTCTGATATTTTTGAAGAAAAGGTGGGATGTATTCCGAATTTAGTTTGTAGTTTAAAGTTAAAAGACGGAGCAGCACCAGTATTTTTGAAAGAAAGACAAGTACCTTTCGCTCTACGGGGAAAAGTTGAACGTGAGTTAGATAATTTAGAAAAAGACGGTATAATAACAAAAGTAAATACAAGCAACTGGGGTTCACCATTGGTTGTAATACCCAAAGCCGATGGCAATGTTCGACTTTGCGTCGACTATAAGGTGGCTGTAAATCCTCAACTAGAGGCAGCGCACCATCCAATTCGTAGAATCGACGAAATTTTTAACAAATTAAAAAGCGCAAAATATTTTTGTAAGCTCGATTTATACAAGGCGTATTTACATGTAATGGTTGATGAGCAGAGCAAAGAAATACAAACCATTTCCACACACCGAGGAACGTATCAATTTAATAGGTTATCTTTTGGTATCAAGACTGCACCAAATGAATTCAATCGTATTTTGGACCAAATTCTACAAGGCCTTGAAGGAACAATTTCCTATTTCGATGATATTGTCATCTATGGATCAACTCTAGCGGAATGTGAGCATCGGTTAATAAAATGTTTTCAAAGATTAAGCAAATATAATTTACATGTAAATAAGAACAAGTGCGAATATTTCAAACAACAGATCAAATATCTAGGTTATGTCATCAGTTACAACAAAATATTAAAATGTCCAGATAAAATACGTGCCATAGTAGACCTACCGCGTCCACAAAACATGGAAGACACAAGAAGATTCCTCGGGATGATAACATATTACGCGAAATTTCTTCCAGACTTTTCAACAAAAACTTTTCCTTTACGTCAGCTTCTAGAAAAAAATAAAAAATTTATATGGACACCGAGATGTGAACAAGCTTTTCAAAAACTGAAATCAGAAATACAGGAAGATAGAGTTTTAGTTCCGTACGATCCAAACTTACCGGTTACGTTGGCCTGCGATGCAAGCCCAACAGGAATAGCAGCAGTAATGTCCCACATTGTTGATGGAAATGAACGTCCTGTTGCATTTATTTCAAGAGCGTTGACAAAAGCAGAACAAAATTACAGTCAATTAGACAGAGAAGCTTTAGCAATAATTTTCGCTGTTGACAAATTCTTTATGTATTTGTATGGAAGAGAATTTACCTTGTTGACAGATAATCGCCCATTATCTAGAATTTTCCATCAAAATGCAAAAACACCAGCTATGACTTCAGCTAGACTTCTCAGATATGCATCATTTTTGCAAGGGTTTAATTATCAGATACAACATCGTAATGCCGGAAATCACGTCAATGTAGACTGTCTATCGAGAGCACCAAATAACGATAAATCAAATTTTAAACATTTTTTAGATGAGGAAATTCAAAATATTCAAGATCAAACAATAAACGAAATATCAACATTATCAATTACGGCTACAACCATATCAAAAGAAACAGAGCGTGACCCTGAACTTTCAGTATTTAAACGAGACTTGATTGAAGATAGGAAAACTGATTTCGAGTACACTGTTCAAGATGGTGTAATTTTTAGAGGAAATCGTGTTGTTATTCCAATGAGTCTTCGTTCCGAAATTTTAAAAGAACTCCATCACACACATATCGGCATTGTCAAAATGAAGCAGCTCGCAAGAAAGTATTGCTTTTGGAGAGGCATCGATTCGGATATAGAGCAGTTAGTAAAATCGTGTTCAAGCTGTGCAAAAGTAAGAAAAGACCCTCCAAAGATTTCAACACATCACTGGGAAGAGTCGGATCAAAATTTTCAAAGAGTGCACATTGACTATGCTGGACCATTTCAAGACCATTATTTCCTAGTACTGGTAGATGCTAAATCGAAATGGCCGGAAATACGCATCGTTAGAAGTGCCCCAACAAGTGAAAAAACCATAGAATTACTTCAAGATATATTTGTTAATCATGGTCTACCGCAAGTCATCGTCTCAGACAACGCCACAATTCTTCAGAGCACAATGTTCAAAAATTATTGTTTAGAAAATGGAATTATTCAAAAATTTATAGCCCCCGGACATCCAGCTACAAATGGTTTAGCGGAAAGGTATGTGCAAATCTTGAAAACTAAATTAAAGGCGATGGAAGAAGATAAATTACCACTGAACATCAAAGTGCAGCAAATAATTTTACGTTATCGTGCTACACCACTAGCATGTGGTCGGAGTCCATCGCAATTATACCTTGGCCGTGATATCCGTATTAATCTAGATGCTATCCGCCCGCATCAAGAACGAACTTCAGCTTCAATTAAACCTATAATTCGTCAGATAAGTGTAGGTGACAGAGTACAAGTGCGATGGTACGAGCGTAATAAGCCTACTTGGAAGTTTGGTGTAGTAAAAGCAAAATTTGGCCAACTTCATTATCAAATAAAGCTTGACAATGGATACGAATTAAAGCGCCACATAAACCAACTGCACAAATCGGGAGTAGAACTACCAAAGAAGACTGTAACGTTTCAAGAGGAACCTGTTCATGAAAATCCAAGACTAGAAGAGGTACTCATAGAGCGAAGTGTTGCCAACCAAAGAGATGAAACAGTTTTTGAACCACAGTTGACACCCCAAGCAGTAGAGAACCAAGAATCCAGCTTAAGAAGATCTAACAGGATTAGGAGATTACCTGCTCATCTAAGCGACCATGTACTCCATTAAGCGTGGGAGACTCTAATGTATTAATTATAATGGTTCTGGCAACCCTAGTTAAATCTGACATTCCATTCCATGTATTCTAATTCAATCTCTTCTTGTGCAAGTGACAGCTGAATTTAGTCATTCCTTAATAAAGACTAATTTTTGTGATTGAACACGAGTATCAAAATGCGTGCCTTTTTATTTAATACACAACAATATCCTTTCCACTTTGACTAAAAACGTTAAATGGTGGAGCTTTCTCCGTATTTTAGGAAACTTTTTGAGAAGGACGAGCAGGACTGCGAGCTGGTTTCTTCTCCTTATTTTAATTTTTTATGTAAAGGATAAAATTATCATTGTTATGTTGATTAGCATTGCCTTCCATACTTTCTTCAACGTCCATTTCTTGTTGGAGTCCGTCTAGCGCTGCATAGTAGTTTTTGCTGTCGTTAGCCCCTCCAGCACTTAGTATTTCTTCTGGGATGACTTGTCTGACAGCTTTCTTCGCCTTAGTTTCCGTATTTATTTGCCTTACCCATTCTGAATCTTGAGTTTTCTTCCCTCTCTTGTGCATATCTTCGAACGTTTTTAGTCGTAGTCTCAATTCCTGATTTTCAGCTAGAAGTCGACTCACTTCTTGTTTGTCTTCGACTAATTGAGTTTTACGCCCACCATCTGCGGAGTCCTGGTTAGTCCTGTGTCTTCTTTTATTGACGATTGCCGCCAATTTCGTATTGCTACTCTCCCCGGGGCCCCTCATCGGAGGGAAGCCGTCGGGCTCCTCCATACAGCAGTCCCGAGTTAGTCTTTGGCTTATTTGCTTTCGTTGATTTATCGAAGTAAAATAACTTTCGATATGATTCCGTGGGTCGATTGCTTCGACGATAAATGCCTTTTCCAATCAAATCAAAATTCGCTTTTGACTGACTCATAAAAAATTAATTTAATTTTTTGAAAACTGACTTTTGTTAAAAAATTAATTTTTAAAATTAATGACAGGAGCGTTTAAAAGCACGTCTACACGCAACGAGTGCTCGACGTAGCACCAAAACCGCACCGTATTGAGTATTAGCGGATAACAGACCGAAAGATGGAGAGCTCATGGAGGTTTTTTATTTTTCATATTTTCCTATTGTATTAAGGGGACTACACTTCACTGTATACATTAAATACTTTAAACTCTTTTACAGACAAAAGAGCCATGCTCTGCAATCGCAGGGAAGTCTTTTCTTTTTTAACAAAAACAATCACCCAGATAATCATATTTGTTTGATCTTATACACACTTAAAAGAAGGTCACGGTCCTTCCTTTGTACGAACATCACCCGAGCCCCACTCTTTCTACTAACAAGTTTTTGTACGCCCGTGTTGGGGCTCAGAATGTGAAAAAGTCCTGCAATAGTCGGGACAAATATCGAACCCGTTCGCCAGTGCCTTTAACATAGCCCAGGCCATTTCATTGACCGGATCATTATTTAATTAACCACGCAATCAAAGAAAAAAAAGCACAAGCAGCAATGAGACGGAGAAACACGAACAATGTTGTCATCGGGGCACGAAGTAAGCTGGTACGGCGTTGCAGTGCCGAAAGAAGTAAGGAAAATGAGGAAACTAGATTTTCCGGAAACTCTATGCATCATGAGGGTGCCACCGGTGCAAGGTTGAATGAGGACATAGGAAATGGATTATCGAGCCTATTGGCACCTTTTTTTTGGGAAGTGAATGCCATTTATAAGCGGAGTTTGGGACCCCCATGCTCGCAAGAAGGCGACTGGACTTGCCAACGAAACACCTCCCCTGTCAACCTGAGAACCTAGCCTGGGACCGTTTGACATATTACTTCGGGCCAGGTCTCGTTTTGTTACGCCGTGAGGCGCCTTCATTCTGGGGGATCCCTCTTCTAGCGGGAGGGGAGAAGGGAAGAGGAAGTGCCAGACAAGCGATCCTCCAACGCCAACACCCCCGGCTGCTGTGAGTCCTTTTTATCTTTTAGGACTGCTCGAACATAATGAGCCACCTGGTTCCATTTGCCAACCGATTCGAGCATCACCGCGACTATATTATCCGGGGTGAGCTCTCCCGTTTCCCTGTAGCGGTCCCTTTGCAGCCAGTCCCATTTTATGCATGCAAAAAATGTGTGGCAGGCATTGTCTTCCTCTCCTGGGCAAACCCGACAATCCGCGGACCGTGACTTACCAATCTTGTGCAGGTAAGACTGAAAACACCCATGCCCGCTCAAAAGCTGGGTCAGATAGAAGTCAGTCTCACCACATCCAGGATGAGGCGCGCAGTCCACCTCCCCTTCGTGTAATTCACCCAAGACTGCTGCCAATCGTTGAGCGAGCACTGTCTCTCCTCGCGGACAACCATATACCTCGCATCCTCGTTTCGGTGCAGGTAAATAGCGCGGCGCTCTCTAGCAAGGAGGGCGACAGGTATCACGTCTGCAATAACTCACCGCCGAATCAGCGACTTTCGGATACGAAGATGCAATCATCAGTGCTCCTCTTCTCTGTACATGTGCCAAACGTTTTCAGTATACCTCCTTACTGAGAGCGTCGCCCCATATTTCTGCTCCGTACAGTAATACTGAGCAGGCAGAACTTATCAAGAAGCGTCTTCTTGATGGGCTGGGTCCCCCTACATTGGCCATAAGTCGACTCAGAGCCGATACTCCCGAAGCAGCCTTTTCAGGCGTTGCCCTGATTTGCTCAGAGAAACATCTTCAAGCCGATCAGTAGCCCTAGGTACTTCACCAATGGCTTCGATTCCAATGCTGATCATCCTTACTCTAGGGATTCTCTTTATTGTCAAGATGACCACTTCGGTTTTCTCCAGTGCTAAACTGAACCCGCGAGCAGTGATTCAGTCCCTCACTCGGCGCATTAGCATACCTAGCCTAAGTTACGCTTGTTCAACGACCATCCGCATAGCTGACCAAGCGCGAATCATCTGGGGTCTCCAGTCTCAGTAGCCCGTCGTAAGACACATTTCACAGGTTCGGACCAAGAATAGATCCCTGGGCAACACCCAATGTAATTTCCATCCTTTGTTGGCCCTGTGTCGTATCGTAGAGCAGGCTTCCGTCTTTTAGGTAGTTCTTAAAACTTGAAAGGGGAGTTCCAGCGTATCCAGAATATCCACCCATCTAACGGAGTTGAAGGCGTTCCTGACGTCGAGTGTCACCAACCGTCGCTTGGTGCGACTATATGCCTCTGCCTTCCGGACCGCGCTCACCATCTCTGCAATCGCATCAATGGTAGAACGTCCTGCTCTAAAGCCGTACTGCCGAGGAGATAGGTCCCCAGCAGCACGTATCCCGTCAGTGAGTCTTCCCTTGATGAGTTTCTCTAGCACCTATTAAATAGTTGTAAAATTTAGAAAAAATAATAGTAATGCTACATTTTCTAGAAGAAACGGATTATTATAATAAATAAAAAATAAGATCTTAATTGCCTTTGTAACAGGGATTTAGATAATTGAGGAGGGCTAAAGATCAGGTTACTACTAGATCTTAATCAAACTATTCAATGTTTTCCATAACCAAATCGCAAAGTGGCTGCCCTATGTCCCCGATAGCCTCACGAATTCCATCTTTGATGTCTTGAATCGACGCTGGCTTGTTGGCGTAATCCTTCTCTTTCACGTGGCACCAAAAGAAGAAGTCGCATGGTGTTAAATCACAAGATCTATTCAAAATAACACCTCTTATTGGAAAACCCTATATCACTACTGGACAGTTTGATGAATATAAGATAGAACTTTAAAATATTGATTAAAAGAAATTTAGAAAATATTCAATAAGTGTTGCTTCGGATTGTTTTCATATTTAAGTGCCAAAGAACTATGTAAAACAACAACCGCCGCTAGTGAAAATAATGATAAAGTCTACCACAACTGAAATCAAACATCTCTTCATATCTGCCAATAATGCATGGGTCAGCATGCAGAATAAACAATAGATGGAAACCACACCATAAAAACGCCACCAAACTGATTACTCATCAACCACAAGATTGTGCAAACGTTTCGCTGTTGGGTGGACTGGACAATTCATTGTGCCACCCTGTGTACATTGTCCGATGGATTGGGTGGCAGGGCTCGGGATGCAATCAGTCCGGTTCCAGACAGACTGAGACCAGAACTGAAACAAGAAATCTCTGAATGCATGGCACAGCTCGAGGGCAAAGAAACTTCGGCCATGACCGGCAACAGTACTTGCAAGGAGGAGCACTATCAATTCGAATATGTGGAGTTGAATCCGCCAAAGTGATCCCCCTTGCGAATGTTGCACTGTTTTTATCGCTGTGGGACTTTGGACGACTCGACCTAAACCTGTTCTCGAGCATCTTTCGTCGATTTCATGATAATTATCCGGATCGGCGGTGATGGACAGCAGATTATGATCGAAAGCAATTAGCAGCGCCGTAATCTTTCTTTGTCGAGGATAATTACCAAATATATCCTTCTCCCTCCAGGGACGACACAAATTTGACAGTTGAAATGGGCTGGGCTGCCAGCCCGTAGCTGTGCAGACGCGTCAAGGCCGCTCGGCCACCCCAGGACCATTCCTGTCTGGGACCAGCGATACTGTAAACAAAACTACTAAGATGCGCTCAACTTGTCCACTTACCGTTCAGGTCCTTGGTTAGCTGCGACCTCGTCGACATCTTGCCTTTGCCTATGATGACGGGAATCCTTTTAATCCTTTTGCGAAAACGAAATTTAGTCGGAGGGCCCGCAGTTGCAGTCAGCGGGCGGAAGAACAGTTCCTGCTTGCACAAACGAAAGCCAGGTCTGCGACACCAAGCACAATCGAAACGGCGAACGCACAAACGGAAAATCGCACAGCACTTGCACTTCTCAATTTCCTTCCTCTTGATCACCACTAGCCACTCTCACCCACTTTTCGCGTATCCTCGCTAATCACTGGTGCATTCCACGATCTCTTCAGCAATCCACCGAGTCCCGACGCATTTTTTCTATCGTCTAGCAACTGAAAACCGCACTAATTGGTTCAGAAAAAACGAATTTTCCAACGTAGAATGCTGACGACAACGACAAACTGTGACGGCGACACAAGCAATAGTGCAAGGAGGAAAATCACTGAAAACTCCAAAACTGCATATACGACGCACGCACACACCACAAGGCTTCTTCTCGGGCGAGTGAATTTTTCTGACAATTTTCCCGATTTCCGTACGCACGGCGACGTTATTCGGACACGCGCACTGCTTGCCCACACATGAACGCAATTAGGACACAACATGCAAGTGTGTGCGTGTTGTTTTTCCGCGAGCACAAATCCAGCTCGGTGATTTGTTGTTGGTGTTATGAACAAGTTCTGTCAAATAAGGCAATGACAGAGACCGCGCCTCAGATTGATTCCGATGTGTACCCGCGAGCAACGTTTCTGTTGAACTGACAAGAAGAAGCGCTACGCGATTCTGGAGAAAAAACTGCAAGTGCACCAGTCAGATTTGATACGAGAAGCACTGTTGCCAGTTTTTTTCTTTGCGTTGATGGCGAATTTTGGATTATATTTTGATGAGAATTATTATCATGATGATATTTAAAAAAATAGAAATATCGAGAATATTAAGCTCTAGTTATATTTTTAAAAAATATTAAAAATGTTTGGTTAAAATGCTATTCACTACTATGCTATTCGGGGATGTCCCGAATAAATTTGAACTATTTCATCGTTTTAATTCAAACATTTGAATTTAATAAAGATGGTGTATTAGTTAGAAACATAAGTATATTTAAATCGTAGGACATCTCGCAAAAAAAATGTTTTTAAGGAATTAGTAACATAATATAATAATCCATCGCACAACAGTCCAAATTTGAACTTTGGCGTTGGAATTTATTGTTATGGTATCTCATTCCAAGACAGTAACGGAATTTGAGGATTTATGGTCGATATCACGTTCAACTATGTGATTATTACCTAATTTTTCAATAAGTACCCGATACAGCTGGGTGGGCTGATAGCAGCAGCAACAGAAGCTCAAACCGCAACTGAGGTTTGAGTTTGGGAGCTGCTGCGCAAGCGGAGTGTGTCCTAACCCACAGCTCTACACGGACTACTAGTAATAGAATATGTTATCTGATAACTGGAGGCAAGGAGTTTGTATTAATCGTGCAGTTCTCTGCAATTCACACGAAAAATTCGTCCGCAAAGCGTATACTATTTTGGTGGCAGTATTATGCCACAAATTTTTTCGCATACCCCACGTAGCGATACCCAGCGAATATCAGTGATCCCTACACCATTCCAATCAGCTGAAGATGTGTTTGAATGACAGATTTTTTTGGTGGATTTTAAATAAACCTATGCGCTCAATAACTTATTTGAATATACTTTATTAAACTTAGTTATTAAATTTATGCGTTAAAGTTAATATTCACAAAGAGTTTGGTTCCATCATGACATTACAAATTTTTTTTAAGTTAAGTAATTCGTGCATATTATTAAGTGGGATTACTTATAGATGTAGCGCTGCATTCGAGCTACACCTATAAATAATCCCACTTAGTAATATGTAGTAATCGAGCATTCACAGTGCTCGAAAACCTTCCTAACACTTATCCGAAATTTTAATTGCAGATTTGGGAAAAATTCCGTTACTTCCATTCATAGTTATAGATTATAAAATATTTTTTAATTATTGTTATTAAAAGTGAATCTTATATCATTTTTTCTATATGAAATTTAAACGTTTTCCTCTAGTTATATTCTTCATTATACTTAATTTTTTATTGTTATGTAAAATCTTTTTCATTTTTCTTTACTTCTGTTAATTTTATATAAAAATTTCTGACATGGGAGCACTGATTTAGTGCATCCCATCCGTGTATTGCATTGTCAAATGCAATCTAACTGCGCTGAGGGAGTAGCTGGATTCGATTCACCGTTGCGACACAGAGAAATGAAGAAAGATTTAGACGGATCGTGGAGTCTGTTATTCACCTTCACGGGGGTCACATCGCGATGCCCAAGAGAGGGATCGAATACAAAAAGTCCCGTGGCTGTGGTCGTCATGTTCGCCTACAATTGTCACTTTGCACGTCTTAAAAACACAATAAAAAACTCTCGTGAAATGTTATAAGTGTGCATATTTTTCGACCAATTGCGTGACTGTGCGGTATAGTAGGTGGCAGTATTACATACATCGTTTGACCTTTCTAACTTAATTTCCATGTTTCTTCTCGTACCACAGACTACGAGCGTCATATCAACGCATATAAAAAAATGTAGGTGAGTATCTTTTTTTTTATTGGCTTTATTTTGTTTCACATAAACATACAAATTTTATTAAATATATTTTTTAATACCGCATTCACTACAGTCAAACTAAATACAATCAGATTTCTGATTAAGAGAGAGTTCAACTTAAGTAAATCCTGTTTTGATGAAACCGATTAAGTTCTTGCATTTTCATTTGTCAATTTCATTCATTGCATTATCTGGTAGAGAGCCAATATATACACACACACAAACAGCGCAATAGACACGCTGAGTACTTGTTTTGGTTACGAGAACACTTATAAGAACTGTTCAGTTTAACGTAAACAGTCCAACTGTAACGAGCACCAAAACGAATATAATATTATACTCAAATAAATCTCATAATACTTTTAATTCAATCTATATTTTATTTCCTATACTGCTATTCACAATAGGTTATGGGCCCAGTATACCCATAAAAGAGCATCGAATAAAATAGTAGAAAATACTAGGCGCGCGCAGGAAATATCCGGAAAAAGTTAAACTCGAAATAGTTAAGAGTGCGGGAAATCGTGAAGAACGAACGCAAATCAAGATGACAAAAGAATATTCGAATGTACGAATTGAGCCGCTAAGCAGTTAAAGATGCGCGCAATCCTCGTGAAATACGATTTATGGGGCTATGCAAATGGTGAAATAGTCTGCCACAACTCGTCTGATGTTGCTGGTATTACAAAATGGAAACACAACGATCAGAAAGCATGTGCTGATATCATGCTAGCAGTAAGTACCACAGAGTTAGATCTCATAAGTAAGATTTGGGATAAACTGAAAGAAACGTTTCAGTAAAAAAGGGCCAGTAAGAAAAGCCCAACCACTCAAAAAAATTGTGCTTTCTCGGATGAAAGAAGATGCCAAAATGCAGGAACATCTTCAAGAATTTTTCGATGCGGTGACATGACATCGGAATAACTGTTCGAGATGAACTGTTGTCGATACTACTTTTCAAACAAAAACATGGCGCTGAATTCAGCAAACAATAAATCAACGACGATCGAAGAAGTGGGACAAATAAATTTAATACTTATTTCCAAACGAAGAAAATAATGATGATATAATACTAGAAAAAGTATTACACGTTCCTGATTTGAGAACAAATTTATTGTCCGTAGCAAGTATCACCCGCAAATGATGCAGTTATAATGGATAAGAAAGGCAGAGTCTGCCTACGTGCTGAAAAATAGGTTAAACTATTTTATGTGCGTCACAGCGAGTGCAAAATTGCAAAAATGAGTAGAGAAAAGGATGTAACAAAAGATATAGCTATGTGGCATCATTGGCTCCGACATTTCAATGAAAAACATTTGAAAGCTGTAGCAAAAAGCAGTGCGGTATACGGTTTAAAAATGAAACCAGATGAAAGATTAACGAAATGTGAGGTGTGCATTAGTGAAAACAGACTTCCACAGCATTTCTGAAAGCTGAGGGTCTGCGAAAACAGTGCACAGTGATGAAATGCTGTGGGTCTGCGGAAACAGTGCACAGTGATGTTTGGGGACCATCGAAAAGCGCATCATTTTTGGGTGCGAGATACTTTGTTACGTTCATTGACGACAAGTCGATGTGGTGCGAAATTTATATCTTGTAACAAAAATCCGAAGTGTTGAACGCCTTTAAAGCTTTTAAAGCCACCGCGGGAAAATTTACAAGAAAAAGTAAAAAAGCGCTCCAATGAGCGTGAATGTTGCAACCGCGAGTTTGACGTTTTTCTCGCGAAATATGGAATTAAAAGACAGTTGACTACGCGTACATGCCGCAACAAAATGGTATCGCAGAGCGCAAAAACCGGACACTGTTTGAAATGGCGCATTGTATGATAAAACAAGCGCAAGTGACTGATACATTTTGGCAGAAGCAATTAATATTGCTTGTTACATACGTAATAGATGCCCAATGAAAGCGCCAAACGCAAAAGTGCCTTATACCGAGTGGATAGGTAAAACTACGACATTAATTCACATGAACACATTCGGAACAAAGGCTTATATTTTAGAAAAAGGACACAGGATAAATTCGATTCAAGATCATCGTCATGTATGTTAGTTGGTTACTCGACACAATCGAAAGCCTATCGTTTGTGGTCACATGAAAAGCGCAAATTAATTATGAGTCGAAACGTTAGATTTGTTGATGAACCAGTCACAATAAAACACGATATAGACATTGATGTGAGTGAATCGGACAATGAGGATAAATCGGTCGAACTAGAGGTTAAGAAAGACACAGAAGATGTGAGTGACGAAGAAAAAAATGTCGTCTTTACACGACGGTGCGGAAATCGCACATCAAGCGTAAGTAACACAGCTACGCGCGGCAAAGGGAGACCTATAATTCAACGTACGGGATCAGTAGTAAGACCCAAAAAATATATCATCCGTCAAATCCGGAATATGAAGAAAATTATGAACTTCTTTCGATAATAGCACACGAAGCAGATGATGATGAGGTATTCAAGGAAGCTGAATATGCAAACCTCGTGAGCATAGCGGAGCCAACAAATTGGCAAGAAGTGCAAAATTTGGATGATGCATAGGAAAAAGCCATGAAAGATGAATACATTGCGCAAATTAAAAATAAAACCTGGGAAATTGTGGAACGCCCAAAAAATAGAAACATAATGGGAAGTCGCTTTGTATTTTGTACAAAAGAAAACGATAAAAAAGAATGTGGTTATGGGGAAGATTATCATTAAACTTTTTCTCCAGTTGCAAGGATGACATCCCTAAGATTATTGGCAGAGCTATCATCTGAATTGAACCTTGAAATATATCAAATGGATGTAGTAACAGCATATTTAAACGACGAATTAAAAGACACTGTTTATATGGAGATACCTGAAAACATGGAGAAAGTATTGGTGAAAATAATATGAAATAAAAGTGCGACATCAACGGACAGAGAAGTGAGAGAGATAGCGGTGAAGTGGCTTAAGCAAATGAGTGAGAAAGACAGTGCAGTGTGTAAGCTAGTGAAGGTGCTATACGGTCTATAACAGTCGGGACTAAGATGGTATCAGAGGCTTACAGACAAGCTAGAAAAACTAAATTTAAATGCCACAAAGCAAGATCCTTATTTATTTAGTGCGCGAAGAAATGACAAAGTTATGATTGTCGCAGTGTACGTAGACGACTTATTATTGGCATCGAATGACAATAAATGGATTGATGAATTAAAGAAATCGCTAAAGACCTCGGTAAAGTGAAAAACTGTTTATGAATTGAATTCAATCAAAATTTCAATACAAATGAAGTGTCCTTAACCCTGCAGAAATATACGGAAAGATCCTGGAGCAATTTAATATGAAGAAGTGCAAGCCAGTGAAGACGTCAATAGAATTGAGCGAAAAGCTCGAAGAACCAGAAAAAATAAATGAAGCGGATATGCGGAAATACCCATATCAGAGACTTATCGGCAAGTTAATGTATCTCTTGGTCACAACACGACCAGATAGTTTGTATACAGTGAATTTCTTAAGTCAATTTAATTCAAATTACAATGAAAAACATTGGCAACCGTCAAAGAGTTTATTAAGATATCTGAAGGGATAAAAAAACACAGTATAATGTACCAAAACATAGAGCACGAGCTAAACGGACTAGTTGACGCAGACTGGGGTGGAGACATAAATGACAGGAGGTCATATTCAGGATACGCATTCATGTTATCCGGAGCAGCAATTAGCTGGGAAGCGCGCAACCAGCGCACGGTTGCGTTAACAAATACAGAAGCAGAGTACTTGGCGATATCCGAAGTCACAAAAAAAGCGTTATACTTGCGTGAGCTATTAAACGACGTCGGCGAAAAATGCGAAAATGTCAAATTATATACTGACAATCAAAGTGCAATAAAATTGGTACAAATTACCAAACATCATTCGCGAACAAAACACATTGATGTGGGAAATTATTTTATAAGAAATCACGTGCAAGACAAGCGCATTGAATTAGAATATGTATCGACAGAATGAATGCCGGCTGACGTATTAATGAAAAGTGTAAACGGAACAAAACACTAACAATGCAGTGAATGGTTGGGAGTTGTGCAAATTAGCACAGAGTAACGAATAGTCTGAGCGAGCATGTGTGATATTATATTGTGGGGAAGTGTTATAGAGGCAATATATACACACAAACAACTTATAAGAAGTGTTCAGTTTAACGTGAAGAGTCGAACTGTAACGACCACCAAAACGAATATTATACTCAAATAAACCTCATAATACTTTTAATTCAATCTACTCTTTTATTTCCTACACTGCTATTCATAATATTATCAATTCCAAAAGCACACCAAATCACAAGGACAAGCGGCGGTGAAAGTGTGATAATTGTGTACAAAATCGTGCAAACTGTAACAAATTAAATAAATTAAAAATAATTGTACAACATGTATAGCTATTTGATTCGTGCAATCGTTACAATTGGTTTTTAATAAAAATGTGTTATATGAGCACTGTATTTTTGTAAGTCCAGATAAAGAGCACCATATTCGTATCTCTACATTGTCTTCAAATTATTTTCGGGATATCACAATATCAACTGAAATCAACTTAACTGTGTTCTAAATAGGACGAAACTTAAAGCATCTTAGTAAACCCCTTTGAAATCCTAGCATTTTATTTGTCTTCTATTTCGAAATTCTGCAATTTACGCGACCTAGCTTATCTTTCTTAATAATATTCGTAGTTGGTAAATTCAATTGAAAATAATAAAGCCTACTCTCTGTTATATTTTGCTAGAACTTTACGGACTTCTTACTTTAGACATTTATTAAGTACATATGTATATTTATTTGTTCGGAATTATTTTGTTATATTTTTTTAAATACAATATGGTCTAAATAAGGTTATGGTATAATTCAGCAATTAAAAATGGAGGTTTACATTTGTAATTTTGGTCTTTCCCTTTCACTCAGCCTGACCGAGTATAGGACCCGTAATGATGGCGGGCTCCTCCTCTAACATAGGCTAGCTATCGGGCACGCTCTTTCCTTCCATTCGTTAACAGAGGTAGATGTAATGATTTTCTACTTTTCAGATCGAACGCGGAACCGACCTCTCATCGGTTCTAGACGTTAAGTCTGAGTAGTGCCAACGGATGGTACCAACAGGTCAACCAATCCGTGCACCGTAACCCATTCACGCGGTGACTGCTTGTCGGCCAGCTAGTTTGGAGAGGATTTCGGTCGCGGGTCTCCGAATGGGTTACGCTCAATTACAATATTTCAGCCACCTGAACATGCCCGATTTCCAAACGCGTCAATAACTACTCATCCAGAACGGGAAACCTACGTTACTTTAGTTCTGGATGTGATCTCTCCACAGATCTCAAATCAAAACTCTACAAAATCCTATAGGCGCGTTACCGAATCACCGACGCGGTACCGAAAAACATGCTACTCGAAATTAAACCGACGAAAACTACTCTAATGAAATGACGAAACAATCAAAGGTACCGCGTACCGCGCGCGACGCGAAACCGACTTCAGTGGATTTGTCGAAACCCTATCCTCGCGACGGCATACCTACCTTACACTCTCTCTTCCCGCTGAAAAAGAATGAGACACTGAAAAGGAAAGTCGTGGTTAACTTTTAACAATTCATTTTAATCATTTAAAATTATAGAAATACATTCCTTCTTTTAATCTCATATGAAGCGTAGTCTACTTCTAAAAGAGCGCTAAAATTCTAATAAACAGAGAAATTATAGAGTTGTTGCTATGGAACGGAATCTAGATATTATTACTTAGCATCGTGAAAATAAACATCATCCTTTGGGTGATAACAAGAAATCTTAAGCTAACTAGTACTGTAAATTTCATTGTTAATGATTATGTGAGCATATTTGTTGATACAATAGAATATAAGGTTGGGTTTAGTTTATTAGAAGGGCTGACACTCATTCGAAATTCTTGCGAAATTAAATAACAATATTATAAAATTATTTCTAAAAATTACAATTCGAAACAAATCGAATTCCAAGTTAGATGGAATGGAATTATGTAATTTTTAACTCATTAAAAAAAAATCTTGCGAAATGAAATCGTAAGTTAAAATTATGTAAATCTAATACGGAATTAAAATGTTAGAATAAAAATAGCGTTTTGTAAGATCGAATCAGAAACTTGAAGTTAACTTACTTATAAGTTATTAAAAAAAAATTTTTTTTTTTTTTTATTTAATTGTTTTTATGCTCGAAGTACATATGTTATCTGGAGTAAACAATTTTATTGTTAAAATAGTTGCATTTATAGAAATCAACAAAATGAACTTCATAGCGCGAAGTGGATAAATTATTTGTGTACGATCAAACGAATGAATCATTTCTGTTAAATAAATTCAAAAACATAGCGAAATTTGTTTACGCTATGAACCAACTCAAAACTATAATTAAAATTTTAAAATGTTCCCAGAACTTTTCTTGGTGCTTTGAACGAAGTAATCAATCTTCTTCAATCATGAAGAAACATGTTAAAAATTACATAAAAATTTACTAAAATATGATTAAAAATTAAAAGTATGTTGCATAAACAGACTAAGTTTAAAATAGCATATATGTTGAATAAATAAATACTTCAAGTTTAATGAATAAAATAACCTGAAATTGAAAGTAATTTTATGGAAAACTTAAAATAGTTTTTTTTTTTTGTACGGTTAGTAATTCACTTTAACTCCATTGTATTCTTCAATGAAAGAGAACCATAAAACAATTTTCAGATAAGAGTTAGGGTGTTCAGAGTGACACACTTTTTGAAGATTATGGAACGTGTTTGCTTTTATAGAAAGGGACGAATTTCGTTTTTATCTTGTACTTGTGTCGAAAACAAGTTTACTTTACAAACATGTTACGTTGCATGAGATTTTTTTTTTCCTTTTTTTTTATAAATGTTACTTTTTTATTTAAATTAATTTTAGGAAAATTGCTTAATATCTTTCAATCTTATATTCGCTTAAGTCTATTAAGTATTATTTCTATATAAAAAGGAACGATATTTTTTTTATAAATGTTACTTTTTTATTTAAATTAATTTTAGGAAAATTGCTTAATATCTTTCAATCTTATATTCGCTTAAGTCTATTAAGTATTATTTCTATATAAAAAGGAACGATAGCTTGAAATCTTTTAGGAACAAATAATTGAGTGTAAAAATGTTATAACTTATCACGAGGATTGTTAAGTTGAAGCATGTCTGGGTTGATGTTTTATTTTATGTTCACTCAGTCAATTAATATTTATGATTTTCGTGCTATCTCGAAGTTATAGTAAATTGTACACGAATCGAATTATTTTGCACAAACTAGAATTCAGTCCTCATGTCTATCTTACAATCTTTAACCTCATATATTACAATTAGCTTAACTTTCACTTATTTTAATAGACTTTGATCCCTTCAAATCTTTAGTATAAAATGTAAAGCTTATTTGGAAATGTTAAGGCCTTAACTTACAAATAATATGCTAACAATTAAGAATTTTAATATTGTAACAACTAACCAAATCGTGAAACCCAAATTGCTTTTTATCACTTTTACACTTGAATTTATTCCAGAGTATTTTTACATACGGATAAAACAGACTCAAATGAAGTACGACTTTAATCATAGATAGATGCTGAAAGTACCACACATGCTGATTTTAATGATAACAACGGAACATTTCTACGTGTGGAAGTTGTTAAGATGAAAACATTGCATGATGTAACAGAAATGTAAAAACTTCTAAATCTTGAAAAGGAAAGTTTTATAAATTTCTTTGTAAAGTAATACTAAAAATATGTTAAAATGAAAGACGTACTGAGATATCATCTAACTTGGATAAATGTTTTCTTTAATTTTCCCTTGATAGATAGTATGTAAATGAGTTAAAATGAGTCGCTTTCAAAATCTTTTCGTAAGTGTTTCATGCAAAGCGGTAAAATTTTAACTCAGTAATTTCTCTGCTCCTAAAATCTATGTACTTGGCATAGCTGTAATGCTACGCTTTGATATACAAACATTTTTTGGCAAAAGTATAGATAACAGCATAGATCTTAACTGTGCAATCACACGAAAGAATTTTCAATAGAGCGCGCACGGCTTACTCACAAAAATCACATATCTTCGATTATATTTCAAATGTAAATTTTAAACTGATACTTAGTTCACTGCGTTGAAATAAGCCGTAGATTTGCTTGTCCATTTTGTGGATGTACACGCTATTCCTCAAGCTTTTGTTTCGTTCTCTATTGTTTTTACAGATAATATGAAGCATTTGATTTTGCGTGACGCTATAGCTCTGTCCATTGCTACATTATTAGGAGTGAAACTTTCCAAAGAACGACTTTGCGGTTTCGTTGCTACTTTGTTGGATTTCAAATTTTGCGGTTATGCACTAGTTTTCCGTGACAATCAATTGCGATACACGAGCTACGATTCGCACAAGTTACACATTTGCTTCTGCTTTTCATTTTCCGTTTGCTTTTACCAATACGGGCGAGGATACTCACTTTGATTCCATGATGATGCCTCGGACCAACTATTGAAATTCGATGTACCTTCCTGAGTTGTAAATGTATTTGTACGATTCGATATTTTCACCGAATTATCACTGTTATCATAATTCAATAGTATTTCGGATGGATGCGATTGGCAGGATGGTGATTTTTTTTGATATTGTATAGTTTAGATCATTATTATTATCCCAATATTCCTTTCCATCAGCTCGGAAACAAATGCAAACTTCCAGCTTTTTCGAGGATGGAGGTAGAGTAATTTTAAAGCTAAATGTATCATATATAACATATGCGGCGCTACTTCCATGATACGCGGCGCCGAACGATTGGACCGCCGGAAACTTACTTCGAAAATGAAATCTTTGAGGAATGGTTTTATTCTCAAAGAATCAAATATATGCTGGGGCTAGACAACCCAGCAACCCCATATGCCTCATTCCTTAGAATTAATTTCGATACTTAGCTGGCAAATAGGATCCTCCACAGCCTTGAACTGACAACAGCTCTGCGGTTTGTATTCTCAGGCGTTATCAACCTCTTCTTCAGAGTCATTCGATTCGGTTAAGACGCTCGCAGTCACCCCTTCTTTCGATGTCTTCTTTGTGTCGGTTTTCCTCTTTTTCTTGGGAGATTTCGATTTACTTCGATCTAAAGATCCTCGTTTGGCTGCTACAACGACGAGGGCGATGAACTCTTAATAATTTTACACCACCTAGGACCGCGCCAAGTCGCTACCGACACCACACCATGACACCATTTCTTTTTCGCCATGTGGCTGTCAAGCCCAACCGGTTGTCACCTCGGACAAAACAGAGGTGTGTGGAATGGCACGCCACATAGCGGCAATGTGCCTCTCCATCTGTCGCCAGTGGCATAGTTTTTTTTTTTTTTTTTGACGACCACGGTGGAGGGGCATTTCCAGATGGCTATGTCTCGAAATGTGCCGGGGTTTGGATTAATTTTATATTTCGAATATTTATATCCACAGATCGAAATATTTGGACAGAAAAAAAAATATTTTCTGCGCAACGATATCCGCACGACAGATGAAGTCCGCTGGCACTTCGAGGACATATCCATCTGGCCGGTTGCAAGGGTTCGGGATCGGAATCACTTCGATTCCCGGGCGTAGGCGTCACATTACATAGAGTGGCCTTCCGCTTGCATGCCCTTTTATGACGTAGGGCTATGTGATTTCATTGCATAACGCTGTGGCCTAAATCGGTTACATTTCTATTCCTCATTTGAGGGAAAGAGTCGTGCAAATTATGTTTGCATGAGTTTTTCACTCAAATGGGGAATACACTCTTATTTGTGGGCCATAAGTATCGTCGGTAACGACGAAGTCTTCGCAAGTCCGCCCGTTTTTGCCCGGCCCAATTCGTTCTTGGAACAAACATTTCAACCCAGTCAGCCTCAACACCAGTCGATCAGCATGTTGACCTGTTTAATTCGTGAATGCGAAATTTTTTTGTAGTGGATCCTTGTACTTGGGGGAAAGAACCAGCCCCACAACACCGCAACGCTAGCCTGCCAGCGCATTCACGCATCCCCAGACATGGCCAATCTCGGCGGATTTCAACATCCTCTTTCGCTGAGGCAGCAAACCATCGCTGCTGTCCATTACGGACATTTCTATATACCTACTTTCACTACAATGAAATATTGAATCGGTAAATATTGCATTATGATTTTCCAGCTAAATAACCGTTGTTTTACCAAGAAATAAATTTATACTTTCAAACTTTATGGACGAAATGTTTGTTCCTGGCAATTTTTAATTTCAATGTTCAACGAGTATGTACTCTTGTACTCTTTCCTTATAGAAGCTTCACAGCTACTCAACGAAATTAGAGCTCAATAATTTAGCATGAAATTGAAACATGAATTTACTTGTTGTTTTTGTATCGTATAAGGTTTATCATCCTGTTAAGACAGACTAGATTTGTTTCAAGAATTTTCCATTTTTATATTTTATTTATTACCTGATTGCTAAAACATATAGTATTTATGTACTCCGAGTGGAAATCATTATTTATTATTATATTTAGTCAGTTATTGTTCCACTTTATTTGGATTGTGAAAGGGTGATGGACAAGCCAATTATTAAAACAACTAGACCCAATAATAAGCAAATGGCTATCATCATTTTTCTTTAGCCTTGGGTTGGTACTCTCGTCAGATTATTAGCTCTATTTCTTGTAGATTGTGACATGTTACTAAACGCTCTAATTTTTGATCTGTAACTAATGGGCAATTATCCAGTTCATGAATAAAAAGGCTTTTGGCAGCATAACTTCCAGCGGCTAGCTGACGAATGGAGTCGTTAGCCATTAATTCGCAATGAAATAGTGCTAGTTTTTCTAAACTTAGATATTCTGTTGCCAAGTGAGCTAATGTCAAATCTCTTATTTGTTTATATTCCTTCAATTATCCTATTGAAGTATGATATGCAGACTGCGTCACTCTTCAACCCTCTCAAAACACCGCGACTGACTCCATTTTTTGACTTACTGATCAATTTTTAATGAAGAACTTTGAATTTTTCTTATCTTCGAATCATTTTTTCAGTAGCGTAGAAAACCAGGCCAGTATAGTAGTTCAGAATGCCCAACTAATAACCCGGGTAGCCACAAAGATTTTCTCTGTTTATTTTTCGTCAATCAGAGCTTCGCTCATGCCCATTTTGCATGTGAGAGTTAAATGTTAAAATGTTGGATCATTTTCTATTCACTTACCTATGCTACCTACCATTGCAACGTTACTGCGGATCAGTTGCAAATTTGCACTGCGATGAAAGTCTTGATGGCATTCAAAAGTCTGCTTCCCACCGGGTCTTCAAAGTTCTCACAGGATTGATTTACACGGCATGCGGATAATTAGGAAAACGATAAAAAAAGACATACATACTTCTGGTGCCTCAAACACGTTTCCTTGCACGATTGGACACTGTGAGTAGATTGAGCGTTACTTCAATTTGCAAGGTTATATATTCATGAATTTTACGCCTGCTTCATTGTTGCTAGTGACGATGTTTATTGCTGTACCACTTTCGTAGCTGCTTCACGTCCAGCCACTGCTGCCAAAATCCACCCCTATGAATAAAAATTATATCCGAGATCAAATAAAAAATGGAATTTTCGCGCAGTTTACCTTTTTGGAAACCATCCATTTGCTGCTGGGTGATATGATGTTATCCTAAAATGAGTGGTTTCAATTAGGTTGTTTAGTTTCCAAAACGAACATGACTCAAATTATCGTCCTTGGTCTATTAAAACTCTTAAAGGCACCCCAAACCTTGAAATTCATTGGAAATAGAATGCTTTTGCAATGGTCTCTGCTTCTTGATCTTCCATGGGAACTGCTTCCGGCCAGCGTGTAAAACTATCTATGCATGTTAAAACGTACCTAAATCCTTCTGAGATAGGCATGATGACAATATAGATGTGGACATGCTAAAATCTACTAGTAGGTGGTGAGAATGTGTCTAGCGTAGTGCTAACGTGTCTAGTAATATTCGCTTGCTGACACTCAATGCAGCCTTTTGCCCATTCACGGCAGTCTTTAGTCATTGATGGCCAAACGTAACACTGTGAGATGTGTTTAAGGGTGGCCTTGATGCCCAGGTGAGACAGTCTGTGTACACTGTTGAACATAGTTCTTCGAAACTCCTTTGGCATGACTAGCCGTACTGTTGCTGTGGAGACATCGCAGAGTAGGGACTCTTCTGCTCCTGGTAGCTTGATCAACTTCAGTTCTAAAGCTAATTTATCATTTTGTAGGCTTTCTACCTCATTATCGTGCTTTTGAGCAGCTGCTAAAGCTAGGAAGTCGACTTTTGCATCAATTTCTTCGACCCTCGATAGCGCACCTTCAACTGTTTCCTCCTCCCTTTGTATATATCGGATATCTGTAGAGAATTGGCAGATAAAGTCGAGGTATCTGAGCTGTCTCGGAGAACATTGCCTATTTTTTTCTTGAATGCAAAAGATATTGGTTTGTGGTCAAAACAAATTCTCGTCCCTCAATCATATGGTGGAAATATTTAACAGCATCGTAGATCCCTAAGAGTTCCTGATCATAGGTGGCATATTTACTCTCCGCTGACTTCAGTTTTCTTGAGAAAAAGGCCAATGGTTGCCAGTGGCCATTGGAAAGTTGTTGCAATGTTGCACCAATGCTGAGATCGGAAGCATCATAAAATATTGCTAATGATGCGTTGGGTACTGGGTGAGCAAATAACGTTGCTTGTGCTAAGCTTTCTTTTGCCTCAGGTCACGCTGCTTCTGGGGTCCAAAGTATGGTTGATTTCCCCTTGCTTTTATCAGTGAGTAGGCTACATAATGGAGCTTGAGTCTTTGCGGCTTTTGGTATGAATCTCCGATAAAAGTTTAACATACCTAAGAGCTGACGTAACTTTTTTGCTGTTTTCGCCTGTGGGTACCGTCTCATGATTTCAACTTTTTGCGGTAGTGGCCGAGTGCCATTTTCACTGACTGGAGAGCCCAAGGATTGTACGCTCGGTTATCCAAAGATGTATTTAGCGAAATTAATAACTACTCCGTACGTTTGCTGGCGGTGAAAGAGGATATTAAAGTGGTTAATGTGTTCCATGCTACGGAGTACCTCATCTATGAAACGCTGGAAAGTTAGAGCTGCGTTTTATAGTCCAAATGTCATGAACGGAAATTCAAACAGTCCAAATGTTCTAGTAATTGCTGTCTTGCAGGTACCTTCTTCGGCCACCGGGACTTGGTGCAATGCCTTCACTAAGTCAATGGTGGAAAAAACCTTTTTCTCCGCAAGAGTGTGCAAAAAGTCGTGGATGTGTCAAATGGGATAACGATCTGCGATAGTCCTGGTGTTGAGTCCACGATATTCCCCTCAGGGTTTCCATTCATTGTTTGCCTTTTGCTGCATATCCGTCCGCCACCATTAACGACGAGCCACTGCATTTTCCGACCCAAAACTACATGGTTTTGTGCATTTGTTTGATTTTGGGCCAAACCGAGCATGGTGCCAGCATACACTTTCTGCAGCGTAACGATTTCGGGACGCGGAAAGTGAGTGGTTACGTGAGAAGCTTCAGGTATGAGAACGACCTCGCAGCTAACTGATCTCTTGGTGAAACAAGTCCAATTTATCTTCCATCTTCGAGGATAGCTTGAACTCAAGCCTCTCTAGCTGTTCGGCTGGCGGTTCTGCTACCACTGTTGCTGTAAGTGGATCTGGAGTTAGTGCTGGTGTCACCACATCTGCTACCTGATTTCACTGAAATGACGAAATCTCCATGATTTTATCGGCCAACTCTGCAACGCTCTCAACCTGGATATTTTTTTAAATCAGTAGGACCGGCTTCATATCCTTTGGCATTCTTTTAAACCACATAGCACGGAGTATTTCATCGGAAATCAACGAACCTGCCAATTTTGACTTAGTTTCCTATCACCTAGCTCCTCGAGCGCTAATAATTGACACATGTTTTGCACTTGCGATGCACACAACCTTTTGATTAAAGCTGCTTTCAACTCCGTGTATGGCTTCTCGGGTGGCGTGGAGCTTACAATATCTCGTACTTCTGTGGCAACTTTCCTTTCTAGCGATTGAACCACACGTACGTACTTCTGTCCCACGGTGGCTAGATTGGCTCCTTTGGAAGCCAGCTCAACTTGTGAAAACCAGAGTTCTGGGTCATCATTATTGAATGGTCGCAATGTAACTCTGTCGCTTTGATTTAAAAGCGTGAACTGTAACGATTGCATTTTCATTTGCCGAGTCGTTAACCATTCTTGTACACTATTTCGTTTATATCACGTCGAGGTCACCACTGTGTTTAATGGACTCGTTATCAATTCAAACTAACAACACAGCCATTCTATTCCAAATGAAACACAACGAATGAATATGATCTAAATTATATGGAATCGTTTCACTTTGATGATACTTGCGACAATAAAACTCTTACAATCTCTTTTTATATTCACAAAATATGGAAAAATCTGGAAACCAAATGTGTAATAAACCCATCATCAAAGGGTTCCTCCTGTATGCACAGACCGGCAGCAGTTTGGTCGTTTATTGCACCAGCGCCTGGTAATTATTCCTTTAGTTCGTACTGGAAAGGATACGTTTTATTACAACCGCGCATGGTGATAATTTTTATGGTGTCGGCATGGAAACGGATAATTAGTATTATTATTTTTATTGGGTTTTATATGTACATATTTATTGTTATATTAATGCAGTCCGCGTAGTCCATATGTGCCATCTTGAGTTTGTTGTTCGAAGGTCGTTTCGGGTGAACATTGAGATTCCATAGTGCTGCTCACTCTGAACACTACCATACGCGAATTTGTAAGATTTCTTCTTCTTCTTCGTTGTAGCACTACAGCCCCTCTCGGGCCTTCACTTAGAGATAGTTAGAGTATCTGATTTTCATGACCGTATTGATTTTTTTGGAAGTTGGTTTGGTCAATACCACGCTCCCGTGTGCCTGCTCAGCTATGATATGATCTGATTAAATCAGTACATATCACCATTGAGTGAACGCTCGTAGTCGGTCCGAAAAATTCCCTGAACTAATCACGTTGCTCCCAACGAGATTTGAACCTGGGACCTTTGGCTTATGCGTTCATGTAAAATTTAAACCTACGAAATACCGAGCCGCACTTTATTAGCTTTTTCTGATAGCCTAATAATGTAACCAACAGCAAGTAATTTAAATTTTCATTTATAAAATGACTACTTGTTAAGTTAGGGAAAGAAAGCCACACAAGATTTTTTGCCTTTTAGCTTCATGTAATTAAACTTAAGTAGCTAGGTAGCTTCCAATTAACAACCACATTATGGACAACGCAAGCAGTAAGAAGCGCCAAAAGTATCAAGAACCAACGCGAGCTCGAAACGAGACGCAAATACCCGGAACTACGACTAGGTCACACGGTAGCGGTAACTTTCGTCATCCAATCAACGTACGCGGCAGCATAAAGTATATAACCCCTTGAAGCAATCAGAATTGCATCACAAACAAAATAACCTACAACGCTGGGTGGAAATCCAAATTTGAATCGTTGCTCCCGTCATAAGACAAGAGGTGTTCGTGATATGCGCGATATTTTGCGGGCATTTACATCACTTCCACAAATCAAGGTTTCATACTGCCTCTGTTTTCATTGATTCTACTTGCTGACGTAGACTCTCAATGAATTTTGATGCAATGTATAGACTAATTCAAATTCGAACCTGAGTGCTGTAGAAATTTACAGGAAAACGATTTTGAGTGCGGAGCTAGCGTGAGGCTGTCGATAAACCCGACATTCCTATAAAGTGTGCAGCCACTGAGGTTCCGGCCAAGAACACAAACTTAACGATCCCACCGCAAACATCTTCACCCTCACGCAGATCCAGCTGAGATGCATTCATGCCATCGAAGAGGAACGAGCCGAGTAACGAATCCAAAGAGGCTGCTGAGGCAGCAATGGCACACATATCGAAGGAAGACACTCACGAATTTAATACTTCATTGGTAGCAAGCAAAGAACGAGTAAAGCGCGAGCTTGAGGCGTAACTTAAATTAAAATTAACAGCAAAAAGAAAACGAAAATGCTAAGGAGGAGGTGAAAGGAGTACTTCAAGCTCTAGAAGAATTGACTATCAACTACGATCAAAAATCACCAGGAATCGAGACCAAAAAAACAAAGGTATTGATACTATGAACGAGGAATTGCAACAGAAACAGG
This sequence comes from Odontomyia ornata, assembly GCA_963969285.1. Lineage (NCBI taxonomy): Eukaryota > Metazoa > Arthropoda > Insecta > Diptera > Stratiomyidae > Odontomyia > Odontomyia ornata. The sequence goes on along the minus strand of OZ017738.1, from coordinate 154,679,919 downwards.
CCACATTGAATGTCGTTACATGCGAGTAGCAACAATTGAAAGATATGTCAGCGCATCATAAGAAACGAATTTATGGAATGTTCTCAAATCTTTTGCGTGATCTGTCGAAAGTTGGACAAGCCTTATGCACGGATAGCATCACTGAGATGGAAATGAATACACTGATCCAGGTGGTAAGGTTGAAGAAGAATTTACTGTGGCTCGACTAAAAAAATCGGAATCTAAAAATATTGCACAAGATGTCAGAATCTGAAGGCATTACAAACAGATTAAGGTTTTAGAATATGAAAATGATTTAGGCGAATGCCGTTTGTTGAGCTCACAACTTGAACCCAGAATGAAGTCAATGTAGGAATCCGAGTCCAAGAACAAGAAGCGAACTCTTGAAGAACAAATCGATGGTCTTCGGGAAGAATGTATGAAACTGAAAGGAGCTGACCATATTTCAGCAATTAATACGTTACGCGCTATGGTCGATAATCAAATAGATGAACTACGTGATGCCCACACAAAACAATTGGCAGAGCTTCATGATGAGTTCTCAGCCAAACAAGAGGCTTTGAATGAGCTTAAAAATATCTCCCAAAAACTCATTTGGCACACCATGTAGTAATCGAGCAGTTAAGGGTTAAAGGAAATTCAAGCGTAAAATGTCCCAGATCAACTAAACAAACGAACGCAGCGATTTCAGATTGAACTGGAACGATTTCAGATTGAACTGGAACGATTTACGATCGAACTGGTACGATTTAAGATTGATCTGGGACGATTGAATATTTTTGACAGCAGTTGCCATTGGACGGAGGAGTGATAGGAAAGATTTTTTCTTCAAGTGCACTAAACAGCGCATGTCCATCCAGAATTTGCAAAACTTTGACCCCTTTGCTGATGCAATGAATTGTGCTGAGGATACGGTACAGGACGGACTTGCGCACATGAGAGTTCAGCTCGCGATATACTAAGAGGTAGATCAGCCGGTCCGCTGCTTGGCGAAAGTGTTTCCAAGACGATTCCAATTGATGTTGGGTTTTCCACAGGACAGCTCGAAGGTTCGCATCGCGAACGGAAGTGCACGCATATAGTGTGGGAGGTAGCCAACACCCGCGCCCACAGCCCCAACGGTAGTTTGGCTGGTGGTGAAGTTACTCGCTGCTTTACGGTCTTCCACATTTCAGTTCTTCCCTGGCGGTCGACAGTTTTGAACCCTCACCGCGAGAGAGGTGATCTGACCTACGTGACTACACGCAATCCGCGTATTCCACGCTTCCGTGGTTCCATTGAAAGGCCAAAGGACTTGAACATCAACTCCGACCCACCCGACCATTTCGACTGGTTTCTTGTTTTCAATTTGGTTTGATTTGTTTTGACAGTGAACGATTCGCCGAAACGCGACTTGGAGCTTCCTGTCTTGCAAGGCCAAAATTCTAATTAGTTGAAAGCGTTTTCGAGTAGTTGACCCGAAAGTAGTGCGACGCAACGGCAACTGCAGAAAATAGTTTGACATAGGGAAACAAGAAAACCACACACAACTCCTCCTCATCATACGTACATCCTGCACTTAACTAGGAGCGAGCGAAAGGGCACAATCATGGCGAGCTCCCTATCCATATCACATCCACCAACAGGAAACAGTTTACTGGACTGCATCCCGGGCACCATTCTGTCTCCCACACATCGATGCAAGCAAAGTGTCCTGCCAGTAGCAGCAGCCGAGATAAAAAAAAAATCAATAGCGTTCAACGCAGTTCTTCGACGCTCCATTCACAGACAATCAATTGAACGCCAGTGCCTCATTCCGGGACACAATTTTGAGGTGAGCCCCAGTCAAAACACTTGACAACAATCCATTCAAGGATTCTTGCACGCCCCACTTGGAATACAGAATCAGCGAATTAAGTGAAACTGCCGCACACGACTCTCAAGCAATTGGAATTGAGAACGGGAACAGGAATTAATATCTAGGACTCGGTTTCTTCGTTGGTAAACTACAACATTGAATCCTCCCTGTTTTTCGCTGGCTGCCACTTGAGGCGAGCGTAGACGTTGCAAAGGATTCGCATGAATTTGGGTTAGACGACGTTGAAGGAGCAGAAAAGTGAAAGAGCTCTCGCCCGAGTGTTTTGGCAACGCATCCTTCGCTTGCGTTGCCTTGAAATTGATTTAGACAAGTGCCTGGCGGTGACCTAGTGAACAAACGCCCGAACCTACATTAGATTGTTGCGCATTACAAAGTGTAACGGTTCGATCTGAGACGAAAACTCGAAATCTTGTTGAAATCAAACACAAGAAAAGTTGCCAAAGTTCTTATTGAATTAACGGCAAGTTTCTCTAGTTCAACGAGACGAAGGCGCGTATGATCGAACGAAACTTTTGGATATACTGTAAACAGAATTTATTCGCCATTATCTTCATCCATCCCAAAGATAAATTCCCTGAAGCAACTAGTAAATGCATTTCGAAACGTCAAAGAAGGCGGAGTTTTGTTGTCTTTTCATCGCAGGTTGACGAAATTTAGCGGAATTTTAATATATGGTGAACGCGAATTTTGGTTTAGCCTTTTAGCTAAGTTCGGAATCGGATGTGGAGTGGGACCCAAAGAAACAGTTGAATGTCTAATCGGGATTCGTGTAAAAGCAAAATAACATCCAGCTGAGCGAAAGACAATGCTTTTGACTAAAACCCCTCGAAAAGGTTAGATAGAAGGCAGTTTGTTTCATTTATAGATTTGTTCCGTGTCGTTTCGTGGTAAATTCTAAATTGTAGTTTGGGCTGGATTCTAGTGGGCAGAACTGTGAAGTCTCGCATTCCGGACTCTCTTCTTAGGGCCGTCGCAAGTATGAAGTGCTCGGGAACGTCGCGTTGCTCAAATTATTGTTATTGCCGAAAGCAAGCACTTATTAACAGTACGTAAATTTCAACAATTGAAGGAAGAACGATACGAAGAGGCAGACGTAGTGACATTAAAATATTCTAATACACGGTGCCCCTGATTTTTTTCCTTTCCATACAACATAAATACGTCGCTTTTCAGCTGTGAAAGGTGTGGCTCGAGAATTCTTTTCCCAGGACGTTGATCAGGCAGGAAGACCTGCAAAAGTTATGTGAGGGGGCAGTGTTCGGTGGGTGCAGAGAACGTTAGTTTTTCAATTAAATTCGGTTACCTTGGTGTGGGCAACTATGAGTTTTGTGTGGCGGTGAAACACTTTAACTCGTTCTGCGTGGCCAAGTTTCTTTTTGAAGGTGATTTTCGCGGCTAAGTGGCGGCGAGTCCCAAAACTTATATAATTGCCAATTTCACTCCGGACAGTCTACTTCTCGTTCGGAAGACCCCTTGAGAGGCTCGGAGGATCGAGGGAGTGGCGCCCACGTCTATCTTTGGATGAGTTAGTTTGGGTCGGTGGGGCCTCAGCTGGTGTAGCCCAGCCTCAATATAACGGTGGGGCAGCTAGAGAATCGGTAATAAGTTGTCTGAAAACAGTCAGGGCCAGAGCAAATAAACTAACTAGCCATTGCAATCCAGGAGCTGTCAAAATAAAAAGAGGGGTAGATAAACATATAAAAGATGAATTAGAGTTTACCATGTGTTGGTCACATTGTTTGCAAATTTAAGTTTTTGTTTACAATGCACCTAATACACATTGTTTTTTTGTTATTTTTAAAAATCTTGATTCCCTACCACTCTCACGCTCGCGCGATCTGTACTTCACACGTCGTCGATTCCAACGTGTGCCTCCCTGGCGATGTTAATACACTTTTAATCCATTTCTCTCTACTCTAAGTACCGTAAGAAATAAAATTTGTTCTAATTGCTATTTAGTAGATATACTCTGGTCAGGGCCATACAAAAATTGTTGTATACAATCTGGAGGGTAGCTCTACTTCTAGACATTTACACGATTCCGAAACATTTTCACGAAGAAATACCTAGCAGCTCTTTACATTGATTGAGGTTTCGTAGTTTTTGAAAAAAACAGGAATTCTGTCTTTTTTACGATAAGTCAAAGCTGTACTCATAAATTTTTCTTAATTTAATGTCGATAAAACCAAATCATTATTATTCCTTAGAACAATTTTTATTTATTAAAATGCAATTCAAAACGAAATGGTGAAATTCTTTATTTCAAGCTCCAGAACGCACCCTAATTGATTCGTATGGTAGTACGAGTTAAACAATCAAGAAGAGTGATGGTGTGTATTTACGGATTGCAACGAATTACGCGATTCCAGATCGTCGCCGTGCTGACAAGTAAGTATTTTGAAAAATTCCAAGCAAACTAATGAGGAACCGGGAGTACAGACTTTAAAATTCATTGTGTGTATTTCGCAATCCCGGATTTTCAGAAAAACGTATTGACCCATCGCGCAATTAAGAACTGTCAGAATGACAGTCGCAAGCAGATGATTCAATAGAAGGTTGGGGCCGATTTCTTAGTGAATATTGTCTTAAATTATTTTGCCGGTAGTCAAAGTTACAATGATAGTTCGTCAATATGTCGTTTGAGAATCAATTTGAAAAAGTGTTTGATAATTTACTGGTGACTAAAGATTATCATACAACATTAACCCTACTTCAAAGTCACGAATACAAAAAGCGGATCGAACTTCAATGCTCCGACGCAATTCAAAGCTGCTCCAAGTATTTGACGGATGAAAATTATGAAGGAAACCTCGATTTGTACTGCTGCTGTGAAGAATTCCTCAAATATGTTGCGAGTGTAGCGTCACCTCAAGAAGTGCTGTTGGAATTGCTGGAAATTATTGAAATATCACGATCCGACAATGTTTTCACGTCAGCCCTGAAAGCCTTGCAAATCTGTCTACAAAACCAAAAAAAGAATCGTGTGAACGGCCTCGAGTGGAGTCTGAATTGTGTGCAGACCTTTGTCGACGGATTAGAGCTTCCATCGGCCGTAAGACGTGATTGCGATGAGCAGTCTGAACGTTTACTTGAACAGGATCCAAAGATACAACGGATCCTGATGAATTATATTACGATTACACTTTTCTTAGAACCACTTGTTGATCAAGCTGTGGAAGAAATAAAAAATTCGAAAGCTGTGTATAGGGACGTGTCACGGAATTGGAGGAATATACTTGCCTGCTTCGTACTGCAGCTTTTGGGGGAGCCACTTAGTTTGCTAGATCTTGTAAATCGCCCGGACAGTTCAACGAACGTCAATTCATTACATTGCGCCCGGAGTCTCTCGGAATCACTTTGCAAGTTGCTTGGCGATCCGTTTTTCCTGCTCCCCTACGGGGAGAGTAAAGTTCGATGGACACGCAAACTGCGGAGGAATAATAAGGATGGCGTGTATGAAAATGCTCCCCAAGATATTTTCCTCTTGGACGAAAAAGCATCTCTGGTTTCCTTAGGCGTCTTTTACTACCTACTGTTGGCGGAAGAGTTGCTGGTGTCCACTGCTCCGAAAATCTATCATCCACTTTATATTTTTGAAATGGGACTCTACCTCGTGAATCACTTGTTACGATGCGAGGAAACTGCCCTCCATAACAAAGGAATTCGATTGGGACTCAAGCTTATTCATGGTCTCTACCACCATAAAGTCAATTTCAACTCGCTTGCGCTGAAAATTCACCCGGACTTTTGCATGTCCCTTTCGAAGCTCATTGTCTTCTCGACTGTCGAACGAAATCGCAAACTCGGCCTCCGACTGTTTACAGAATACATTTTACATTTCGACGAGTTGGGACAATACTATCTACTCCAAAACCTCATTCGCACAACCGAGCATAGTGGTCTTAAAGCCTACCTCATCGGATTATACAAAAACCTCATTGCGAAATCCTGTGATCTGGGAGAACTGCCCAATCATTTCAAATCAGGCGAGTTTAGAGAGTTTATGCTACAAACAGTTTGTACGCTCCCGCAAAAAGTAGAAACGGATTTGGTGCAAAATTCAGAAATTGTTATAGCGGCTTTGAATGTGATACGATATTTGGCGATTCGTGACAAGGAGAACCGAACAGGATTTTGGGATTTGTTACCAGAATTAGAGAAGGCGTATTTGAGCGCGCTGAGAACTGCAATTGATCTGTCACGGGCGCATTTTAAAGCAGAAAAACAAAATGTTTCCGATGCCAAAGATGAGGTAATGGAAGTACCGAAAGAAATAGAAATTTCTTTACAAACTGGCGAAGAACTTCCGACAATTACGAAACAACATAAACTACGCATGTTAGAAAGTGCATTATTAACATTTGATTTAATAGATAGCTTGCTTGGCAGAGTAACTGAATGTTTAGATGACGGAAAAATGAATAAAACGTAGATTGTAAGCAAACGTTTAGTTCTTTTATTTTTCCACTAACATGGTATCTAAACTTTATTCGTTTTGTTAGTTCGAAATTAGTTGAAAAATCAAATCGAAAGTATTGAAAAATCTAAGGAAATGTGTTAGCACGTTTTCACTATGCACAAGTCGTTCTGGATTATTCACAATATTGTGTAGTGAATTAAGATGGTTCAAATAAGTCCGTAAAGGACTGCAGCGATGTTCTGCTGCCTCGGCAGAGGAAGGTGTTGGTTCCTGCCGAGAATGCCCTCGTCCGGAGACGCGTGAATGCGCTGGCAGGCTAGCATTGCGGTGTCGTGGGGCGGGTTCTTTTCCCCGGCACGAGGACTCACTACAAAACATTTCGCATTCACGAATTGCTTGCAGAACTGAGAAGACGACCGAAGTCGCAAAATTGTAAATAACCTCCACGAAGGAATTATGACTTGTTACGAGAACAAGTGCAACCTGACAAGAAAGGCGAACTTGGGGTGACCTCGTCTTTACCCAAATAAATTCAGGGCCCACAAATGAAAGAGGGGCAACCGGGTGGTGGTGGAGCCCCTTCATACCCACCCAACCGGAATAAATCCAATGTTAAATTGTTGAAGTGGCCAGGTATTCCTCTTCTGAGTGGAAAACTCATACAACTTGAATTATATGAACTTTCCCATCAGAAAGGGAGTACCCCGGTGACCAATTTATGTCATAGGATTATACAATTGAATTGCATAACTCTATGCCATAAAAAGGCACTTGGCTTGGGCCACTCAACCCATTAAGTCACCTGAAACAAAAAGGATTAAATTGTACCCGGTGGCTGGCTCATATTTTGGGGTGGAAGCCTGCCACCGTACCGGGTCCTATACTCGGTCAGAAAAACCGGAAGGGAAAAGACCAATTTTTTCGTTTAATTCTTCATTTTATTTACAAACCGCATGATTTTCAAGAATGTTAACCTATCACTTACTGTAAAATGATTCTCTTCAAAATGCAAAGACTTCAAAATTTGCGATAAACAAAATATAAATTAAAGCATAGGACCGCCAAAATCGATTGCTTAATAGATCGTTAAGTATTCTGTTCCGAGTCAAAACTATGAGCTCATATTACTTATAGCATATAAATAACAAATGTTGCATATTTATACTATGCTTTTCAAGTTAGTTTTTTGTTTTTTTCTTCTTAACTTAAGATTCCATCCAGTTTTCTTAAATATTTTGTAAGGTTTTGAAATAACCGAGTTGCTTTTCAACAGGCAAAGTAAAAAAAAAGGTTTAATTTTAATCACGTTCAGCTAATGAGAACGCGTCAACTAAATTTCTAGGCTTCCAATTAATTTGAAACCGAACTCTATGGTCGAAATCTAATATATGTATCTGCATATTTTGTATATATATATAAAACAAATTTTATAATTTATTATAAATAATATAAATAATGAATATAAAATATTGAGCATAGATTTTTATTAATTAAAAGGACTCACCGCTGTTCCGTCGAGCGCTCGATGGGGCTGGAGGTGTCCTGTAAATTCTTAAGGTTGTTAGCATCGTTGCTATTAGTATTAGTCTCACTTATCACTATAGAGGTTCTTTGGGCGAATGCCATACAGAATTGGGTAACAAAATCACTTGTTAAGATATTTTCTCGTCCGCGGGCAATAAACCGCAGAGGTAAGAATGTCGGAAAAATGGTCAGTTTAGCAATAAAACTGAGGAAACTCGCTATTGAACCACCGCCTGTTAAATGAAGTAAATTAACTTTTGACGCTTTAATATCTTCCTCATCAACGATGCCAATCCGGTTTAGATCGATCACAGCAGCTTCTAACATTAGCGTTACAATTTATAGGTGTATCGAATTCAAATCGTGCAGCTTCCTCTATACGATAATAACGGGTTGGATCTCTGTAGTCGATCAGGTCTTTGCGATTCCAATGATTGATGTTATTGCCGGTTCCTTTATTCGTTGGGAGTCCCTGCAACTCCGACGTATCTGCTTTTGATTTCTGCAATCCTTTGATATCGTGGGCTACTTGATCCCTTTTCTTTTCTAGACTAACTTTTCTAACTCCTTAGAACGATAAATATCATATTTTTTTATCAACGCATCTAAATCTGACTTCATGCGACGTTTTGAGATAGTTTCACGACATAAATGCTGCTCCTGCACTAAGGTTTTGGAAAATTCCATGTAAGGAGTAAGGACTGCATGGTTCTCGTTGGCCTTATCACCGGTTACCTAAAGTGTAGAAATTCGCCTGCATGACGCTCAAAGATAGGTTTGATTTGGCTTAGTATCATTTCCGACCTCAATGATACGTTTAAGCAATTCCACACCATTCTCTGCAGCCGGCCTTCAGTTGTTGTGGTGCTATACAATTATTCGTAGACGACCAACTGAATGGCTGTCGCTGACTATGACTATTATTCCCTGATTCACGTATGGTTGAGCGGAGGTTTCTTAGTGATGAATATGATCGGTTACGGGAGCTATACGAGCTCTTTCGATATTTGTCCACGTTTGTAGAGGTGCTTTTTCTGTCTTCCGCCGAATCCTTTCGTTTCTTCCCGCTAGAATCGTTCTTGCTCGTTGATTGGCAACGAGGCGACATATGTTCGATCATCCGAACAACCGGTTGCCGAGACCTTGAAAGCGAATCAAACGCGGCATCAGCTAATTAGTACTGCTCCAGTGCTGGTTCTTCGGACGAATTTGAAATCGTTATCGAAATGGGCCTTGGGTGTGGTATGTGTACGAGTAGTTATCAATCACTGTAATCACGCAGGCCATGGAGTGATTGCGGCTTGTCCTCAATTCAAATGGCATTGGGTACCCGTATTTATCCTTGCACTATCAACACCGTGATTGTATTGAGAAAGTTTTGGTCAGCTCTAGGTGCACGGCGACTGGTAATAATTCCTTAGCAAAAAAGTTCACCTCAACAGAGTATTCCCCGCAAATTTTAATTGTTGCCTGTTTCGACTCACCAATAAGTTCGTAAACACGCTCTCTTATTTTTAAAACTATCGCGCACGCGGATAAACCGGTAATTTGTTCTTCGCACCTCCGGATAATTTTATTTTATAGTTCCAAATAGTTTTAGATTAAGTTTATGTTGAATCGTCATTTGAAGTGTTTGCACTTTATAAAAATGATTTAATACACATGCCTTGTTTTAACTACTAGTGTGCAATATTTTAATTTCGAATAATAATTTTAATTCAATTTTAGGTAGGGTTGCGTTTGAGCCATTAAAAGTTTAATATATTAATAATTGGTCAAGAACTTAGTGAACTTGTTATGTCCCGCAAAATAAACAGATACGACATTGTATAACTTGTATAGAATGCTTATCGCCTCCTCAGGAGTCACCACTGAATCACTAAAAGCTGGCATTTGACTTTCGTTCAGGGAATCTGATTCCAAGGAATGTTCACTTACTCCCGCAAGGTTCCGGAATCCTTCACGTCTTTCCTCAAGGATCTCTTTTTCTTCAGCTGTGTATAGCGTCGGCTGTCCTACATATTTGATTCTTTTACGTCTAGCATCACTTAAAGGACTATCGTCTGAGTCATTACTAGTTGCTGAATGGAAAATGGATGAGTTTTTGTCCTTTTGAATATCCCGGGGTGGTGGAGTATCGGATACTTTGCTTATGGTTTGAGCAGGTGTTTCAGTAGAAGCCTCATTTTCAATAGCGTTAGGTGTGTTAAGGTTATTCTGGGAATAGGTTTCGTTCACATAATCTAGAACCCGACTCAGCCTCTCATCAATTGTTGGCGCTTTCAGGGGTGCATGGCTTGCGGGGCGAGGAAAACGGCTTCCACGCTCCAGGAAAAGGTCATGATGTCGAAACTGCACTTTATCTTCTTCGAGGAACTCTTCTCGAGATGACTGCCTTTCCAGCCGTGCTGATGAAGAGCTCTTTTGCACTAACCTCTTCCCTTGGGCAGCAAACTCCGACTGCAAATAGTCTTTGGTAGCCACTGTGTAGGCCAAGTCTGATGAGGATTCTTGATATGAAAAGTCAGGAGCTCGTCCTGTAGGGCGTACGTTTTCCACTGCGAGTAATGTTGAGTCTGCCAAGTCCTTCGTGAGTGCCAACGTCAGCAGCCTTCGGAGACGGAGGATTTTTATACTCTGCCTTACGACCCGATATTGTAATCCGAAGTTTTTGTTTTGGTTCAGCCAAATTAGTTTTTCCCGCCACCCCAGCTTTAGCCATACATTATCATTCCTCCAAATGAGACGTTGAATTGCGAAACAATTTCTCAAACAGTAGAGATGCGGTGCATAGACGACACCGCGCAAACAATGTAATACAAACAATAATTTAAATCATCAACACGCGTGAAGGAAGCACGGAATGATTGATATTCGTCCAAAAATAAATACTTCTTGCTTTCGAGCAAACAAGAATCAAGCGTTGCACGTTCGCAAGCGTCGAAATAATGGACCCTAGCCTCACGCGTTCCAATTCATTCATTGTGTTTTTTTAAATAATGTTGACATGCTTTGGATCCAAACTCTCTCACGTTGTTTAAATTTTGAACGACTTCAATCGGAAATCGAATTCCAAAACTAGACACCAAAACATCAACAGTCAAGAGACAATAAACTCAACCTACTTTCGCTTTCACCCACGATTTCACCCTCTTTAAAATTCCGTACACCCGCTACGATTCTACGCCAAACAGATTCACTTCGATTCACGAAACTCAGAAGAATGCCATGAGAACGATGATAATTTTTTCCACATTTGCCCCCTTCACAGATTTATTCGCGTCAATTTCCTTCGGGGCCATTGCACTGCAGCTTCTTCAAACTTTCACTACGAAAGCACAGTCCAGCACTTTTTTAAAGAACCATTTATTAACATGGGTCCACGAATCACTTTGTTTGCGCCACCACTACCATGTACAGCTATATTTCCCACAAATATATTAACTCCAATAAACTCGACTAAAGTTTTCCGGGAAAGATCAAAACCGGATGCTGTACAATTTCAGGCTGATTAATTTCACTTCTGCACGCAATTCCAACTAGGAAGTGATTAGCAAATTGCGGATTCGAAACCTGTTGACAACTGGTTAATTCATCACGCTGTTCGTGGAAATTGGTGGCCCAAGGTATTCCAAGGCGCTTGCCGGTTTCTAACTTCAGTTAACGGTGTTTTATAGATTGTCTCTCTTTCTGTCGTCTTTCCTAAGTTGCCAAATTGGCGGGGCCGAGCCATCGAGCAACGACACAACAATGGAAAATCGCGCAAAGTTTCGTTGAATAGTGCCATCTATGAGTGAACCCGTGATGGTGATAATGCACACTCGTTTCGGTGGTTTTTAAAATTCAAAATCGTCTTTTTGTAGATTCGATTAAGTTTTCAATTGAAAGCAATTTATGTTTATAATTATTAGGCGTAATTAAGGGGGAAATAAATCGAAAGAATAAGACAGGCACGCGTTAATTACCGACAAACAAAACAATTTTTAATTAATATTATGGTTGGAATGGGTAAAATTTGACAAATTTTGTGGGGTTTAAATGATACAATGATTTTATCGTTCATATAATTTAAGGGGTTATTCGTTTCGTTCTAAGCATTTGCATACCGCGTTACACCGCAATTAGTTAAATTATATTCAAAGATATTGAAATAAAATCACTACACATTAAAAATTTTAAACAGTTTTAGAATTTTGTTTCCCGGGTGTTAAGTACAAAAGAAATTTTTTTTTTTTCACTTATTTTTTCATGCGAAGAAAAAAAAAGAGCGAGTGTTGCGATGGGGAAGGTGACTGAATGGTTACTCCTTGTTAAATTGAGTTTGTGCGGTGTGCCTGTGTCAGCGCTGCTTTTAGAGCCATAGCTCCTAGATTACTACAATTGCTCCAAATTTGTGTAAAGCTACAAAACCTACTAAAAAGAATGAAATACAACAAATCGGACCCCACCAGACAAATTTGGAAAAAAATAACAGATGCTTCTCATTAGATGTCAAAATTCACTCAACTTTGTTAATAATAGTAGAATTGATGAAAACAAATGGTTTTAAATGATTTCGGTGCCGTATTTTGTTTACTGGTTCCCCAATATAGCATTAAATGCCGAGGTAAGCCAAAGACTTTCGACAGCTCTTCTACCGAATGTTCTTTCATATCCAGTTGTTGGTCAGTGGATACCTGTTGTTTAAAACTGACATAAGAAGGGAGTTTTCCGGGCCAGGTAAGACAATCGATAATAACTATACCGGCAGAGCGATGGTTGCGCGACGGGTTAGTTCCCTGCACTCATGAACTCTACGATTGCTTCGAAACATACAATGGAACCTTGGAATGAATTAGACCAATAGCAATTAAGCCACAATCGAAAAAACGACTACAAAAGTGGGTCCTGGATTGTAGAATCACTGAATAAATCTCGAGCTTTCAACGAATTATTGCCAGAGACCAGTCAGAACAAACTAAATGTACTCCCAATCCTGGAAACGAAATTAATCTTTTTTTGTGCAATATCATAGTATACTCACATAGTATCCACACTCAATCTAGCCTCCGGAAAAATCCGAACACAGGCCGAAGAGTGAATCATAAATCTTCAGTAGCAAGTTGGGAGGTAAATGCTGACGCGAGGATTGGAGCGAATATAAACATGTATCAGAGGTGGACCTTGGGAACAGGATTATTGTAGAGGAAAAACAGTGAACTAATGTGCACCGTTTGTTAATAATCAATTCATTGTGTTCAAATACAATGACTCGGTTGATGGTTCGAATGCGACTGATTCCCCTTCTCGATTTCTTCCCTGGCCGGTGCTCTTCAATTGATGTTGCCATGACGCTCGACCATCCTGACATTGAATCGTCTCGATTCATTATTCCGTGGCTGAATCCGCAGCATCATCGTTAAAATCGAGTTCGGGACTCACGACGATCAACGGTTTCAACTTTTCGCTCGTATACACCGAACAGAATTTCCGTTGGTTGGGAAGTGCGATTCCCACGTCCTCGACGAGATATCTGTCGTTTCGTAAAACTCTCAAAATGATGTAGGGCCCACGATATTTGGGCTCTAACTTTCGAGATTCTCCCGCAGCAGCAGGTACGTTCTCTAGAACGATGAGATTTCCTTCCTTGTAGATAAAAGGTTTCTTGTGTTTCGCGTTGAACCTCAATCCCCATTTCTCTTGTTCGGTGCTAATTCGCTCTGCAGCCAATTGTCTTCGGTTAACCATATCGCATTCCATTGGATCAACAGTCGCTTCATCTGATGTTAGAGCCATAACAAGGCGATAATCGAATATCAACTCGATCGGACTAAACTGAGTCACTGAGTGACATTGCGAATTCAGAGACCACTGAAGATTGCGCAATTGTAAATACCAATTCTTATGATCAGTTGGTGCAGTTTTTAGAAATGACAAGATGAACTGATTTGCACGTTCGATTTGACCATTCGCTCGAGGTGTTCTGACGGCAACCTTAATATGTTGAATCTCATTAGACGCGCAGAATTCAGCGAATTCTCGTGATGTAAAAGCAGTGCCTCGATCGCTAATTATATGCTTAGGTAGACCGAAGTACAACGTCAGATCCCTGAATGCTTCGATTTCGTAGTTTTGACAGCTCTAAAAATTAAGTACTTACTGAACGAATCAGATTTTCCACATTACCTCGACGACTGCGTGGAAACGGTCCCAGGTCATCAACGTGTAACGCCCAGAACGGAATAGGTGTCACCTCATCTGAATAGAGTTGACCCTCCGGTTTGCCTGCGATTCCTTTATTAAAGCAGCACTCTAAGCATGCTGCGATGTACGACTTGATGTATTTTCGGAGATTGTTGAACCAAAAATCTTGCCGGACCCGATTTATGGTCTTCTCAAGACCGAAGTGGCCCATGTCATCGTGGTACGTGCGGATGATTTTCCACCTGACTGCAGATGCCACGACGAATTTGATATTTTGATCGATCTTTCGATATAACCGATCGTTTTTAAGCTGCTTATCTTAATCTGACGTAATCTGTTTGGATTGAGCGGACTCAATATCGCCTCTCAGAACTTCGATTAACTCCTTCAACTTCACGTCTTGTCGTTGCAGGGGCACAAGCCAGTATTCGTTTTCTTCCACTCGCATTATGTTCCCCGATGCTATCTCTGGCTCGCTCGGTGGTTGGTTTGGAGTCCTGCTTAGAGCATCTGCCGTGACTCATACGTTCAGCCGATCGATGTATGATGCGGAAATCGTAGCTTCAGAAACCATCGACCGATGTGCGGTAGCAATGGCTTAGACGTTCTTGTGGTGCTAATTGCTGCGCAATCGGTAATTATCTCGAAATGCTTACCGAGCAAATAAATGCGGAATCTTTCTAACGACTCGACGATAGCCAAAACTTCAAGCTCATGACTATGATATCTGCTTTCGGATTCGCTACACTGGCGGCTGTAGTAAAAAACCGGTCTGAAATTGCCACCGTCGTCTCGTTGCTCGCGTCAGTGTGAACTTGATGTGACTTCGTCGGATCGTATGCATTGAGCACTGGATCGCAGCAAAGTCTTGATTTCAATTTTTCAAATGCGTCTCGTTGTTCGGTCGACCAACAAAATTGTGAATTGTCCTTCTGCTTCAACAAAAGTGTAAGGCGGCCTCGATATTAGAGAATAATCGCGAATGAATTTGCGGAAAAACCCGCTCAATCCAAGAAGTCTTCGAACTTCTGTAACGTTGGTTGGTTCCAGAAACTCTCGAAATGCATTAGTCTTTTCAGCTCCTAGTTTTATTCCGTCCTCATCAACTCGATGACCCAAAAACGTGATTTGTTTAGACAAAAACGTATACTTAAAGGGCCGAAGCATCATACCGGCATCTCGAAGTATAACCAGGAATTCACAGAGTTTGATTAAACCCTCGGCGATGGTTTTGCTGGGCAGAATTACTTCATCTACGTAGCTAACTGCTCGATTTCCCATTTGTCGTACCAACTTGGTAATGACCTCATGAAAATAACACGGTGCATTGCACAGGCCGAAAGGCATCCGATTGAATTCTTATTGGCCTGCATGCGCGACAAATGCAGTGTATTTCCTGCACTCTTCTGCGATTGGTATTTGATAATAGCCGGACATTAAATCGAGAGTCGTGTGAAATAAATTGCCAGCGTACGATGATAGCTGCTCCTCAACAGTTGGCATGAGAAACGGTCGCTTTTCAGTGATAGCATTGAGCTCACTGAAATCAACACAGAGACGGTCCTCACCATTTTGTTTGCGAACGAGGACAATTGGTGACGAATATTCTGATGATGATGAACGTATGATATCGTTTTCGAGCAGTTCGTTTACTCTTTCTTGAACGCGCTCACGCTTTGCGAACGATATCCGGTATGGCTGGCGTCGGACAGGTTTTAAGGTCGTTAACCTTGTCGTCATCGTTATCGTGAAATAGAGATATTACGGCCAAGCCAATCAGTTGGTGATAGTGCTAGTGGCGACAGTGGTAGTCGTACCGAGAACAATGCCCACGTGCATGCCGACATAGAACATTGGCGAGTAGTGCGCTCGAGTTCGGTGGTGCACACTACACCCAAGATAAATGTTGCAACGCTAGCAGACCTTCTCAATGTTTTCGATGGAAAGACGGATATCTACGAAACATGGGAGAAGCAGGTTTTGTTTTTACGACGAGCGTATAAACTCGACGATGATACGACGAAAATATTGATAGGTTCACGGCTAAAGGGGAAAGCAATGGAGTGGTTTCACTCCAAGCCGGAGTATATTGCGTTGTCCCCTGACGAACTTTCATGGGAATTGAAGAAGATGTTTTATCGCCGAAAAAATAAAATTATAATGCGACGACAATTCGAAGATCGGATTTGGAAGAGAAATGAGACGTTCTGTGACTAAGTACATGAAAAGAGGATTCTCGCGAATCACCTTGGCCTGGACGAAGAGGAAATTGTAAGCTATGCCATTGACGGTATTCCGGATTTACAATTGCGTGACGTGGTTCGTTTACAGGGTTTTGGGTCAATGCCCGCTTTACTACTTGCGTTTGAGGGAATATCTTTGCAAGATCGGAAAGGCTCGACGAAATCGAACGAAAATGCTGGTGATGAAAAACGTCCAAGCGGTATAGTGTTGAAGCGATGGTACAACTGCGGGGATAAAACACACTTGAGCCGTGAGTGTCCGGATAAGTTGAAGGGGTTGACGTGTTTTGGTACAACAAGTTTGGACACACTAAACCACAATGCAAAGGAGCACAACAAAGAATTGAACGGGAGGCAGATAGAAAACACTGTAAAGCATTAAATACAACGGACAGGAAAGCGTACAAAATAGTGAAGGTGTGCGGAAAGGATATTAAAGCTATGTTCGTCTCTAGTAGTGATCTTCACTTAATGACGAGCAGCACCTAGGAAAGTCTGGATGCACCTGCTTTGAAGGCGTCGACAGTCCTATTCGACGGCATAAGTTCAGTTGGTTTGAGAACACGGATTTAATTTTGTTTTGCAGATGCACGTTGTTCCGGACGATTATATGGGATGCGATATTTTGGTCGGAGCAGAGCTGATAAAAGCCGTTGAAGTACGTCTAAGAAATGGCAATGCTATATAGTTAGAGCTCAACGCTGAATCTCATACGGATAAGCTCGAAGCAACGAACAACTTCCAAGAGCAGTGAAAGAGATTATGCGCATAAACGACGTTGAAGGGCCCAGTATGCAGTCTCCGCACATTAAAGATCGAACCATAGGCCGTACATTAAGAGATTTGATTGAAAGCTACAAACCGCGACCGACAAAGAATACCCGTGTGGAAATGAAAATTATTCTAAAGGACGATATTCCAATACAACAAAATCCAAGACGCTTGTCAGCGGAGCAGCGCGATATCGTGAGCAATCTAGTCAATGATTTGATCGGAAAGGGCGTGGTGAGACCTTGTTCGCCGGAATATTCTAGCCCAATAGTACTAGCAACGAAAGAAAATCGAAAGATTACAATGTGTGTAGACTATCGTCTACTAAACAAGAAGATGATAAGGGACCGTTCTCCGTTGCCTTTTATCGAGGATCAGCTGGATAGATTGCAGGACGCCACCGTATTCACTACTCTGGATTTAGAAAATGGATTCTATCATGTGCCAGTTGAAAAGAACAGCGTAAAGTATACGGCGTTCATTACACCGGATGGGCTGTTCGAATTCTTGCGCGTTCCTTTTTATTGTCTTATTGAGATGATTTGATAATTCCGGCCAAAGATGAACGAGATGGTTTAGAGAAACTTCAAAGAGTGTTCAAGGTCGCAAGTGAACACAACGTAACGTTTAACTGAGGAAAGTGTTTATTCCTGGAAAAGAGAGTGGAGTACTTAGGATACATTGTCGAAAACAGCACTATTATGCCAGGAAAGGAAAAAACGATGGCTCTAACAGAGTTCAAACGACCAAAAACAGCGAAGGACGTACAAAGTTTTTTAGGGCTGACCAGCTATTTCCGTGTTTATCAAAGGGTTTTCAACTATAGCTCGTCCCCTCTCTAATCTGTTAAAAGACGGAATAAAGTTTGAATTCGGAGAAGACCAGGCTAAAGCGGTTCAGCAGCTAAAGGATAACTCGCACATGGTCCCGTTCTCAAGTTGTATCGAGTCGGATCCGAAACAGAATTACATACGGACGCGTCTAAGCAAGGACTCGGTGCCATACTTTGGCAAAGAGACTTTGAAGATGGAAAGTTACATCCAGTTTACTACGCGAGTTGGAAGACGACGCCTGCAGAGGAGAAGTATACGAGCTATGAATTGGAGATTTTGGCCGTTGTCAAAGTATTGAATAATTTTCGCATTTATTTGTTGGGTAACCCGGGGAAGATTGTTAATCGACGAATTTAATTATAACTTTGAACATCGACCTAGCAGGGCTATGAAGCACGTGGATGCTTTCAGCCAATATCCGGCATCAGTATATATGATCGAGAAGAGAGTAGACGCATTAATGGAAGGAGTGCACCGAGCCCAGCAGAACGATAGCGAACTACAAAAAATCATTCAAGATATAAACGACGAGAAACAAAAGGACTTCAAACTGCCACAAGGAATTCTTTACCGCGAAGAACGAGGAGATATTCTAGTGGTTCTACCCAAGGCAATGCAGTACGACGTTATAAGAAGTGCGCACGAACGTGGTCATTTCGGCGTGAGGAAAGCCGAATATGTTCTTCGACAGGAATTTTGGTTCCCGCACATGCAAGCCCGCATAAGGAAATTGATCGATACATGCGTCGTCTGTATATTAGCCGTGAAGAAACACGGAAAGCTGGAGGGCATCTTACATCCAATTGACAAAGGTGGTGGGCCACTAGATAACATACCTATCATGTTGATCATCTTGGACCGATGCCGTTGACCAGGAAGTGTTTCAAACACATATTCGCTGTTAAGATGCATTCGGCAAGTTTGTGTGGCTGTATCCAACGAAGTCAACGACAACGGAGGAAGTTATATCGCTGTTGCAGAAACAAGCCACTGTTTTCGGAAACCCACGTTGAATTGTTTCAGAGCGAGGGACCGCATTCACTTCGAATGCTTTCGCCAAAATTGCAGAGACGAGGGAATAGAATGGTAAAGTAAAGAGGCTAAACCGAGTGATTATCCCAGTGTTGACGAAACTGTCCATAGAAAGTCGAGCAGAGTGGTTTAAGTTCGTTGATAAAGTCCAACAGAGCATTAATTATTCGTTTAATCGTAGTATTGAAATTTCACCATTCGAGATACTGATTGGAACAGCTATACGTACGAAAGACAACATGAAGCTGCGTGAAATAATTAAAGCTGAAATCTGAGAAGCAGAGCTATGGACAACATGAAAGTTCAAGAAGAAAATCGCAAAACGTTCAATCGACGGCGTAAAGCCGCAAGCCCGTATGATGTCCGCGATATTGTAGCTATTAAAAGGACTCAGTTTGGAGGAGGTCTAAAAGCCCAGAGGAAGTTTTTGGGCCCTTATCGGGTTGTGACAGTTAAGCCTAATAAACGGTACGGAGTTGAAGAAATCGGTGACCACATAGGACCCAAGGAGACTACGACGTCAGCTGATCATATGAAGCCATATACAGAATGACAAGATGCAGGCATGACCGTTGAGAGGATTCGTCATCCGAGGAGGAAGCAGGTATCGGGGACGATGCAGCCATCACAAAGGCCGAGTGTAGGAAAGAAAGAGGTATAGAGATGACGCGGTCGACCCCAACAGGGGAATCGGGATAGTCTCGATCTGGCCGTCGGCGCGCGTGGTTACAATAAACAGAAATAAAGTATACAACTAAGACATAACTAAGTGTTTTTATTTAGTGGTGCCCTTTTAATTTTTCCATTAGCTTATTTTCCTACATAAAATTCTATCGTTTCAAGGAAAACTAGTTTTTTTTGGTTAATATACGCACTAGTTTTGTTGGGACGCCAAAGTCAAGCATTTTGTACAGAAGATTTCTGTCGATACTGTCATACGTTTGCTTGAAGTCTACAAAGATTTAGTGCACATCGGTGTTATATTCCCAGCACCTTTAGAGTACCTACTTAACTGAGAATATTTTGTCTATTGTAAACTGTCCATCTCGAAAACCTCCTTGGTACTCTCCAATAATACTTTTATAGTACGGCTTTATTTCTTTCTATGATTTTGGAGAGCACTTTATATTACGTACACAGTAAAGCAATACTTCTATAATTTTCACAACTTAATTTGTTTCTCTTTTTGTGTATAGGACATATTATACTTCTTTACCAGCTTCAGGTAACTACTTCTTCTTCTTAGTAGCACTACCGCCCCTCTCTGGCCTTCGCTTCCTGCAAATAGCGCCTCCAACTGTCTCGGTCTATTGACCGCGTCCTCCAATTTCGAAATCCGATCAGCGATGAACTGTCTTCGTCGAACGAGTTAGATCAGCGTTTCCTCGGTTTCCCCACTGGTCTCCGGCCTTCAGTTCTCCAACGAATACCTTTTGGGTTGTTCGTCCATACGATTCATGTGTCTAGCCCATTGCAGCTTCCGCAGTCTGACAATCGTTGAGACCTCAGGTTCGTCAAAAATTTCATACAGCTCATGGTTGTATCGAATTCTCCATTGGGCCCCGTCTAGCTTCGCTCCGATTATTCGCCTCAGGACCCGTCGCTCAAAGGCGTTTAATATATCTGCGAATGCTTGGGTTAGGGTCCATGGCTCACACCCATAGCCTAACACAGGTCTTATCACAGATTTGTATACTTGGAGCTTTGGTTTCCTCTACAGTGACTCCCAAAAAGATCCGCACAAGTAAAAAATGTTCCTTCTTTTTCAATTTATGCTTCAATCCATGACACAAAAAGAAAAAGGAAATATTATTAATTGAACAAAACATCAGCTCGATAATTTTACTCAAATAAATAGAAAATGTACCGCAAAATGAGAAGTAAAACGAAGGATTAAAAAAGAAGCACGAAAATATGACGCCCCAAAAAGATCCGCACAACAAGGAAACTTGGGCAAACATGTGCATTTTTATGTAAAAAGAACACATTTAAGTGACCTCTTTATAGCATATCTCCTTCAGTGATAAAGTCGTAATAGATCCGGGCAGATTATATCTAATATTGATAACAAACCGCGTGTTGTTCGTAGCTTAAAAAAACGTTGTGCATTTTAAATTAAAATGGGCAAATACACGTCTTCAGAGAAGATCCAGTTGGTGGTTTCTAACCATATGGAAGGTATAAATGTGTCAGAAATATGTTCGAGCCTCAACATGAAACGTAGAACTGTTTACGACATTCTCCGGAGGTATAAAGAGTAAGGCAGAATAGGCATAGTCCTGGTCGCCCAAAGGTTCTAACGACGCTTGAAGAACGCTCTATCGTCCGGAAAATTAAAAAAAAAATCCAAAACTGAGTGCTCTAAAAATTGTGGGTGAAGTATTCGCAGAATTTAAGAAAAAAGTAGGATGTGAAACAGTTCAACGAGTTTTGAGAAATGCTCAATACAATGGACGTGTTGCACGGAAGAAACCATTCATCAGCGAAGTGAATAGAAAAAAGCGTTTAAATTTCGCTAAAGAATTTATATTAAAGGAAGTCAATTATTGGGAGGATGTGATTTTTGCCAATGAAATCAAATTCAATATTTTGGCTTGGATGGACGTGTTATGGTGTGGCAAAAGCCCTATGAAGAATTGAGTCCAATTAACCTCAGGCCTACAGTGAAACACGGAGGTGGCAGTTTGATGGTTTGGGGATGCGTATCTACTCGTGGTGTTGGCGAATTAGTATTTATAGATGGTATCATGGATTCCCGTCGATATTAAGACGTTTTGAAGGAAAATTTGCGAAAAAGCGCTGCTAAAATGGGCATTTTGGATTCGTTCAAATATTACGAAGACAATGATCACGCATTGTTCAAGAATGGCAGCTGTATAATTGTCCAAAAGTGGTTCATCCTCCTCCTCAGTCATCGGATTGTATTCCCATTGAAAATCTCTGGGATGAATTGGACCGTAGAGCTCATAGCACGCCAATTTGTTCAAAAACGGAGCTCGAGAAAAGGCTTCGCGAAAAATGGGTGAAAATGGATGTGGAATACCTGCGGAAAATCATCTCCAGTATGCCAAATCGATTAAAGAGGGTCATTGAACAAAACGGACATGCAACAAAATACTAGCTTACTAAAATTTTTGTTTATTTTTACAATTTAGCTCTTGTGCGGATCTTTTTGAGGGATGATATTTTCTGTTTTTTCATGGAATTTCCTTTTTTCGGTAAACTATTTTATTTATGTGATCTGTAAGACTGTTATGTTCTGCTCATAATAAAATGTTTAAAAAAATTTCCCGTTTTTAATTGCCTTATAAAATGAGAAAGGAGGAACATTTCTTACTTGTGCGGATCTTTTTGGGACTCAGTGTGTATACAGCTGGTCTTCAAGATCATCAAAACTGAATAAAATATTTTATTTGCGAGCTGTATTCTTCGGCGTATTTCGTCTTTTTCATTATATATCTAAAATATATAATTCAGCAAACAGAAATCAAATTGAAATACAATTTTATTTTTCAGATTGTCGCATGTGCTATTCAACTCGGCCCCCACCACTACCACCGTTACCATCATCGTCCATTCTAACAGCCGTAAATAAACTCAAGAGGCTAGTCGACCAGCAGGAATCGAATCGAATTTACGATGTATGGAAACAACCCTCCTATACTGAAACAATTAACCTAATTTCTAGCTATAAGCCACAAAGATATATTTTTACATCTAGTACAAACAGACGTGATGCAAGTGCTGACAGTATTGGTAAATCGAGCGAAAATCTAGATGATTTTCGTGCACGCGAAGAACGCAAAGAGGAAGAGTTCCAGAAGCAAAATGAACAAGAGGAGCGAGAAGCAAAGCAGAAGGAAGCGTCACAAAAAGAACAAGCGATTCGCCTGAAAATTTTAGAATCTGCACTCCAACATGTCTCGACACATGGTTGGACGAAGAAATCGCTGGCTCTTGGTGCCGAGGCAGCGGGTTATCCTTCAGTTGCTCATGGAATGTTTCCCAATGGTGGAATTGAATTGATTCGTTATTTCTATGGGAAGTGTAACGATGAGCTGTTAGCTTATCTAAAAGAGCAAACAGATGATGGCAAGAAAAAAGTTGGTAACCCAGCCGAGTTTGCCATTTGTGCAATTAAAATGCGTTTGCAAATGCTCGAACCACATATTTCGTATTGGCCTCAGGCTATAGCGATGATGTCTCTACCGCAAAATGTTCCTACATCGCTTGCACAGCTTCTGACCTTAGTTGATGATATTTGCTACTATTGTGGTGATAGATCTGTAGATGTAAGTTGAACATTAAAACTGAAAACTTAATTTGCAATAAAAGCTACCTCTTTCAGTTTAAGTGGTACGTTAGACGTGTTGGCTTAGCTACAATTTTCAAGATGACAGAAATGTTTATGCTGCAAGATTCCTCAATAGATCACCAGGAAACGTGGAGGTTTTTACGACATCGCGTAGATGAAGCTAATTATGTGCAGGGCTTTTTTGATCAATCGGAGGAAATCACGCAAAATATGCAGAAAGGATTTATGTCGGCATTCACTACGGTAAGTGAAAGCTTTCTTATGAGATTAATTTACGAGGCAATCATTTGTTTTCTTTCAGGCACGGAATATTCTAGGTCTCGGCTATGATAAAAGATAAATGAAATGGTGGTGTAAATAACTATTTTAGTCAAATCGTACTTTTTGCTTGTACGCTTTAAATGTTTTCAGAATAAAGCAAGTGTGATTTGTACGGTGCATTTTGTTGTAGGATATGTTAAACTAGATGTAAAAAATATCAAATCTAGATAGAAATTTAATATTTTTTTTTGAAAAGCCATCGGGCCTTGCTTCTTTAAAATTTGAGTAATACAATGAAGTGATTATCTAATCTGTTTTTAAGGTTTTGTAAAAATGGCTTTTACCAAGATCTCATACTCTGGCATCCGCTTAGAAATTATAGAAGCTGCAATTATCAAACTTTGTAGAAACGCCAGAAGTGGCAATACGAGTATACTGGATGCTTGTGTAAACTCTGAAAGGTTTTTAAAAGCAATCTCATATAATGTACGCTACAATATATGTGAATGTGAAACTAAAATCGTAACGGCACCATCATCGCTAATACACGATCCTTTCATAGAAATTGAGTTATGAACAAGAAATCTACATTGGTGAAAAACGTTTTGGAATATTCTTTTACCTTTTTCAGGACAAATTGCACATTTTCAATTTCAAACGTCCAATGCCATTTGAAAACTTCCCGTTTTTTAAATAAAAAGTAATTTTTACCATTTTAAGATTCAAAATTTTCAAATAAAAATAACAGTAATTTTCAATTCATGAATTACATTTTCCAAAATAAAAGTCCAACGTTTATTTTTAAGTGAAAATTCACATTTTTCATAGCAAATGTATCAATTTGTAACACTTCGAAGAAATTGAGTAAAACTTGTGAATTGTTGGCAAGCATAGCTGTACTTTACTAAACCCGGCTAAAAGGGTTTAGTAAAGTACAAAAGCCTCAAAAGGAACACTCATAAAAGTTAAAGTGAGTCCAATTTGATTGCTTTTGTTTAAGAATCCTGGGTAGTTCTTCAATTAATTTATTTTTCACCTCACACTCTTTAAGCAAATATTTTTTAATAAACATAAAAATTAACAAACATCCCCAGAATAACTGCTTGGCTTCAAAAATTTTAAATTTTTCATTCTTTTGCATTTATTTGTCCATAAGATACCCATTTAAATAGATTATTTTTGATTCGGACCAGGATATACAGCTTTGGAACATGTTTTTTGGCAAAAGCAAGTGTAATTTATTTTATAGTTAGACAACAACATATAGTTAGTAAACAAGAAACTAGATTAAAATGCTCAATGGTACAGTAAAGCACGGTGGTAAATGTGTGATAGTAAAAGGAGGTATGAAATACAAGAGGAATCTTTTCGATGGAAGCAAGATCGCAGCTGTACCGAAACTAAAACAAGGTGCAATGCTACCATTGGCAAATCGAATTATCTACGGTTCAATAACTCCGCCGAAGCTCAGTTAGTTCGACCAACCATGTGTAGCAATGAGCGAATATCAATGCCACAAATTGTCTGGTCCCAAGATTCAAGTGGTGGTGCTACAAATCGAGCTACACCTGAAGAGGTTCCAAAAAATTTCGAAAGTTTCCTTGATTCTTAAAATATTGATAGCCCCAAATAAAATAATACAACAGTATCGAATAATGCAGCTAAAATTTGCGGTCGATCTACAAGTGGAAATGCAACAAACATTCACACCAACTTGCCAACTACCGGTTCAAATATAAACAAGACACAGTCGTATATCCTCGTCGCTCTTCATTATGACTAGCAGTGGAGATCTCCAGCCACTGATGTAATTTTATTTCAATAATTTGAGCGGCTTCTAGAGAGTCAAGTTCCTTATCAATTTTTTCGTTTTACGCGGATCGGACTTCTCGTTTGTGATTGGAGGTGGGTTGTGCCCGATTCTTTAGTTTCAGCTGGACTTCAGAGACTGGTTACGTCCGATTTTCTGTTTGAAGGTTTCGGTAAATTCATGAAAGAACTCTTCTTCTTTGACACTTTTGATTGAGAATATACTTGATCGTTATTTGATATTTTGTCGATTTCTTGTAAATTGATGCACCGTATCCATATACTTCCTAGCAGAAGGAAGAAATTGTCTGGTATAAAAAAATCTTGTGATTGATAGTTGTCTGTTGTCAAATTACTGTAACAACCGCGGTCTCATCTGGCTTAAACGTGTTGTTAGAATTTGATAACTTACCAAATGCATAAATGATTTTCGCCACATCATCATTTCCCATAGTTCGGATAGGAAAAATAATATGCATAATATGCATTCGCATGTATTCAGACTATTTGTAACTCCCATGGTCCAACGCGGTAAGACTACACCGCCAGACAAAACAATAAAGTTCTATGCGGTGGGATTCCACGATCTAGCATAGAACATGAAACCGCGAAAATTTAAACATGCTTAGAAGCAAATTCCATCGGCGCGTTGAACCATGGGAAGATTTAATTTGTGTATAATTAAAAATGTATTTAAGGTAAAGTGCAATAATAAAAGATGTCTATTGTCTCTCAAGCACTCGGAGTAATCGTTTCGAGCTCAAACATTGGCAACCGTGACAGGACTTTCGACAAACCAGGATGTCGGGCCTTACTGCGAAGCAGCAATCATTGGGAGACGAGATAGAGCGGCTGGTGCGGAACTTTGCCAAGGATTCTTCATCCAGGAAGAGTCAGGAATATCTGCAGCAGCGACAACACCAGCTCAGCCAACTATGGCGGGAATTCAAACGTAACCACGGATTCATCGAGGCAGCCATAGAAAGCTACAAGGAGTCAGCGTATCTACGCAACAATTACTACGACCAAATCGAGAAGCTAGCGATTAGCCTGTTGGAGAAGTTAGAGGAACTGCTGGCAACATCATCAAAGGGCGAAGCCACTCAAAGGGATCAACCAGAGGAACTCTTTGCGACATCGTTGAAGGGAGAGGCAGCTGATGTTATCCATGGTCAACACCTTACAAAATTTTGATGAAGGCGTTAAGACAAGTAATGGACCGTCTTAATAGCAGATTGACATCGCCACAACCAACACAGTTTTTGGAAATGCAGCGAGTTACCGTGCAGAAACATTGGGAAGCCATTCAAGACAAGCACTTCAGTGATTACGATGCCGAGGCATACACGAAGATGGAACAAGAGGTTGAAGTTCTGCAAATGAGGATGATGGAAGCTGGTTCTTCAACCCTAACGTCTTCAAGTGCCATAACGTCGTCATCTTCAACCGTAAAGCTTCCACGGATCCAGTTGCCAAGTTTGACGGAAACTACTTGCGGTGGCAAGAGTTCCACGACTTGTTCTGCCAGCTGATTGACTAGAGCAACTTAGGACCCGCACAAAAATTGTTTTATTTAAAGGCAAACGTGGAAGGTGAAGCCAAAGCGCTAATTAAGCACCTTGCAGTATGTGACAAAAATTATAGTCCAGCTTGGGAGCTCATAAAGGAGTGCTATCAGAATAGACGCTTATTAGTCACCTCCATCATACAGAAGCTCATTTCGCAGCCAAATATTAGCCAGAAAATGGCCAATAACTTAAAAGGGCTACATGACGTTACGCAGGGATGCATTCGGGGGCTCTAAACGTTGGAGGTGAACGTAGATAAATGGGATCCAATTTTGATATTCCCGTTGCCGAACCAACTGGACAGCACTACACATGTAGCATTCGAGCGTTCGCTTTCTTCGCCAAGAGAGTTGCCATCCATGAACCAATTCTTGCAGCTCCTAGAGTTTCGGTTTCAAGCTATGGAAGCAATAGGCGTGACACCTACCAAACCAAAGGTCTCCAAAATGGCCCTAACAGCAGCGGATAGTGGTTGCAAGATGTGTAAAGGAGTACATCACCTACACCAATGCTGCGGTTTTGTAAACCTGAATCAAGCTGACCGGAAAAAACTCGCAAACAAGTGGCAGCTGTGCTTCAATTGTTTGAGAGCAGGTCATGCAGTAAAGGTGTGCACCTCACGAAGCTGTACAAAATGTGGGAAGCGGCATCACACACTGCTTCACAATGGCGCAAGGGGCAACGACGCCATCCAAAAGAAATCTATCACGGAAAGCAAATCACTGGCGGTCAAAGGTGAAGTTGACAACTCATCCTACGTTTTGTTGGCCACAGCAGAAGTTTTCATCATCAATCGCTACGGTGAACCTATTCATGCCCGAGCCTTATTGGACTCAGGTTCACAGATACACTTAATCACTGAAAGGTTTTGCACCAAACTTGGTCTCAAAGGAAAAAGAGACAACCATGAGGTTGTTGGGATCGGCAACACTACACAGCAATCTAGACATCGTGTGTTTTTACGTGTGAAGTCTAAGCTATCCAGCTACGAGGCACCACTAGAAGCCCTTGTTATCAGCGAGATACCAACCAAACACCCAACACAAAACTTAGACACATCAAATTGGCCGATTCCTAAGAATATTTCGCTTGCTGATCTGCACTTCAATCGGCCCAAGACATTGATCTTCTTATTAGTGCGGAGCTGTTTTGTTCTCTGTTATGCAGTGAAAAAATAACCATGGGCCCTTCACTACCAGTTCTGCAAAACACTATGCTAGGATGGGAGGCAATCGGAAGGGTTGATAGTAGCATCGATGCAACGAAAAACATGTTTTGCGGCACTTCGACAAGCCTCGACAAGGAGCTTGAACGCTTTTGGACTATGGAGGAAGTCGAGGAAACGAAAAAGAGAATATCAGAAGAGGATTGCCAGTGCGAGGAATTCTTCGAATCTACAGTAACAAGAAACAATAAGGGAAGATTTGTAGTCCGATTACCATTCTCCCGTCCACCTTCAAGTCTAGAAGAGTCGAGAAACTTAGCACAACTGAGG
This sequence comes from Odontomyia ornata, assembly GCA_963969285.1. NCBI lineage: Eukaryota > Metazoa > Arthropoda > Insecta > Diptera > Stratiomyidae > Odontomyia > Odontomyia ornata. Next base: position 154,651,607 of record OZ017738.1, on the reverse strand, counting down.
CTTAAGAGTTTGCTGAGGAAATTGGACAGAAACGATGAACTGCGGTCAATGTACACAGATTTCATAAACGAATATTTGGCTTTGGGGCACTTGGAACCCGATCTTGACTCTTCACATCTTGACGCAGCACTGAATACACCCCAGTACTATCTACCTCATCATAGTGTGCTGCGCCCAGACAATTCAACCACTAAATTACGAGTAGTATTCGATGGATCGGCAAAGACGTCGACCAATTTGTCTCTGAATAACATTCTGTATACGGGACCTGCTCTGCAGAATGAACTGTTTGGTATTTTGATCAGGTTTTGATAAGTACGCAATGACAGCGGACATACAAAAAATGTTCCGCCAAATACTTATTAACCGAGAAGATCAAGAATACCAAAAGATTCTATGGCGAGAGAGTCCGAATGGAGAGCTGAAAACATATCGCCTAAAGACGGCGACATACGGAACCAAATGTGCACCATACTTAGCATCGAAATGTCTCCTAAATTTAGCAGAGACTGAGGAAAATGATTTCCAATGGCAGCTCAAGTCACACGACGGGACTTCTATGTTGACGACTTGCTTACCGGTACGGATGATCTCCAACAAGCCATCAAGCTTCGGCAGCAACTTATTGAAATGTTACAACGTGGTGGGTTCCACTTGCATGAATGGTGTTCTAATAACATAACACTGCTGAAACGCATTCCAGCCAATAATCGAGCTACAGAATATAATGTTACCGACTCCGATGATACCGGCATTGTTAAGGCTCTAGGATTAATACGGCATCCTGCACCGGATCAATTTAACATCAATACCAACGTTTCGGACTCAACGCAGCCAATCACAAAACGAATTGTTCTTGCACAGATGTTACAACTCTTTGATCCCCTCGGACCCAGTTGTCGTACTTGCAAAGATATTCATGCAACAACTCTGGGAATCCAAAATTGACTGGGATACACCTCTATCGGAAAAGCTCCAACAAAGCTGGAAGGATTATAGAGCTCAACTATCAACATTGAGGAGATTGGCCATACCACGCTATATAATGAATACCACCAAACGAAAGAGTGCGCAACTCCATGGGTTTGCGGATGCTAGCAGGCTAGCTTACGGTGCTTGTATCTATATGCGCACTGAAGACATCTATGGAAATATCGACGTTTCCCTAGTTTGTGCGAAGAGTAGAGTCGCACCTACTAAGCAAACAACAATAGCGCGGTTAGAACTATGCGGTGCCAAGCTACTTGCTCAGCTCATGAGAAAGGTCCAAAACTCTATATCGACAGAGATTGAAAGAGTTTTTTATTGGAGTGATTCTCAAACTGTTCTCCAATGGATAGCCTCGCCGTCATCTAAATTTACCACCTTTGTCGGCAATCGGGTCGCTTATATTCAAACTTTGACCGAACCGAACATCTGGCAATACATTGATTCAGCCAGCAACCCAGCGGATATTGTTTCCCGAGGAATACAACAGCTGCCAGCATCAAACGCGATACAGGCAATAACCACAGAAGAACTCCCAGAAACCATCTCTTCGCACAACACGCATACATACATTGTCAGCTACTTCTGCTTACTCTCAATAATAACAACTTTAATATGGTTGACCTGGAAAAAATTACGCATTCACCGAAAACCATGTTCGCCAAACATTACATATCGACCACCAATTCCCCGTCCTAGTGCATCAATCCATCAACAGGAACAAGAAATTATCGAAAGCTATTCAACCGTCGAACCAGCTCCACGAGTGTTTCAAGTGGGGGAGGATGTTAGAATTTGATAACTTACCAAATGCATAAATGATTTTCGCCACATCATCATTTCCCATAGTTCGGATAGGAAAAATAATATGCATAGTATGCATTCGCATGTATTCAGACTATTTGTAACTCCCATGGTCCAACGCGGTAAGACTACACCGCCAGACAAAACAATAAAGTTCTATGCGGTGCGATCCCACGATCTAGCATGATGCGGTAAGACTACACCGCCAGACAAAACAATAGGGTTCTATGCAGTGCGATTCCACGATCTAGCATAGAACATGAAACCGCGAAAATTTAAACATGCTTAGAAGCAAATTCCATCGACGCGTTGAACCATGGGAAGATTTAATTTGTGTATAATTAAAAATGTATTTAAGGTAAAGTGCAATAATAAAAGATGTCTATTGTCTCTCAAGCACTCTGTAATGATTTTACTCTACGTGCGAACGCGGAACCGACCTCTCATCGGTTCTAGACGTTAAGTCTGAGTAGTGCCAACGGATGGTACCAACCGGTCAACCAATCCGTGCACCGTAACCCATTCACGCGGTGGCTGCTTGTCGGCTAGCTAGATCGGAGAGGATTTCGGTTGCGGGTCTCCGAATAGGTTACGCTCACTTACAATATTCAGCCACCAATACATGCCCGTTTTCAAACGCGTCACAAAACAAAACCATACGGAGAGGAAACCTACTTTACGTTACTCCGTATTTCTTCATTCAATCAGTCAAGAACAAAAATCTAATTTTTACTTCGCGTTCCCGAATTTCCGACGCGGTACCGAAAAATATGCTACGCTAACTCAACCCGACGAACGCTACGCTAATAAAACGGCAAAACAACAAAGGTACCGCGTACCGCGCGCGACGCGAAACCGACCTCAGCGGATTTTCTCAAACCCTACCCTCGCGACGGCATACCTACCCTGCACCTCATTTCCCGCTGAAAAGAAGAACCACTGGAAAGGAAAGTCGTGTTGTTATTTAGCAATTCATGTTGTTATATGTTTGTTTAAAAAAAAAAATCGTTTTCCTTCTACAAATGTTTTAAATATCATAAAATTAATGTTCGGCAATTTTTCGCATTTATAACTGTGTATGCTTCGAGACTTGTACTATCGAAAGTATGAAGTTAGTCATTTCCAATCAATTAATTTTCATTCGTTTCGAAATAAACATTTTTTTTTTTCCAATTTCAAATTATACTATTGCTGTTTTGTCATATAGCATTCCACAATTTTGAGAATCAAATTTTTAACACAAAAATATATGTATATAAGCGCGATCACGAAGAATTTCCCTATTAAGACTATTCATTTCAACTATCTACTAATGCAAATTAAATATTGGTTTGCTTCTTTCATTGACTGAATTTGTCGTGTGTGTTTGTAACGTATAACTAACGCTAAACAAGTCTCTAATTTCCCTACATACTAACTAACGATTCCTTCGATACAATATAAATTTCTAACTAAGGTATTCTACTAAAAGTAAAAGTATCTCTTTTTTTCTACAGTTTGATAATCAGTTTGTATTAAATTGCATTTTTTTAGCACTCATCTACATCAACTATAAAAACAAATTAATAAAATCGTGTGCCAGTCTACATGAGTTTCGTCTAAAAGCAACCAAAATAAGGAGGATTCAAACACAAAAAGTGTTTCTAATAAATGTCATCTCTCGTATGAATTGGAGGTAAATGTTCTACCTTTTAATGTCTTTAATTTATAGTTATGCCTAAAATCAACGAGAGTACGATTTTCCGTCGTTTTTTGATTATCTAGATAGCATTCTGTCATATAAAATTAATTAGCCTCTATAATCTAATGTTTCAAATGAATTTGGTATGCATTTATTCATATGATTAAGAACTAACCGGTGAAATTTTTTTTATGAAGTTTTCATATTTGGAATAACTTCATGCTTTCTTTCGAGTAGATAAAAATGGTTTCTTATTTTATGTATAGTTATGTTTAAACAATAAATTAATATTTTGCTTGTAGTAACAGTTTAAATGTGTCGATGTGCGACATCAACAGGCGATAGCGTAAATACACGCCTAAACTTACGATGCTAAAACTATTCCTGTAAGCAAATATAATCTCCTTTATATCGTTTTTTGATTTTTCTTATCCGACAGTTGAAATTGTTCTTTTTCTAAGGGCATTCATTCGGAATTTTTTTGCGCATTTATTTTCACAGGACATTCATCTGCATTCGTTTCACATTTGTTTACGAGAGCGTATTTAGGAAGCCATTTAGCAAGTTGGTATGTGACAATTTTGGTCAAATACTTTTGGACATTTATCGCAACACATCAATTCACCACCGTCCAAACAAACTGCACGCCAATCTTCATTAGGATCGTCTTTAACTTAATGCAACATACTCACTGCGATATGGCCTTGTAGATACGGGGTTTACAAACAAGCACAATGTTTCCAGCTCTTTGATGTGCGTGAGTGGTTCCAAATCGCTCAACTCCTGAATATTGCTCCCAGCAAGAACTACTGACTCCAAATTGGGGATGCATTCATGCAAGCAATCGCCCATTCGTATTGTCCGGTTGTTGTTTAATGCAGGCACTTTAATCTAGGCAAATACGGACATCCATCATGTTTGCGTAGATCATAATAGAGAAGTCTATTGTATCGAATTGGTCCAGTGTAGCTCCCAAATTTTCTGTTGGCGGTGTTTTGTATCCTCGTGGATCTGGTTCCGTTCTCCGCATGGATTGATTGATGATATCCGCGGTTAGTCAATTCCAATTTCTGATACACTTACTACTTTTGAATAGTCGATGGATATCTGTGATGACCAATTTATGGGAAAGTTCTTCTTCCTGTTAATTTTAAGCCTTTTTGCTGCTTGTTGGCACCCTCCGGGACTTCTTCCTAAGTGACGGCCACTACTTCCACACTTTCCTCCCATGTCGCTGTCAAATCTTCTTGACATCCCACAACGAAATTGACGTGGGATGTGCGCTCGTCGCAACCAACTTGAAATGGCAAGCCACCTGGCAGCAAAGTGTGTTAGTAGTGGTCGCCAGCGGCGTCGCATGATTCATTACAACTCGGAGTAATCATTTCGAGCTCAAACACGTGTTCTTGGTGTAGAATCGAAACGTGATATCCATTGGCTTTAATAGTTTCTTGATGTTTAGTTCCTTGTACACAGATCTGGACACTGTGCCGTGTTGCACCGGTTGCTGTGGCAATTAAATTGTTTGGAAGACCTGTATTAATCGAGCAGTCACACCAGCAAACGGCTCGAAAACCTTCCTATCTCTTACTCGGAATTGGGTGGCAGATTTGAAAAAATATGTAATTAATTTTATACGTAATCATAATTTTGTAGAATACTTTTTCTTCTAATTATTTTATTAAATGTGATTTCATATCAATTTTCCTTTATTATTTATATTATACGTCATGAGATTTAATTTTTATTACTATTTAAAATTTTTAATTCTTTACTCTAGTTAAAATTTCTTTGCTTCATTTAAATTTCTTTACTTCATTTCAAATTTCTTTACTTCATTTAAATTTTGTTTTAAAAATTGCAAATCTGTACGTACAATTGCGGGCTTGGAAACGCTAATACTACTGTACGTAGAATTGCGGGTTTGGGAATGCTAATGTAATACTCCCCGACGGTGCATTACATCACGGAAGACAAGCGAACTGGACTGATAGAGCTCAGCGTGGTTCAATCTAAAGCAAAACTGACGAAAGATACAAGCCATATGGCAGCAGCGCTTACTACCACACACATGACCATTAGTAGGCCGACTTTGCTGGCTAACTTACATGGCGTTATATGAAGAATTGTGGAGGTGCCAACAAAAATTCGAGGTTTTGTACGGTTTAGAGACGGATTTCTACAGTGAAATCCAGATGATCCGCGGAGAACACAATAGCGCTCCTAGTGAAGTGAAAATTATTTCAGTTCTTATGCCCGTTTAGTTTTTATCGCCTTCCAAAGTGAATTTTTAGGAGTTTGTTTACATCTCAACGCTGAGCTATCAGTCGAAGGTGCAAAACGTGTGCTTCATTTGCTCGTCTTGGAAAGTTTAGGAGCACAATGGGTTATACAAGGTGAATTTATAGCATGCACGGAATGCGTTCGGCATGTTTTTTATTCGGAAAATACTATATATGACGAAATATAAGCATTTGCTAATGCCGCAGATGGGTGACAGCTACCGGAAGCTTGTCCATAGTAGGCCGTCTAATCAAAACTGACGATAGATACAAGCCATATGGCAGCAGCGCTTACTACCACACACATGACCATTAGTAGGCCGACTTTGCTGGCTAACTTACATGGCGTTATATGAAGAATTGTGGAGGTGCCAACGAAAATTCGAGGTTTTGTACGGTTTAGAGACGGATTTCTACAGTGAAATCCAGATGATCCGCGGAGAACACAATAGCGCTCCTAGTGAAGTGAACATTATTTCAGTTCTTATACCCGTTTAGTTTTTATCGCCTTCCAAAGTGAATTTATAGGAGTTTGTTTACATCTCAACGCTGAGCTATCAGTCGAAGGTGCAAAACGTGTGCTTCATTTGCTCGTCTTGGAAAGTTTAGGAGCACAATGGGCTATACATGGTGAATTTATAGCATGCACGGAATGCGTTCGGCACGTTTTTTATTCGGAAAATAGTATATATGACGAAATATAAGCATTTGCTAATGCCGCAGTTGGGTGACAGCTACCGGAAGCTTGTCCATAGTAGGCCGACTAATACATATGCAAATTGCTACCATATGGCTTGTATCTATCGTAAGTTTTGCGTCTAATACATATGCAAATTTCTACCATATGGCTTGTATCTATCGTCAGTTTTGATCTAAAGGCATTATAGTTTGAATTTCGCTATTTATTCGTGTAACCGGTGGGGATGTTTTTAGAGTGAACTGCAATTTCCGCAACCCAGTGCTGGATAATAAATTGACTGGAATAAGACTAGTAGGTCAGTAGCGAAAATACTAAAAAACGGAAAACCATGGTGATTTCGGTAATGCGTAGTTGCTCAGTCGTCAGATACCGGAAGCGTGTATCGGCGTATATGTTACGGTGCCCGAATAAACTTATTTTTTTGTATTAAACTTAGTGGCGTTGAGATCACAGATTGCGAACATTTATATGTCAAATGGGTAAAAGTTTCAATGGAATTCATCCTTGCTCGAACCTGCGCTACAATCACGTCTTCCCAACGACATTTCATTTAGCAGAACTAAAAGCGAAGAAGTTGCAGTTTACACTACAGCTAATTCGAGAACAACTGCAATCGAATCTTTTGAAACGTGTAATGTACTGCTATTCGATAGTTGTTTTTTTTACCGAGAGGAAGTGTACTTGATGAACAAGCGAAAATCTTATCTGAAAATCATATGACAGACTAGGAAAAATCTATAAAACACGAACTATTTAAAGACATTTGTTTTGATCATAAAAGCTTAGCGACACTTTCTTGGTTCGATTATAACATAAAGTTCAATTAATGCGTAGATTACAAATCGATATTGTGCCTGTCAGTGAAAACTTGAATATAGAATAAATGGATTGTTAAACTAAACCGTCGGTCTTTCCATTTCCTGCGACCAGACCGGGTATAGGATCCGCATCGATGGTAGGCTTTTGCACTGATATGGGCTAGCCATCGGGTGCGCTCCACCATTTTGTTGGTTAGCAGCTCTTGTCGGGTAGAGTGGCCTTCCGCTCGCGTGCCCTTTAATGATATAGGGTTATGTGATTTCATTACATGACTCTATAGCATAAATTGGTTACCTATGTGCTTCTCATTTGAGGGAAAGAGTCATTCAAAGTGCTTTTGAAAGAGTTTTTCACTCAAATGGGAAACCCATGGCTACGTCTACGTTTGGATTTTGATCCGGTTGGGAGGGTGCGAGGAGGTACCACCTCCATCTGGATGCCCCACTCTTGTTTGTGGGCCATAAGCATCGTCGGGTAACGACGAAGTCTTCGCCAGTCCGTCCGTTTTTGCTCGTCCCAACTTATTCTTTGAGCAAGCAATTTCAACCCTTAGTAGGTTACCTCGGCCTCGACATCAGTCGATCCGCATTCGATCCCTTTAATTCGTGAATGCGAAATTTTTTTGTAGTGGGTCCTTGTGCTAGGGGGAAAGAAGCCGCCCACGCCACCGCAACACTAGCCTGCCAGCGCATTCACGCGTCCCCAGACAAGGGCAATCTCGGCGGATCTTAACATCCTCTTCCGCCAAGGCAGCAGACCATCGCTGCAGTCCTTTACCGACATCTTTATACCTACTTTTACTACAGACCCAGTAGTGGCTCTTGAGCCACACGAGTAAGTCCTTGTACTACCAGATCAACTCCGAGAGAAGATTGAATATAGAAGACGTGCAGGGGCGCTCCAACCAGATCTCACCCTTCTGGATTCAAGGCATTCGATGAGATATGTCGACGAAACTTTAGACAAAGCTGCGTGGCCCAGCAGCACAATGCCACATTGGATAAGAAATTTGTGAAATTGTAATGATTTTATTTCTACATGCGAACGCGGAACCGACCTCTCATCGGTTCTAGACGTTAAGTCTGAGCAGTGCCAACGGATGGTACCAACCGGTCAACCAATCCGTGCACCGTAACCCATTCACGCGGTGGCTGCTTGTCGGCCAGCTAGATCGGAGAGGATTTCGGTCGCGGGTCTCCGAATGGGTTACGCTCATTTACATATTTCAGCCACCAATACATGCCCGTTTTCAAACGCCTTACAAAACAAAACCATACGGAGAGGAAACCTAATTTACGTTACTCCGTATTTCTTCATCCATCACTCAAAGAACAAAATCTAATTTTTACTGCGCGTTCCCGAATTTCCGACGCGGTACCGAAAAGTATACTACGTTAACATAATTCCGAAAAAAGCTACTCTAATAAAACGGCAAAACAACAAAGGTACCGCGTACCGCGCCCAACGTGAAACCGACTTCAGCGGATTTTTTCAAACCCTACCCTCGTGACGGCATACTTACCCTGCACCTCATTTCCCGCTGAAAAGCAGAACCACTGGAAAGGAAAGTCTATTTTTTCGTCAGCAATTCATGTTGCTTTCTATTTTGATTTCTTATGCCATACAGTTTCCTTTTTTTTCCTTATCGATGTTTTGTAAATATATGTATATATTTAAGATGTGTGTATAATTATTTATCATATTGTATGTAATGTTGTATGTGTATAATTATTAAAGTTAGCAAAAATCGCATATCATTGCACATTTACATAGCAAATATTCTCGTCACAGAATCATTTCATATTTTATCATTATCATTTAATCCTTTTCACTTATCATGTAAATATTTTTTTAATTGATATCAATTTTTCATTGTTTTTCTTTTTCTTATTCGTATCTACCAATATTTTAAATTATTTGTTTCATTTTCATTGTTTACGTTAATTCTTATTTTTTTTGTTTCTTTTACTTATTTTTAATTTCCTCAATTACAATTACTACGTTGCCACTTGTGTATGGAAATTGAAAATGTGTGGCTAAATTTGATGTAGATTTTTATCGTTTTCGATTTTTTTTCATATCATGCATTGTCTTCAACTTACAAGTGAAAAAAATTTATTTTATTTATATAATTAAACTAAGGTATTGGCTACTTAACGTGCATTAAAATAAGCTTATTACCAATATAGGTAGTTTCGATTCGCGTGAGTGAATTATTTTTTTTTTGTATTACTTTGGCAAATCAAAAGCAATATATAATATAATCTTCGTAGTACAGACTCTGACACATTCTATGTACAATGATCCAATAAATAAATTGCTCTGAGTATGTAAATATAAAGTCTCGGACATTCAAATTAACCATAACAAATCAAAGGGAAAAGATATTATTCAAAATACTAAAATAGAAAAAATAGAATCGTTTTAAAAACAGTCAACAGGTTAGAAGGAAAGTTTTTCTTTTTCAACAACCGGACGTTTAGTGTCCTTTCCATCCAGCGGATTGCCGAGGCGACAAAGAATCGAATCATATACGAGGAAAACAAGATGTTAGCGAGGAAAATGAATGAGCGATTCAAAATGGAAATGAAGAGTTTTACACAAACTATTTTTTTTTTACAAGTCTGATCAAAGACTTTTCTTGTTGCAAGTTCTTTTTCTTTTTCATGCTATCTCACACCTCTGATTTTCATAAAGGTTAACAATCTATTTTTGCTATTCTCGCTCTCTCATTCATTCTCTGCATTTCTTTACTATTTTACTTTCTAGTTATGTTTCCAAACTAAATAACTGAAGAGTAAGCAATTCAGCTATGCAATTCTTTCGCTTTTCGCTTCACTTTCTCGTAGGTTATGTTTGTTTTACTTCAATTAGAATTCACGTCTAGATTTTTTCATACACCTTATTATATTTTCCGTATAATTTGTTTCCATTTAATTTTATCTTTTTTTTTTAATAAGTTAGACACGACATGATCTATGGGGTGTTGCTTTTTGTTATTACTTTACTTTTTGGGGTAGCTATTTTACGTTTACGCTCATAAATTAGTTTTACATTCTACTCGCAAGGAGTTTCACCTAGGGCATGTGTTTTCTTCCATTTTCATCTAATCCTACTTTATAATTTAATGAATTGGGTTTTCTTAGTTTAGATATAGGTAGTTTGTTAATCTGCGTCTCCCAAATATTGTTTCTTTTACTACTTTACATACCTATTTGGCTATGGTTTTCCTCAGAATGCTTTTACGACCATTACAATGCTAACTCAAAGCGCCATCCAGCATTTTACGAAATTGCGTCCTCTTACCCCGGTAGCATGGCAAAGATCAATCATGCAGAAGCTAGTAAGCATTCAAGCTCCATCGTGATTGTTCTCAATCACATAACCTTAACACGATTCTTGGGATAGATAAGACAGTGCTTGCATAGCGAATCGTCAATGCTGACTTGAGACACTCTAGGGGTGAATCCTCATTGCAATCGTGGCAGACATGTGTCGAGCGTATGAATTTACAATGACGGATTGGCGAAAGCATCACATATTTATCGCCTTTTTATACACGACCACTTGCAAAATGGCTAAGCATTAGCGGTTATCGGTCTAGCGAGAATTAAGAACTAAGTTACATCACCAGTTTCCCTCGTCCAAAAGCATATTTACCTGAAATGTTTACGTTTGGCTTTAGGTTGTAACACAGAATCTTCACTTTATCCACAAAACTCACAATAGAATTTGCACACTACAATCCCGCTGCGATAAAAGCAATTCCCTTCGATGGCACTCGCTACCCACACACCTGCTACCATGTGGCTGTCAAAATTCTGTTGGCATCCCACGATAAAATAGACGTGGGATGTGCATTGGTCGCAACCAACGTAAAATGACAAGCCACCTAGCAGCAAAGGGTGTTGGTAGTGGTCACCAGCGGCGTCGCATGATTCATTACAAAATGCCAGCTTTTGAAGTTGATAAGTCCCACACGTTATCTCATTTCTGACATGTCCGAAAAAGAACTGGGAGTCCACCATGCACTTACGCTGTTGAAACATGCCATCTCCGAGAAACTTTATTTTTGGCTGTCCTTCGATTGCCATTGCTCACAACTACATGGACCGGTGAAACGCCAGTAGCGACACTCTAACCCAGAATTTACTTTTGTAATGCTATTCATCAGTTCATCATACGCCCAAGATAATTCGCCGCCACTATTCTCGAACCACCAGTCCTTCAGTCTCCCCATGCCTGTCTGCCACCGTGGACATTGCTCTGTAACAACCATGAATCCCGCGGATGTATATTCCACAGGGAGATTCTACGGGAAATCTTGGCTCGGTTCGGGCTACCACTCACCTTTGTATCAGACAATGCCATAGCGTAGAAGTCACTAGATATCGAATCCTTCCTAAAGCCTACTGCTCATGAATATTGCGCGCTCTACAAGCCATCGTCAAATGGGTAAGCAGAGGGATACGTTTATACAACGGGGTCGGCCCATCAGAACTAATGTTCAAACGACAAATTCGAACCAGGTTGGATTTATTCAAGCGAGACATAGGCAGTGAGCTCAGAGAAAAACAAAATCCATTAAATTCAAATCTGCGCACATTGAACATTGGAAATAAAGCTCAGGTGCGATTCTATAACAACAATAGTTATAAGTGGAAGTATGGCATTATCACCGGCGAACAGGATGATAGATATAACGAAGTCCTGATGGACAACCAAAGGCACACTCACCATATCGACCAAATCAGACCCACTTATCACGAAACTAACTTTAAAAATGAATATCACGATAAAGAATCACAAGACCAAAACGTTACCGACTCGAGTGACGTTATGGACAAGCCTCATTCCAGATCTCCCCGATATAAAATGAACCAATGCAACAAGCCAAAGATCGAGCGACAAGCCCAGTGACTGAAGTGCAGCCAGTTGACATCCCACAAAGCCATTCAATGCAAGAACCAGGAAGAACTACAGAAGAGGCTACAGGATTAACGAGCCCCGCGCAGATGAGATCAACTAGGCAACAAAAACAACCCGAACCCTATGGCCCTTAGAAATCCCATAAGGGGAGGAATATTCCAATGTTTCATTGTACAGACTCTCGCACGTGTATTTGTACCCAACGATGCCATACAAACTGTTCAGCCCTGACTCTACTCAGAGATCCCACCAAGTTTGCCTTGTTTCCGAAGCTAATAAAGCATCAGTATAAACTCGAGCTGTGTAAAGTGTGATAGCCTCGAGCTTTGCACCCTATACTACTGACGCTGACCAGTAGATCCGTACACCCTACGCCACTGACGCCGACCAGCCGATCCCTACACCCTACGCCACTGACGTCGACCAGCCGATATCTACTCTCTACGCGACTGATGTCGAAGGGTGAAGGCAGGTGCGCTCAGTTCGACACGTCAGGGAAAAATCCGTGTGAAAAATCAAGAGATTTCAAGAATTGGGGAGATCGCTTTATAAGGCAATTGTGAACCAACTGCGATGCGGGGACGTTTCTTGCGCACGAAAGACACGATTTGGATACGGATTGCAGCTATTAGAGCTGATTGTTTCACGAGGAAAGAGATGTCGAAGCTTTTCACAAAATTGAATGAAAATACATATATCCACTGCCTGGCGACGATAGTGAGGAAGACCATAAAAATAAGCAGAATCGTGAAAAATGCAAGAAATGCTGACCCAAATGCAGGCTCAAAAGTGTGTCGGGAATTCGCACTAGTTATTTTTATTTTATTATTTCCTTCCAAACAGCATAAAATACGATTCATGAAAATGATATAATTTATATTGAACACAAATTTCTCAGTGTTATCATACTTTATTTTATTTTTGTAATTTTCATGATAACGGTGCCATTTTTAAGACAAACAATCTTATGATGTTAATATGTGCTGTGCAAAATATTTCAATAGTAATCCAAATCGAGAAAAAAAATCAATTTCACTGTACGTCCAGCAAAAATTCATTTTAAGATAATACGAGTAGTCTTTTTTTGACTATTTGTAGAACATTATTTCCTATGAAAAGATTGTTGTCAGTTCAAAATAACTAAGACACGAAATATGCCAATTTAAAGTGTTCATACGGGTTATAGGCTAGTTTTTGTCTATTATTTAATACGCGCTAGGAAGAAGTGTGAACGTATTGTATTTCGTAGAAATAAACTCTTCGGTGAAGAACCTCAGTTTACAAACGAGAATAGTAAGAATTAAGAATTACATTATCGTTATTCGATATGCATTGATCATGTATCATTAATGTCCTATTGTGCCCGATCTGCTATTTAAGGCCACTCCAAAAAAAAAATTCGTTTCTGATTTTCCCCAACTTACCTTTAGGGAACCAGTAGGGGTGTCTTCTAATTTCTCTACCGATAAGCTAGAAGGACTCTTATCCCTTTACTTCGATGATATTTTGCTTTAATGTCCAAATAATTCTTTTCAAATTAAAAATTTAAGTGAAAGTAGCATCGATAACGAATTAAGTTAGAACTATAACAACTATATAGAATTTGTTCTTAAAAAATTATGTCAAGTTAACCAATAAAAGATATTACTTTCCTAACGCTTTATAAACCATGAAAAAGTTCCAATATTTGCTTAGAAGTATAACACCTTCCCCAAACTAATAGACAAAAAAAAGAATACTCAAAAATATACCAACTGAAATTCATTTTATTCTTAATAAAAAGAAAATTGATATGAATTTTAGATTCGATAAAAATGAAACTATCGCTAGCAAATACAGGCTTGTGCAGATGCTCTTTTTGGTATCACGTTAACTAACCTAAATAATATAGAGAAGAGAGGGGGAACTGAGAAAAGATAAATTATTTTGCAGCTTAAGCTAGGGGTAGTAATCGAGCAGCTCGAAAACCTTCCTATCTCCTATTCAAAATTTTTATGGCAGATTTAGAAAAATAATAAATTATTTCCATTCATAATCGTAATTTGTAAAATTGTTTTCTTTCTTATTATTATTAAATGTAATTTTATAGCAATTTTCCTTTATATTAAATTTAAATGTTTCCCTTTAATTATTTTCGCCATGAAATTTAACTTTTATTACTATTTAAAATCCTCTTGATGTTTCTTTACTTCAGTTAAAATTTATTTTTAAAAGTTTTAAATGTGCCACATAAAATTTCGAGTATGGGAACGCTAACCTAGTATAGCCCAACGGTGTATTACATCACGGAAGGCAAGTTAACTAGGTTTAGCTCAGCTAATGCGATTTACCGTATACACGGCAATGAAAAGAAGAAAAGGTCGGAAATTTCTGGGACGGATCGAGAGTCTACTTATGACCTTCACCCGGAAAGCACGGAAGAACGGCGCGTTGGAAGAGTGCTCGCGCTTGATCGCGAAGACATTTAAAAACTCCGCTTGTCACGGTTCGAAATAAAATAGAATAATTTAAATTTAATATATTAAATTATAATTATTCGAATTTGGAGAGTCAAGTTTGAACTGCCGATCCACACAAACTGCGCAAGGGAATCAATTGCTGTACAGAAGGCGGTCGTGTCGAATTGAAATGATATTTGTCCATGCTGGAGCGAAATAACATATAGGGATAGAGTAGTGAAATTTCGAAGTGAACAGTTATTTTTCTTTGTTAAATTTTTGAATACGGGGCGACACAGTGGAACTCACAATATTCTCAAGCTTTTAACTTGGTCTGCTTTGTTTTAAGTTAAAGATAATTCAAGTGTTTATAAAGTACCAACGTGCTTACTTTGAACGGGCTTTCATCTCTTGAAGGTTCAGGTTGTTGAAAATACCTACGATGATTACAAATTTGTCACCAAAAAGGAATTGGAAGAACTCAATTTCGATAATAACAAATCTGCTACGAGCTTATATGCATGGCTATTTTATTGATGTTCGCCTGTACAATAAAGCGAAAGCGGTCATCGAAACATTTGCCTTTGATAAATTCCGAAAAGAAAAGATTCGGCAACAAATTGAAGCCGAACGACCAAGTCGACTTAAACTTAAAACTGATCTACGTAAAGTCAATTAAGATTTGGCTTTGAAAATTATAAGTGAACAGAAGCCAACGTAGAATGACATTTTTGTTGGTTTAAGTAACTTTTATAATTATAATTCTCTCCAACCGAACCATTCTAATCATCTAATATAATACTGATTATATGTGTAAAACAAAGAAAAATTTAAGAGCACTTTGAGTGTCAAGTAACTACTCTAAACCTTGTTACTGGAATTTGATTGTTTGGATAAAATTTACAAAAGTAAATGAAGAGTTGGAGCTAAATTCCTGATATTTGAATATGACATGAAAATATCAAATACAGTAAACTCTGCATCATGTTAAATGGAGAAAACTATATATTTCTTTCTTACCGTTTCGTTGATCAAATTTATTTAATTTTTCCGATCATTTTACAGGTTACAATTTATCCTGCGAAGTGAAATAGTAATAAGAATCGAATTAAAAGGGAAAATATTAAAGAAAAAGAGAGTAAAATGCGATTGGATGCGGATTTATTGCTGGATTGAATGAAGTTTTGATTGAGATTGGAAAATTGATTTGCTATACAGAATAAGAGATGGAAATAATGTTTGGCTAGTTAAATTTGAAGTTCGGTCTTTCCATTTCGTTTTATCTGTCCGGGTATAGCACCCGCAACGATGGCAGGCTCCTCCTATGACATAGGCCAGCCATCGGGCGCGCACCTCCGTTTTTTATTGTTTAACAGAGGCTCTTGCCGGGTAGAGTGGCCTTTCGCCCGCATGCCCTTTTATGGTATAGAGTTATATGGCCACATCTATGTTTCTAATTTGATGGGAAAATTCATGCAAATTATGTTTGTATGAGTTTTCCACTCAAATGGGAAATATATGGCCACGTCTACGTTTGGATCTTGATCCGATTGGGAGGGTACGAGGGAGCACCACCTCTATCTGGATGCCCCATTCTTATTTGTGGGCCATAAGAATCGTCGGTACCGACGAAGCCCCCCTTAAGTCCGTCTGGCTTCCCCAGATCCAGTTTGTCCTTCGTGTCAGCAATTTCCGACTCTTAGTTGGTTACCGCCTTTTCGACTTCGGTCGACTTTTATTTGACCCCAGAAATTCGTGAATGCGAAATTCTTTTGTTTTTGGTCCTTGTGCTTGGGGGAAAGAAACCGCCCAACAACACCGCAACGCTAGCCTGCCAGCACATTCACGCGTCCCCAGGCAAGGCCAATCGCGGCGGATCTTAACATCCTCTTCCGCCGAGGCAGCAGACCATCGCTGCAGTCCTCAACGGACATTTCATCTACCCATTTCACTGCATAGGAATTGAGAAAGCATAATAAGCAATACTGTCGATTATATACAATATTTTCGTTATTTGTTTTCTACATGTATAAATGCTGAGAATTATATATGATAACAATCTATATCTGCATGTGTACGCATACCTTAAAATTATACAACACGAAAGAGTAGCCATACCCGGATACATCTAAAGCATACATAATCAAAAATTATGAAACGTAACTTCAAACAGATATGTGAGCCCGTATAGTAAGGATAGAAAAATTATAAGAAGTATTCATTGGAAAATATCGAATAGACCAGTGATGGTAAAATAAGTTACTCAAATAAAGACATTTAAAAGCTCACACTAGGAACTAAGAAAAGCAGATTCGTTAGTTTTTTTTTCTCCAAAAATTACTTCTAAAAACTATAGTTTTCTATACTCTATAATGTTCGGGTGTTGCCCAGGGATCTATCCTTGGTCCGGTTCTGTGGAACGTGTCTTACGACGGGCTACTGAGACTTGTGATGCCAGATGAGTCGCACTTGGTCGGCTATGCGGATGATGTTGCGGCTCTGGTCGCTGGACGCACCGTTGAACAGGCGCAGCGCAACTTGGGCTAGGTATGCTAATGCGCCGAGTGAGGGACTGGATGACTGCTCGCGGGCTGAGTTTAGCACTGGAGAAAATCGAAGTTGTCATCTTGACAAAAAAAGAGAATCCCTAGAGTAAGGATGATCAGTATTGGAGATATACAAATCGGATCGAAGCCAGCGGTGAAGTACCTGGGGCTACTGATCGACTCGAAGATGTTTCTCTGAGCAAATCAGGGCAACGGCTGAGAAGGCTGCTTCGGGAATATCGGCCCTGAGTCGACTTATGGCCAACGTAGGGGGACCCAGCCAATCAAGAAGACGCCTCTTGATGAGTGCTGTAGGGTCAGTGCTACTGTACGGAGCAGAAATATGGGGCGACGCTCTCAATTAGGAGGTATACCGAAAACGTTTGGCACAGGTACCGAGAAGAGGAGCACTGAGAATTGCATCTTCGTATCCAACAGTCTCCGACTCGGCGTTGAGAGTGATTGCAGCGTGATACCTGTCGCCCTCCTTGCTAGAGAGCGCCGCTAGTTGTCCGCGAGGAGAGACAGTGCTCGCTCAACGATTGGCAGCAGTCTTGGGTGAATTGCACGAAGGGAAGGTGGACTGCGCGCCTCATCCCGGATGTGAGACCGTGGCTAAATCGAAGGCATGGTGAGACTGACTTCTATCTGACCCAGCTTTTGAGCGGGCACGGGTGTTTTCAGTCTTACCTGCATAAGATCGGTAAGTCACGGTCCCCCGATTGTCGGTTTTGCCCAGGAGAGGAGGACGATGCCTGTCACACATTTTTTGCGTGTACAAAATGGGTCAGGCTGGGAAGGGAACTCTACAGGGAGACGGGAGTGCTCACCCCGGATAATATAGTTGCGGTGATGCTCGAATCGGTTGACAAATGGAACCAGGTGGCACATTATGCTCGGGCAGTCCTAAAATATAAAAGGGACTCACAGCAGCCGGGGGCGCTGGGGCTGGGGGATCGCTCTTTTGGCATTTCCTCTCCCCTCCCGCTAGGAAAGGGACTCCCCAGCTTGAAGGCGCCCCACGGCGTAACAAAACGAGACCTGGCCCGAAGTAATGTGTCAAACGGTTCCAGGCTGGGTTCTCAGGTTGACAGGGGAGGTGTTTAGTGGGTAGTCCAGTCGCGCATGGTAGTCCCACACTCTGTGCATAAATAGCATTCACCTCCCTACCACAAAAAAAATACTTTATAATGTGCGCATGAAATGAATTGCTAAACAAAGAAAAGAAATCTTTTCTTTTCAGTAACCCGTTCTATTTCAGCAGGACATGTCGATGAAAGGTGAGTATGCCGCCGAGAGGGTAGAGTTCCAGTGATCCGCGAATGATCGGTTTTGCGTTGCGGTCGGTACGCGGTGCCATATTTTGCATTTGCGTGTTTTTATTAGAGTAGATTTCTTTGGTTTTGAATTAGAGTAGAGTATTTCGGGCACCGCGTCGGTTATATTCGTGAGCGCGTATTGTTTCCGCGGTTGTTTTTGTTCCTTTGCTCCGGGATGAAGAGACGTACTTTAGAGTAGAGTCGATGGAAGTCGTTCGACGCGCTTTAAATCGGGCATTTGAACCGGTGGCTGAGTTTTCTATTTCGGACTTAGTCTACTCGCGTAAGACCTGGGACCAGAACTCCTCTCCGAACTAGCTAGCTAGCCAGCAGCCACTTCGGAATAGACTAAGAGTGTCCGGACTTGTCGACCAGATGCGTACAGTCCGTTGTCACATTCCAAGACTTCACGTCTAGAACCGATGACAGGTCAATTCAGATCTCCTTCGGGAAATCTCGAACGTTCGAGACACTATCGTAGATACATATCAGTACCATATGAAGAGATTTATTCTAATTTCATGATTTTTTAACCCAATAATCCTCCAATCTTCTTTGTTGAGCTCCAGATTCTGTAAACTATCTGCTTTAGGCTGAGTGGAATTTTCCTCTTGCTGTCCATCTTCCTAGTTTCACCCAAACCGAGGATATAACTCCCCGACTGGTTGATCAACAGAACGTCCGGCTAAGGAAGTTCACCACTTTGAGACATTAGTGGGAATAATCCTCTGAATTTAACTCAATCTTACTTTGATTAGGATCATCCCATCTCTAGATCGGTGGCTGGTTTACCCTACAGAGTAGTTTGCGATTTTGATATAACTGTTTATTCTACTTTGTATCAAGCTCAAGTAATCTATTAAATGGTTCCTCTTCATCTATCTAGAAATAACTCTAATAATTATTTTTACTATAATACATAAACGCACGATAAGAAATCACTGTTTTTAAAACGATATTCAATTGAACTACAATCGTTGGCACTCATTCGTAAATTAACACGATATATGTGATTTTCAAGCCTGCTGGACAATAACAAACAGCATTTGATGTTGATGCAGCATGTCCCTCAAATAATTCCTAAAGAATGTGGTCCGTCGATATCAACTTCTGCTTTTGTTGCCCCACATTACAGTCATCGTTAAATGTATTCGTGGTACTATCACCTTCTCGAGTGCCGATACATTCGGTCAAGATAATGAGATACTCTATCTCTAAGCGAAGGCCCGAAACGGGCTGTAGTGCTAAAGCAAACCCAAAAAAATATGTATCCAAGTTAAACCTTTACACCTAAAAATATAATAATTTAATCTTAACTTTGTCGCAACTGGCGCACTTCACAATAAAAAGATGATTTATTTAAATCAACAAAATTATATTCAATTAAACAGTTTTTTTACAGATTAACTGTTACCCTATTACATATACATATATATAGAAAAATATTAAAATATGTTTAATTCGTGTTTATTTTAGTGATAATCCTTACTGTAATTTCCTTTTCTATTAGACAATTTTGGGTGTTTTATGCTTAACGCAAGCAAGTAGGTTCAAGCTAGTGCCGAAAATGTCTTATAAGTAAACTCAAATTCGATTTTATCTTCCATTTGGTTTACAAGCGCAATAAAAAGCATACGGATCAATCAGATCAACGGGAATACAGGCATAAAACAAGTCTTTCTTGCACAGAACAAAACATGAAATGTAAAATAATTGTTCGCTAGCAATATAACCATTCATTTATCTGCTCAAAGGAGGCCAATTGATTATGCAGCGCATTCAATAGAATGCAATTTTGTAAAAATTTGATATCAAGTGATTAGCCGTCAGTTTAAAAAAACTCTATTCCATTTTAGATAGATGAATGTTTATCTTCAGAAGAGTTATATATTTTTTAAATTGATAACAAAACAGCCTTTACTTTGCATAATCTCAAATTCTTTTAAATTTTTTTCTTTTATAATTTCCCTTTTGCTAAATTATTCACGCAATTACTGATGTACCTGGCGAATCGATTGGTATAGGACCACCATTTCGCATTGATGTAGGTTTGAAGTCGTCATCATCCTCATCGTGCTGCTCAAGTGTTTCGGACTTTTGGCTTTTCAATCGCAATTCAAAGACCTGACTGATTGCCTCACGGAAGCAAAGGAAATTGTAGTCAATGACACCTTGCCGGCTGAAATTATCCTCACGAAGTATGCATACAAGCGCTAAAAATTTATTCACTTCCCGGAGGTATAAAATTGTACTATTGTTCAGTTTGATTAGACTAGAACTTTGACTGTCGAATGCAGTTTCCTCAGAACTGAAAATAAACGTATAAATAGGAAGAAAATCACTTTCGGTATTTATGAATAAAGAACGTACCTGTATATGCTCGATAGATCTATAACGACATCGATCATGTCGCAACACAATTCATAGCTTTGCATATCGACCGGTGTGCAGTCGGTAGCGATGTAAATTTTCGACACAACATCAAATAGAAACGCCTTTTCTATACCTGAATTCTATGTTTTCAATGGAGAATACATTTATTCTTATTCATAGGAGAGCTTATTGCGTGTACTTACTGATATTAAAATGTTGAGAAGATTTTCAAGCGTTGGCAACTGTGGAATAAGCTTCTGCACAACTTTTGAGAATGCTTCGAAAATAGAGTGATCATAAATTGATGTGAGATGGAAGCTTAAATGAATTTGATTCAGTCCAGCATCAGCTAAATCATCTGTTGCACGTTGATGAATATCGCGTTGTGACTCCATTTTAGAGTCATCACTAATACCATCAACCTGTAATAAAAATGTTTGGGTGAGTTGGGCGATTATGTATTGATGTTATTAATGCATCTTTCTACAGTTCAGATGAACCTTGGCGTCGAGATATGCTAAAGATATTTCATCTCATAATCAAAATTGTACTCTAGGAGGCGTTACACTGATCGTAATTGCCCTTGACACAGTTAAGTGGGTTCATAGGCTGTCGCAAGAATCGAAACGAAAAGTTTAAAATTAACGAATTATAATATAATTTAATAACTCCGCCATAGACGGTCCCAAGCCTGTTTGAGAAAGGAGGGAGCCCCTTGTTTCCCCAACCCACAGCTTCCATGATTCCTCATCCCAAACCCCCAATTAAATGGCAGTAAACGCTCTCAGGATCGCACATTGGGTTTACTGGTTCCCCAATAATGGGACATCAAATGCCGAGAAATGCTAATAACTGTAAATAAATCTTTAGCTCTGCTACTAAATCCCTTTTACACCTCCTTTGTGGGGACACAAGAGGGTGAAGGCGAATCTTCCGCGCCTGATAACGAAATTGAAGTATTAACCATGCCGCCGGAATGGAGGTTGGTCGACGGCCTAACTCCCCGTGCCTGGAAAAACCCTACAATGTTTCAAAACCTGCAGAGGGGCCTCGGAATGGGTTGGACACACGGCAACGATCTGGCAAACGGAAAAAGGACTATGGCATTGAATCCTGGAATGCCAGAACACTCAATTACCCTGGCGCTGTCAAGGACCTTTTACAACAGGCAAGTCAATATAAATTAGAAATACTGGCAATCCGAGAAACGAACTGGACTGGAAATGATATTCAAGACACGAGATCGCACACAATCATAAAAAAGTGGGAAGCCTACTGGAAAACGAGAATTCGGAGGGGCCTTTATTGTGGATAGGGAGTTCAAATTGCACGTTATTGATTTTAAGACAATTAGCGAACGGTTGTGTGTGATCCGTATAAAAGTGAAATTCTTCAAAATCTGGCTGATTAATGTTCACGCCCTGGCCGAAGAAAAAGACGAAGAAGTGAAGGAAACGTTCTACAATAACCTGGAAAGACTAGTCGACTCGTTGCCTATAAACGACACAAAAATAATTCTGGGTGATTTCAACGCTAAGGTTGGCAATGAGCTATATCATCGGAGAACGACTGGAGAATATAGCCTCCACCATGAAACAAATGACAACGGCCAGCGCCTGATTGACTTTGCATGTAGCAGAAATTTAATCATACGTTCGACTTGCGTCCCACATCGACACATTCATAAAATTACCTGGGTATCACCGGATGGCAACACACAAAATCAGATCGACCATGTTCTGATTCAACAACTTTGGGCCTCGAGCATATTGTAACTCAGATCATTACACCTATCGATGTCGTATGTCAAAGGCATACACAGCGAAGACCAGCCAGCTACAGAAATTTGTCGTCGGAGCTCCAAACGGCGTCTGTAGCCAAAAATTTTACGGAGACCTTCGACAACCAGCTGGCACCCATCTTATCAGACGCATCTTTAAAGACAACCAACGAGCTTTGGATGGAAGCGAAAGAGGCTATTAAGACCGTGGCAGAACAGACGATCGGACATCAAGGACGGCGCAAGAGAAATGAATGGTTCGATGATGCGTGCCAGAATGAGTTAGACAAAAAGAATCAGGCATACAAGGATTACATAGGTAGGAAAACTAGGACGAAGAGAGAACACTATGAAAATCTCAAAAGAGTAGCGAATAAAATAATTATAACTAAGAAAAGAAAATACTATGACGACCAATTGAGAAGTATAGATGTAAGTTTAGCGAGCAACAACACAAGACAAGCATGCAAAGTAGTGAAAAGCCTGAAACGCGGTTATCAGCCCAAAACCACGCTCAGTCATGATGACATCGGCAATATCATCGCTGATGAATCCAAGATATTTCAAGAACCTCCTAAATCCTCCACACAGCTCCACAACATCGGAGCCTATAGATGTCGGCGGAGAGCTTCCCTTGGCCCCACCAACTCTGGATGAAGTGTGTTCCATCATCAAAGCCCAAAAGAATAACAAAGCGCCGAGCATCGATGAGATTCCAGTGGAGCTTATCAAATATGGTGGCAACAGTGTTCATAAAGCTATTTACAAAGTCATACAGCACATTTGGAAAGAAGAGCATATGCCGAAAGGGTGGAGCCAATCAATTATATTCCCTATCCACAAAAAAGGTGACAAGCTACAGTGCGAAAATTATAGAGGCATATTACTACTTTGTACGGCGTACAAGATTTTTCAAAAATCTTTGAAAATAAAATCGGGTCATACGCCAACAGAATTATTGGGGAGTATCAAGGTGGTTTTAGGGCAGGTAGGTCGACAATATACCAATTGTTCACAGTCAAGTAGGTACTTGAAAAATGCTGGGAATTCAACATAGACGTACACCAAATTTTCGTTGACTTTAAGCAAGCATTTGACAGTATTGATCGTAGCGTACTGTACCAAATAATGCTTTGCTTTGGCATCCCAGTCAAATTAGTCCGTCGTACCAAAATGACGATGACGTCGACGACCTCCCAAGTCCGCATCAATAACGAACTCACCGATGCCTTTGACATAAATATCGGTCTAAAGCAGGGAGATGGGTTGGCGCCATTGCTATTTAATTTGGCTCTGGAGTACGTCATAAGGAAGCTACCTGTCGATAAACGAGGTAAACTACTATACAAGTCGAGCCAAGTAGTAGCCTATGCGGACGACAATCATATTTTGTTGCGGTCATTAACAACTGCAAAAGAACTCTTCCTGAAACTCGACAGCGATGCAAAACTAATACGGCTAGAAATCAATGAAAGTAAAACAAAGCTCATGGCGCGTTGGAGGAAAAATATCCAAGTCCACAAAATATCATTCTTGGCGAATTCAATATAGGAAATGTGGACGAATTTGTGTATTTGCGCGCCAAAATAACGAGAGCCAGTAATGAAAGAGACAAAATACGCCGAAGAAAACAGCTCACAAATAAAATATTTTATTCCGTTTTGACGATCTTGAAGACCAGCTGCATACACAGGAAAACAAAGCTCCAAGTAAACAACTCTGTGATAAGACCTGTGTTATGCTATGGGTTTGAAACATGGACCCTAACCCAAGCATCCGCAAATATATTGAACGCCTTCGAAAGACGGGCCCTGAAGCGAATAATTGGAGCGAAGCTAGACGGGGACCAATGACGAATTCGATACAACCATGAGCTGTATGAAATTTTTGCCGAGTTGGAGGTCTCAACGATTTTAAGACTGCGGAGCTACAATGGGCTGAACACATGACTCGTATGGACGAACAACGATCACCCAAAAAGGTATTCGTTGGGAGAACTGAAGGGAGGAGGCCAGTGGGGAAACCGACGAAACGCTGGTCTGACTCGGTCGACGAAGACAGTTCTTCGCTGCTCAGATTTCATTATTGGAGGAAACGGTCAATGTACCGAGACAGTTGGAGGCGCTATGTGCAGTAAGCGAAGGCCCGAGAGAGGCTGAAGTGCTACGCATTATGTCTATCATTAAATTCAAATCCTGCCCATGGCTCCAAAACAACCTAGTCTTTTGATCCAAACCATGGTTTACAAAATTACATGTAGTAGCAAAATTCAAAAACAGCTAAATAGAATACTCACCAACAGGGCATATAATTTATTTAGACTTAAAAAAGCCAAGATTGTGTCCTCGGAAAACTGTAAGTGGTGTAACTCTAGAGATACCCTTGAACACAGAATTTTTAATTGTCAACAATTTGAACCTCTAAGAGGTAAATACAAATGTTCAATAAATCCTGAAATTTTCAACAATAATAATAGTAATATACTTATCAATTAATTCAATTTCTGAGCTCTAAGATACTCGATTAAGTTGATTTTAGGCTTTTTACTCCTTTTAATCATTTTTTCTTTTATATACTAAGTTTCTTCTTCGTCGCACTACAGCCCCTCTTGGGCCTTCGCTTACTGCAATAGTGCCTCCAACTGCCTCTGTGGTCAACCCATTGCAGCTTCTGCAGTCCTACAATCATTGAGACCTCCGCCTCTTCAAAAATTTCATACAGCTCATGGTTGTATCGAATTCGCTATTGGTCCCCGTCCAGCTCCGCTCCGATTATTCGTTTCAGGACCCGTCTTTCGAAGGCTGTTAGGTTAGGGTTCATGTTTCACGCTCATAGCAGAGCACAGGTCTTATCACAGAGTTGTATTCTTGGAGCTTTGTTTTCCTGTGTATGCAGCTGGTCTTCAAGATCGTCAAAACTGAATGAACAATTATATTCTTCGGCGTATTTCGTCTCTTTCATTACCGGTTGTCGTTATTTTAGCGACTAAATATTCAAATTCGCCCATTTTTTTCTATATTGTATTCGTCTAGTGTGATATTTTGGGCATTTTAGATATTTTTCCTCGACTGCGTCATGAGCTTTGTTTTATTCTCATTGCTTTGTAAGCCCTACTAGCTTTGCTTCGCTGTCGAGTTTCAGATATATTCATGACCCACCCAACTACAAAAACACTAAAAAAATTAAGTCAAGCTTTAATGCAAAGGCCTAGTAAAGGCCCCCAGAAAATCATAAGTCCTAAGGACCAAGAACTTTTATATCGAGGGCGTGTGCACTCATACCATAGCCAATTTTACCTGACTTTTGTTTCTCTTCTTCTTCTTTGTAGCACTACAGCCCCTCTCGGGCCTTCGCTTAGAGATAGTTAGAGTATCTCATTTTCATGAGCGTAATGATTTTTTCGGAAGTTGGTTTGTTCAGTACCATAATCCCGTGTGCTTGCTCAGCTATGATATGATCTGATTAAATCAGTACAAATCACCACTTGTGAACACTCGTAGTTTGTCCGAAAAATCCCCTGAACTAAATCACGTTGCTCCCAACGAGATTTGAACCTGGGACCTTCGGCTTCTGCGTTCATGCTCTAACCACTAGGCCCCACAGCCTGTTGTTTAGGTCGTGGAAAACAAAAGAAAATTCAACAGCCAGTCTCAGGGGTGGAAAACATTCAAAATTATCTTTATCAGAAACCTGAGGGAAAATACTACTCTGAGCCTTAAAGATTCGTCTATCAATCTTATCTCGTTTTTGCAGTATGTACTGGAATACTTTGTATATTAGTGCATAAAAGATATTGACACTTAGAGGTACACAGGATGCACACAACATATATAAAAAAAATCGGTGTAAATTCCTGTTATTCTCTAGTGTCAAAAAAGTAGAAACAATCGTAGAAAAGGGATATTTGTTAGATATTTTCATCGACATTCGCAGAGCTATTGTTGGTGCCCCATGTAATTTAAAGCAGCAAAGACCATGGAGTTGAACCAGTTACATGCTGAATCAGAAAAAATACTCAATTGCAGACTCCTCATTCGAAAACAAAGGTTGGCTAACGTATTGTAGCTAGGGTTTCTTTCCCGGTATAGTAATCGAGCAGCCCGCTTAGGCAAACTGCTCGAGCGACCTTTACGAAAAAAAACCATCATTGCATAATAATAACAACGCAATAAGTGCGAACAATTTGATACGCAACTTATAAACATTGTTATCAATAAAAAGTTTTTCCAAAGAAAAAATAAAAAAATAAATTAAAATAACAAATAAAGATCAATAATGGCAACCCCATTGCGACAATCTAGCGAAGCAATTGCTAGATTGTTACAATGAGAATCTGCCGTTACCGCCATGAAGAGGTTCGTCGAGTGAAATGGCATTGATACGACGCGGGACTCGCAGTCTGAACATCGAGCGGAAAGGTCGTAGCGTTTGGTTAACTGCACTCGTGTGCAGTTTGCTCCGCTGCTTGTTCTTGAAACATTTTTCTCATAACATTTATTCGATGATTGATTTGATGAGTTTCGAAATTCAACCTAAATCACTCGCAACAGAAGCAAAACCAAGGTATAGTCATATATTGTTTCAGGAATTATAAATTCAATCGTGGCTTACTTAGGGCTCTAATGATGATATATTTGGGATACGAGTAAACTGTGGCAATGAAGTTTTCTTTGTTACTCTTCGGAAACGACGAGCAAATCCTTACCAGATTGCAGCCACCTCTTAGGAATGAAATCATCACCTTACACAGCTAAATACAGTTTGCTAAAGATAACGGCAACTTAGACTTTTCAGATCACACCCATTGACGAGGAAGGCCATCAGCACCCACTCGTTACGTCCAACCCTTCCATTGCTGACAGACAGGGTCATTGTAAAAAGCTGTTACGTGACCAACAGTCCTTCTCTGCAACATGTAAGTTGATAGTTGTAAAGAAGAACTATACGAAACCAACAGTAAAAACTTAGAAACAAACAAACTACTACAGATATGTCAATGGCAATGAGTAACCTCAAAGCCATAAATTTAAAATCTTTAAAGAAAGCTAAAAAAAAGAAAAATAACACAAAAAATAAAAGTAACCCAGACATGTGACTAGTCACAACGAAATATGCTTGTAAAAGCATCTTTTATTTTGTAATAGTAAATAGAAAACAACGTAAATACTTATTAGTTCAATTAAGAATTATTTATTAGTCCTCATCTTTTTTCCTCTTGCCTTAATTCTTTGTTTTAGTTTTTCAAAAAAAAGGCATCCATTTATAAAGTTGCATATTGCGTTTAGCATATATAAAACAAGTTGGGTAGACAGACCTACGCTCATGCCAGAACAAAATGTAGTAACCAGCAACGAATAAAATCAAGCAACATGTCAAAGACGATTTTATTGGAGAAAATGTGAAATTCGAGGATCATACTATTATTAACAAAGTTGAGCGAATTTTGACTTCTGAGGTATTTGTTATTGTTATACCCATAAATATCTCCCTTGATAATTTTTTTCAGATTTTTTAGATCACAGGTGTTCGCGAGGGAGGAAACACATTTTTCATGTATTTCCCCCTGAGGCCCCATTGAAGCAAAAACTGTCAGTTTAAGAACTGTTTTGAAACGCTCCCATAAAGAACTGTCATTTGATACTCATATCGGCTACGTTTGATGAATTTTTTTCATGGCTGCTCCCCTGTACTGTAATCATCGATTCATGGCCAATTTTTTCGAATCCTAGAATGGTTACAAAGCCCTTTTGCTAGGAGCTCTCTCCTGCCTCTTCGACTTGTTTCACCTATGAGTATTAATTGTAGGTACTCATCTTCAGTCATTCATTAAATTGAATCAAGTGTTGAAAGCATGCACCTTAAACGTTGAAGTTGGGGAAAAATAACTCAAAATTATTCAATCTTCGCATTTGAAAACGTAAAATCGATAAATCATACTATTACTAACAAAGTTGAGTGAATTTCGACTTCTCACGTATTTGTTGTTGTTGTACTCATAAAGGCCTACATTCATGATTTTTTTCCGATTTTTCGGATGGAAGGTGTCCAATCGCGAGGGGGGGGGGGTACGCGAAAAGTTCGCACATTTCCCCTTCCCTTGCCTCTCGCGGTATAGATAAGGCAATTTTAAGACTTGTTTTGAAAAGGTCTCATTAAGACATTTCCAATGACTCCCTACTCGACTACCAATGGTGAAAATTTTTTTGAGGGGTCACCTCCCTATATGGGGAGACCCCCCTTAAACCCCTTTGAAAAATTTTTCCAGCCTTGAACTTTCAAGAAGTCACCACTTCTGACCTGTCCACAAAGTTTCATTGCTGTAGCTTCTATAGTTTCAGAGAAAAAGTGCTGTGACATATAGACGGACGGACAGACGGACACAGGTCGTGATTACAATAGGGTTTTGTATTTTAGTACAAAACCCTAAAAACAAATCGATTTAGTTAGTGTTACTTGGTAGTAAATTGTTTTAAGCTTCGTAAATACGAATAAGCAATAACAGTTGATATACGAATATGCACCGGAAATCCAAAGCATTTGTGAATGTCTCAATATTTTGGTGCGCGTAAGATCTTTGAGTTAATGGAAGCAGAAAGTAAATTAGGTCAGAACAAGATAACCCTTTCAAATGAAATAGTATAAATCCGTAAATGTCAATTTTAATCAAAAGATAGCAAACACTTCAGGACCGATCTATTTAATTTGTACCATGCACTACGTCCTCTTTCATGGTGAAACCTATAAGATGAATTGTTTCGAAACCTGCAGATAGGCCTCGGAATGGATTGGACTCACGGCAACCACCTCGCAAACGAAAAAAGGAATGTGGCATTAGATCCTGGAATGTCAGATCACTCAATTATCCTGGCGCTGTTAAGGACCTTTTACAACAGGCCAGTCAATATCAATTAAAAATACTGGCAGTCCAGGAAACGAATTGGACTGGAAACGAAATTCAAGACATGAGATCGCACACAATATTTAAAAGTGGGAAGCCTACTGAAAAACGAGAATTCTGAGTGGCCTTTATTGTGGATAGGGAGGTCAAATCGCACGTTACTGATTTTAAGGCAGTCAATGAACGGTTGTGTACGATCCGTATAAAAGCGAAATTCTTCAAAATCTGGCTGATTAATGTTCACGCCCCGACCGAAGAAAAAGACGAAGAAACGAAGGAATCGTTTTACAATCACCTGGAATGACTGGTCGACTCATTGCCCACAAACGACACAAAAATAATTCTGGGTGATTTCAACGCTAAGGTTGGCAATGAGCTATCTCATCGGGGAATGACTGGAGGATATAGCCTCCACGATGAAACAAATGACAACGGCCAGCGCCTGATTGACTTTGCATGTAGCAGAAATCTAGTCATACAAGTCGAACGTACATCAACGCATTCATAAAATGACTTGGGTATCACCGGATGGCAACACACAAAACCAGATCGATCATGTTCTGATCCAACAACGTTGGGCCTCGAGCATACTTGACGCCCGTACATACCGAGGAGCCAATTGTAACTCAGATCATTACTTGATCAAATTAATCTATCGATGTCGTATGTCAAAGGCATATTCAGCAAAGACCAGCCCGCTACAAAAATTCGCCATCGAAAGGATCCAAACGGTGTCTGTGGCCGAAAATTTCACGGAGACCCTCGACAAGCAGCTGGCTCCCATCTTATCAGACGTATCGTTAAAGACGAGCAACGAGCTCTGGATGGAATGCCAGAATGCGTTAGATAAAAAGAATCAGGCCAACAAAGAATACGTAGGTAGGAAAACCAGGACGAAGAGAGAACACTACGAAAATCTCAGAAGAATAGCGAATAAGATAATTAATCTAGAAGGCGTTACACTTGATCGTAATTGCCCTTGACACAGTTAAGTGGGTTCATAGGCTGTCGCAAGAATCGAAACGAAAAGTTTAAAATTAACGAATTATATAAATTTAATAGCTCCGCCATAGACGGTCCCAAGCCCGTTTGAGAAAGGTGGGAGTCCCTTGTTTCCCCAACGCACAGCTTCCATGATTCCTCATCCCAAACCCCCCAATTAAATGGTAGTAAACACTCTCAGTGTCGCACATTGGGGACACAAGAGGGTGAAGGCGAAACTTCCGCGCCTGATAACGAAATGGAAGTATTAACCATGCCGCCGGAATGGAGGTTGGGCGACGGCCTAACTTCCCGTTCCTGGAAAAACCCTACAATGTTTCGAAACCTGCAGAGGGGCCTCGGAATGGAATGGACACACGGCAACGATCTGGCAAACGGAAAAAGGACTATGGCATTGAATCCTGGAGTGTCAGATCACTCAATTACCCTGACACTGTTAAGGACCTTTTACAACAGGCCAGTCAATGTAAATTAGAAATACTGGCAATCCAAGAAACGAACTGGACTGGAAATGATATTCAAGACACGAGATCGCACACAATATTTAAAAGTGGGAAGCCTACTGGAAAACGAGAATTCGGAGGGGCCTTTATTGTGGATAGGGAGTTCAAATTGCACGTTATTGATTTTAAGACAATTAGCGAACGGTTGTGTGTGATCCGTATAAAAGTGAAATTCTTCAAAATCTGGCTGATTAATGTTCACGCCCTGGCCGAAGAAAAAGACGAAGAAGTGAAGGAAACGTTCTACAATAACCTGGAAAGACTAGTCGACTCGTTGCCTATAAACGACACAAAAATAATTCTGGGTGATTTCAACGCTAAGGTTGGCAATGAGCTATATCATCGGAGAACGACTGGAGAATATAGCCTCCACCATGAAACAAATGACAACGGCCAGCGCCTGATTGACTTTGCATGTAGCAGAAATCTAGTCATACGTTCGACTTGCGTCCCACATCGACACATTCATAAAATTACCTGGGTATCACCGGATGGCAACACACAAAATCAGATCGACCATGTTCTGATTCAACAACTTTGGGCCTCGAGCATACTTGAGCCAATTGTAACTCAGATCATTACCTGTTCAAATTAACCTATCGATGTCGTATGTCAAAGGTATACTCAGCGAAGACCAGCCCGCTACAAAAATTTGACATCGGAAGGCTCCAAACGGCGTCTGTAGCCAAAAATTTCACGGAGACCTTCGACAATCAGCTGGCACCCATCTTATCAGACGCATCGTTAAAGACAACCAACGAGCTTTGGATGGAAGCGAAAGCGGCTATTGAGACCGTGGCAGAACAGACGATCGGACATCAAGGACGGCGCCAGAGAAATGAATGGTTCGATGATGCGTACCAGAATGCGTTAGACAAAAAGAATCAGGCATACAAGGATTACATAGGTAGGAAAACTAGGACGAAGAGAGAACACTATGAAAATATCAAAAGAGCAAGGAATAAAATAATTATAACTAAGAAAAGAAAATACTATGACGACCAATTGAGAAGTATAGATGTAAGTTTACCGAGCAATAACACAAGACAAGCATACAGAGTAGTGAAAAGCCTGAAACGTGGTTATCAGCCCAAAACCACGCTCTGTCGTGATGACAGCGGCAATATAATCGCTGATGAAATCATGATTAAGGAAAGATGGGCAACATATTTCAAGCACCTCCTTAATCCTCCGCGCAGCTCCAGCACATCGGAGCCTATAGATGTCTGCGGAGAGCTTCCATTGGCCCCACTAAGTCTGGATGAAGTTTCTTCCATCATTAAAGCCCAAAAGAATAATAAAGCGCCGGGCATTGATGAGATTCCAGTGGAGCTCATCAAATATGGTGGCAGTAGTGTTCATCAAGCTATTCACAAAGTCATCCATACATTTGGCAACAAGAGCATATGCCGAAAGAGTGCAGCCAATCAATTATATCCCCTATCCACAAAAAAGGTGACAAGCTACAGTGCGAAAATTATAGAGGCATATCACTACTTTGTACGGCGTACAAAATATTTTCTAAAATCTTAGAAAATAAAATCGGATCATATGCCAACAGTATTATTGGGGAGTATCAAGGTGGTTTTAGAGCAGGTAGATCAACAACAGACCAATTGTTCACGGTCAAGTAGGTACTTGAAAAATGCTGGGAGTTCAACATAGACGTACACCAAATTTTCGTTGACTTCAAGCAAGCATACGACAGTATTGATCGTAAACAGTACGTTACCAAATAATGCCGTCTTACCAAAATGACGATGACGTCGACAATCTCCCAAGTCCGCATCAATAACCAACTCACCGATGCCTTTGACACAAATATCGTACTAAAGCAGGGAAATGGGCTGGCCCCATTGCTATTCAATTTGGCTCTGGAGTACGTCATACGGAAGCTACCTGTCGATATGCGAGGTACATTACTATACAAGTCGAGCCAAGTAGTGGCCTATGCGGACGACATCAATATTCTGTCAGGGTCATTAACAACTGCCAAAGAACTCTTCCTGAAACTCGACAGTGAAGCAAAACTAGTAGGGCTACAAATCATTGAAAATAAAACAAAGCTCATGACGTAGTCGAGAAAAAAAACCTCAAGTA
Source organism: Odontomyia ornata (assembly GCA_963969285.1). Taxonomy (NCBI): domain Eukaryota; kingdom Metazoa; phylum Arthropoda; class Insecta; order Diptera; family Stratiomyidae; genus Odontomyia; species Odontomyia ornata. Next base: position 154,618,446 of record OZ017738.1, on the reverse strand, counting down.
CACAAAATATCACACTTGGCGAATACAGTATCGAGAATGTCAGCGAATTTGTGTATTTAGGCGGCAAAATAGCGAAAACGGGCAATGAAAGAGACGAGATACGCCGAAGAATACAGCTCGCAAATAAAATATTCTATTCAGTATTGACGACCTTGAAGACCAGCTGTATACACAGGAAAACAAAGCTACAAGTATACAAATCTGTGATAAGACCTGTATTATGCTATGGGTGTGAAACATGGACCCTGACCCAAGCATCCGCAAATATATTGAACGCCTTTGACCGACGGGTCCTGAGGCGAATAATCGGAGCGAAGCTAGACGGGGACCAATGGCGAATTCGATACAACCATGAGCTGTATGAAATTTTTGACGAACCGGAGGTCTCAAGGATTGTAAGACTGCGGAAGCTACAATGGGCTGGACACATGAATCGTATGGACGAACAACGGATACCCAAAAAGGTATTTGTTGGGAGAACTGAAGGCCGGCGGCCAGTGGGGAAACCGAGGAGACGCTGGTCTGACTCGGTCGACGAAGGCAGTTCTTCGCTGCTCGGATTTCGGACTTGGCAGACGCGGTCAACGGACCGAGAAAGTTGAAGGCGCTGTTTGCAGGAAGCGAAGGCCCGAAAGGGTCTGTAGTGCTAAGAAGAAGAAGATAAGATGAAATAAACATGCATCAATATCAACTCCCAGTAAATTAGAAAATGTCAACAATTAATTTTTCCATATTGGCAATTTCTCTTGAAATACTTAACTCTACCTTCTATCTTTCCAATTCAGATTGAAATTAAGCCAAAATTCAGCAATTTAATTTTAGAGTAGTTTTCATGGAAAAGATGATTTATATAAAATAAAAATAATATAAATGAGCTGTTTTATGTTTAATTTCAATGTTTAAATTAATTTTTTTATATGATTGAGCATGTGATAATTCCACCATGGAATTATTATTTTTATATATGGACAATTGTTGGAAGTTTTATACCTGGCCACAATTGCTCGTAGATATTGCTCAATCGATTTCCAAGCATTCCCCCTCAATATTGTACTTACCCTTTGAAATAAGTTGTTTTCATCCGCCAATTGAAAATAATGTTTTTATTCGACGGGAGTTATCGAAAAATCATTTTAATTAAAAGGAGCAATGAAATATATTATCTATTAAAATAAACATCAAAACTTGACGTTTATAGTAATCGAGCAGTCACACAAGTCAAAAGCCCAAAAATCACATAACACTGTTCCGAAATTTCATCTGCAGATTTGAAAAAAAATATTTACCCAAATTTAACTTTTTTGGTAAATTATAGAATTTTTAATTTTTATTATAAACATAAATTTATACTGTTTCCTTTTTTTATTCCATTATACGTAAACTTTTTTTCTTTGCATCGATATTCGTTATAGTATTTATCCTTTTATTATGATTTAAATATCCAATCTATTATTAATTTTATTTACTTAATCATACAAATCTGCAAATTGAAATTTCAGACATGGGAACATTGATTTAGTGCATCACATCCAAGTATAGCATTGGCGAATGCAATTTAACGTGTCTGAGCTAGAAACTTGGAACTGGACAATGGACAGAAAAGCCGGGGAGTCTAGTTTGAATCGACACGGATGGCAAAAGTATTTTTTTTCCGAATGAGTCGGCGAGTTAGACGGCTGTTCGGATGCGAGAAACGGATGGACGGTGGCAAGAGAACGGCGTAGAAGTGTTTTGGGGATATATTGACGTATATCCCCCGTAGACGTGTCGCAAGATACAATACCGTCGTGAAACGTTATGCGTATATCTCCCGTAGATGTGTCGCATTTTCAGGGTTATCCATTTCGTGGTAGGAAATGGATAACCCTGAAAGTTGAGCACGTCGATTCCTCGACGTGCTCAACATTTGGACTTGTCTTACGGCTCATTCATTGTGGCGGATTTTGCATTTGGATTTGCATCTCCATCCGTACAAAATCCAACTCACACTCAAGAACTTAAGCCTCAAGACCATACACAACGCAGAATGTATGGGAATTGGGTGATTGAACAACAAGCCATTGATAACGATTTTTCGAACAAAATTTTCTTTAGTGATGAGGCTCATTTTTCGCTCAGTGGTTACGTAAATAAACAGAATTGCCGCATATGGGGCTCTCAAAATCCTCAGGTGATCGCAGAAAGGCCTTTGCATCCGGAAAAAGAGAGCGTTTGGTGTGCATTATGGTCTGGTGGTGTTATTGGCCCGTATTTTTTTGAAAACGATCACGGCAGAGCCATTACAGTCAATTCTGACCGCTATGGACGGATGTTAACCGATTATTTGTGGAGAGAAATTGAAGATTATGATCTGGAGAACATGTGGTTCCAACATGACGAAGCCACAAGCCACACAACACAGGCTAATCGAGCACTTTTTCAAGAAAAATTTCCAGGACGCATAATTTCGAGATTGAGTGATGTCAATTGGCCCGCAAGATCCTGCGACCTAACACCTTTGGATTTCTTTTTATGGGGCTATGCGAAAGATCGTGTTTATGAGAACAATCCTCAAAATCTTGAGCAATTGAAAGCCAATATTCGTGAAGTTATGGCCGGAATATTGCCGGAAATGTGCCAAAAAGTCATTGAAAATTACCTCAAAAGGATTGAGGCCTGTAAGAGGTCCCATGGAGGACATTTGAATGATGTTGTGTTTCACGTATAATGGCAAGGTTAACCCTATACAATACGTCGTGAGACGTTTAATAATGTCGCGTTTTGCATAATATTCTTCATCTCTATGTGCGTAGTTCGCTCCGCTGCAATGTTTGCTAAATCAAGTGCAGAAATTATTGATCGGTCTTCCAATCGAGATAATGCATCAGCAATTGGATTTTGGTCGCCTTTGAGATAAATTATTTCTGTTGTGCGCCTGAGAGATGAGTTTAGTTTGTCGAGGCGATGTGTTGCTTGAGGTTTATCCGATCCGTTTTTATCAAAAATGATTTTCTTCCCAATTTGTCCCGAAAATATTTAATCGTCGAATAAACTGCCTTCAATTCTTTTTTAAAGTGAATTGAAATAAAGATATTATCTAGGTAGCTAAAAATCAATTAATTGCATTCAACCCTTGGATCGAGCAGAAAATGTGTAACGGAGGAAGAAAAGTGAAACCATTTTATGGTTAAGTGCAAAGTGTAAATTACTGTCCTCCCCGACTCTCTTTAAACCGAAAAATCTCATTTGTAACTGAATGAATGGGATCCTGTTTATTTTCCGAATCAATGTTGGGTACGGTGTGTTTGCAAGAGATAAGTGGCTAAAACGAAATGGGATGATGTTTTCAGATAGTGGAGCTTGGTTCATAACTGCAATTGAAGATCGTCAATATGAGGATGGAAAAATATTAATTGGCGAAGCGATGGTTAAAGTTTGATATGGGCTGTATTCGGAAAGTAGCTATAACGGAACCATTTGTTGATGTAGTGACCCAAAGCAGCTTGTGTCAAAATCATATATGATTAAGAAAATTAATTTATATACAGTGCAAAAGTCTGATTTAGAATTTTCCTCCACATCTCAAGTATTTGTAAAACGTAATAATTGTGATGCAAGCACTCGTAACGTACATCAAATTTCAGGCATCATTGGAATAAACCCACATCACTAGCGGGCGCCCCGCGAGAATGTTGGGTAAGTACGCTTTATTGCATGTAAAACTTCGAAGTCTTGGTTTTGTTACTTTCAAATTTCATATTTTTTTGATCGTACGTATGTACGCTACCAATGTTTTTTTTTCGAATGCAATTGAATTTAACTTAATTGAGATGCCATTTCGTTAATTCAAATTTTTTAAGTGGAAACTCGCCACCTCGCATTTAAAGTAAATGTAAAGAGGATCTATTATAGTTTAGTTAATGAAATCTAAAATTATTATATTATTATCATATTCTAATTTAGTCAATGAAATTTAAAATTATTTTTATATCAAAAACAAGAGAAAAGAAAATGAATAACTATAGAAACCATATGCTCGGTCTTTCTTCTCCTCTAGCCTGACCGGGTATGGGACCCGCAACGATAGCCGGCCCCTCTCCTAAAATGAGCTAGCCATCGGGCGCGCTCTCCCCTTTTATTGTGTTATAGGGGCACTTGCCCGGGTAGAATGGCCTTCCGCTCACGTGCCCTTTTATGGTATAGTGTTATGTGATTCTATCGCATAATACTATAACATAAATTGGCCACGTTTGCATTCCTCATTTGATGGAAAAATTCATGCAAATTATGTTTGTATGAGTTTTTCACTCAAATGGGAAATATATCGCCACGACTACATTTGGATCTTGGTCCGGTTGGGAGGGTGCGAGGGGGCACCGCTTCCACCTGTATGCGCCCCCCACTCTTATTTGTGGGCCATAAGTATCGTCAGTAACGACGAAGTCTCTTAAGTCCGTCCGTTTTCTTTACATCCAATTTGTTCTTTGAACAAGCAATTTCAACCCTTAGTAGGATACCTCGGCCTCGACACCAGTCGATCGGCATTCACCCTTTTTAATTCGTGAATGCGCAATTTTTTTGTAGTGTGTCCTTGTGCTGGGGAAAAGAACCCGCCCCACGACACTGCAACGCTAGCCTGCCAGCGGATTCACGCGTCCCCAGACAAGGCCAAATCTCGGCAGATCGTACCATCCTCTTTCGCCAAGGTAGCAGACCATGGCTGCAGTCCTTCAAAACATATATATCTTATCTATTTCACTACATGCTATATAAATTACTAACTAATTTAATTTTAATAAATTTTTCATTAATGAAATCTCGCTAAATAATATTTATAATAAGCATCCAGCATTTGCTTTTGATTTGGGATCCTTTTTGGTTACAAACTATTAAGACCTAACCGATTTTTATTTTCAATCCGTTACTAAGAGTTAACGGAAAGAAGAAATTAAAAAATATTGCCAGAATTTTAAATTAAAACTGATTGTCAATTTATAATATTTAGAAAATGATAAAAATCGTTGGATAATTCCTTATCTTAATTAAAATTCAAAGAGTTTATCAAACAGAGAAAAAAACCCCGAGCGTTTCACTTGTGTTAATTTATATGTTTTCAAAAATAAAAAAAAAATTTGGTGAAACAAGAAAAAAATAATATCTAACACTTAAATAGCATAAAATAACAAATTATATACAATCTAAACATATTTCTATATAAATAAACCTAAAATGTACTCAAGAGGTATAAGCGATGGGAAAAAGGGGACTAGTGTAAATATAAAACGAAATATTCAAGTAATTAATGAAGTGATTTTTGACAAAAATAAAATACGAGAAATGTTTTCGCCCCAATATCGTAATCTACTAATCTGTAGCTCATAGATATAATTTCAGTTTCTTTTATTAATAATTATTATTTTATAATTATTTTTAATCATATTAAAATGCATTGCTTTAAGTAAAGATATTTAATCGTAATTCTATTGATAAACACAAGAAAAAATTGATGAAAGTAACTCTTTAAGATATTCTAGAATATGCCCATTTGTAGACTTATAATAATTGATATATGTAAGATCAATTTGCTTGTTCACGTCGCACACATTTATTCCTTTAAAGGCAAGGAAGATAAACCACCAATGTTTAATAGGAAATATTACCATGCGAAAGAAAGGATGCTAACATTTCAAATTATTATTATTTTTTTGAATAATTTTTTGAATATAACGTGAATTGCTAAACAGAAAAAAAAAGAAATATAATTAATTATGAATTACTGAATTCCTAATCACATCTTTCCTTTTCAGTAAACCCGTTCTCTTCTAGCAGGATAATGCGAGCGAGAGGTGAGTATGCCGCCGAGAGGGTAGGGTTCCAGTAATCCGCGAATGGTCGGTTTCGCGTTGCGGTCAGTACGCGGAGCCATATTTTGTATTCGCGTGTTTTTAGTAGATTTTTTCGATTTTGAATTCGAGTAGAGTATTTCGGGCACCACGTCGGTAATATTCGGAAGCGCGTATTTTTATATTTTTTCGTTTTTTTTCAGCAGTTGTTTTGTTCCTGTTCCCCGGAATGAAAGTACGTAATTTAAAGTAGAGTCGATGGAAGTTGTTCGACGCGTTCTAAATCGGGCATTTGAACCGGTGGGTGAGTTTTGTAGTAATCGAGCAGTCGCCTAAGCAAACTGCTCGACAACCACCATAATGCTGATCCAAATTTCAATTGTAAATTAAAAATAATATTAATTATTTAAATTTGCAATTAAAATCTGGACACGGTAACCCCCTTTACAACGGAGCTTATACACAAATTGCACTTTCGCAATGCAATGGAAAGTGTATAGAAGGCCCATCAACTGGTTGTGAGGAGTCCCGCAAGGCGACGACCAGCAACAACGGGGAGTCGGATGCGAACAACCGAGCGAAAGAGTTGGGCTGATCGAGGAGCGTTTTCTCAACTCAGTGGAGTGACAGTCCCTTGTGCTTTTCGCTAAAGTGTTAAGAGTTAAAAATTCTAATTAAAAGATTTGCAGTATAATTGTGATTTACCTCCCATGAGAAGAAAATTCCACGGGCTGCGAAAATTTCGCTCCCAGAGAAATAACAACGGTGTGAAAAGAAGGACTCAAATTTTGAAGCGGAAATAAAAGAAATAAGATTTTGAAGTGATTGGATTAAAGGAAGTGCACAAGCCGATTAATTGGTGGGATTGTGTCAAAACGAGTGTAAAAAGTGGTGAATTTGGAGTTTCCCATCCTTGGCCCCGCTCGTGTGTAGATAGTTACGTGGAAAAATAAACCATAGTATATGATATAGGTGCAAATCACAACGAAAATGCAGGCGGCCATCGCCATCGCGCGACGGCTGTAAAGAAGTGCAGCACCGTATCAGCGTTCGTGTTTCGTAGTTAATTTGTTTACAAGTATCACCGTTCACAATTTACATTAACTACACAGGAACTCATTGTTTGGCGATAAATCGCCTTGAGACAAGCTAAACTTGAGTAGAAAGCACCGGAGCAAGTGATTAGCTGCCGCGACAGTGAATCGTACAAACGAACATTCAATCGACTGTGCACATCCGCGACCGCGAGCAAACCGACGTTCGACGTGAAAGAAAAATTGCATTGACGGAAAAGCGTGAATTCTACTGATTGCAAGTCACATTTTCACTTTTTAAACACGGACAGCGCAACAAGAAATATAGTTGTGTGCAAAACAATAGCAGTAAAAGTCGTAATGCTAAAAAGCTCGATTTAAAACTCTTAAAAAGTATTGCAGGATCAAAGTTTTAAATTTTATTTATTTGTCAAAGCTTTGGCTATGCAAAGTAAAAGTTTCACGTGAACTTCCTCGCACATGAAAAATAAAAACCGTTAGTGATCTTGTTGTGAGTTATTATGAACTGTGCAAAATAATAGCAGCGTAGTTAAATTTGAAGTAAAAACAATTTGACAAGTGAAATACACGGTAATTTTTTAGGAACTGAGTGTTATGAAATAATATAAACACGATTTTCATTACTTTAAATATAAATTTTTGTGAAATATGGGGCGATCAAGGCATTTTTCTGATGAACAACGGACACTGATAAAAAAACTGTTATCAGAAGGTAAAATATATAGGATTATACAAGACATTGTTGTATGCTCTGCCAAAATGATAGCGAATGCCAAAAAGTGGACAAAAAAAAAAATGGAAACAAGAGGACGGAAACGAAAACTTGAGGAACTTCAAGTAAGAAAAATCACTAGAATGGTTAAACAATTCCCATTTTTGAGCTCTGCCAAAGTAAAACAGGAGTTAAACCTTCAAATTCATACATCGACGATTAGAAGAAGGTTGATTGAGTCAAACCTGTTTGGCAGAAGTCCAAGGAAGGTGCCACTTTTACAACCTCGGCATGTTCAATTCAGTTTGCAAAAGAACACATGAATTGGCCAGCAAGCAAATGGCGTAACATATTATGGAGCGATGAGTCCAAAATAGTTCTTTTCGGATCCAAAGGATGCAGACAGTATGTAAGAAGACCAAGAGGAACTGAATATAGTCCGAAGTACACCACCAAAACCGTGAAATATGGTGGGGCAAAAATCAACATTTGGGGTTGTTTCTCATATAATGACACAGGTCCACTTTATTGGATTAAAGGCAATATGGATGCAATTAGCTATATAAATATTATGAGTACAACCATGTTGCCCTACGTTGAGTGGAGTATGCAATTAAATTGGGTCTATCAGCAGGACAACGACCCAAAAGATACCAGTGCAATATCACGAAATTGGTTTTCTACTAATGGAGTTGACGTTATGAATTGGCCAGCACAGTCTCCTGATCTCAATCCCATTGAAAACCTTTGGGCCGATGTAAAACAAGCTGTGTCTAAAGAAAATCCTCAAAATGTGAATGAATTATGGCGCACAGCAAAGCAAGCGTGGGAGTCAATCGCGATAGAAAAATGCCGGGCTCTAGTAGATTCCATGCCGCGGAGATGTGCTGCTGTTCTCAAAAACAAAGGGTATTCAACAAAGTACTAGTATTTGCTTTGTTTTGAATTAATTTATTTTTACTCTCAGCAAGATTATCTTATATATTATTCATTTTTTAAAGCAAGATCGAAATACTGCTATTATTGTGCACAGTTGAATAATGTTATTTTAAAGAACTTTTATTTATTAACACTGCACATATTATTGTAAGGATGAAATTTTTTTCTCGTGTATATTCTGACTGTATCTAAATGAAGATTGAATAGATAAAAATATAATATATTTTTTCATTTTCCTTGTTATCTCAGTAAAACTTTAAAGAACTTTATACTGCTATTTTTTTGCACACAACTGTATATACATGACAGGTCACAAAGAGGACGAATAGTATCTACACAAGGAATATACAATAATTTTATTTTCATGCACGCAGCCACATCAATTGTTGGTAATCTGGCACAGATACAATCGCATTCTGGTAGTGTTTATGAAGGAATCTATAGGACATTTTCACCGAATTTCGATGTTGCAATAGAGTATGAGCAATGTGTAAAAAATAATCAAAATCAGACGTCTGATGAATCACCAATAGCGGATTGTATGATCTTTCAACCTGATCACATTGTGAGTAATACTGCGCAAACTGTCGATTTAGATTTTGCCACAAGCGGGAATTTTCAAACAGACGGTGCTACATCAGCACGATGTAATAATTCACGGAACGAAGAGAGAGAATTGGAACCTTGGGATGCATCGGGTACCGCTATTAATAGCGATATTGATCTAGAACTAGATGGCAATTCAAATGGTTGGGATGCAAATGAAAAGTTCAATAAGAATGAAAAACTATATGGAGTACAGTCGACATTTGAGCAATCTGTGGTAGCTTTGTGTATTAGGTGGTAAAAATCAAAGCAAAAGGCGAAACTTAAACAAAGACAAGCGAAACTTCGTCAGCAAAGGCCGCTTCAACTTTTGAATGGCTCTAGTATTTCCAGTTTTGGTCCTATTAATCGGGCAGATAATGTAATTAGTGTGAATACGTCGAATGGAACGTCTCCAGCGCCTTCTATTCAAAGCGCATCGCCCTTACAACCGCCACCACGTACCCCGATGAGTTCTCTAGCAAAGACAGCTGGTTCAGCTACTTCTACACCCACAGAAGAGACTGATTGTGAGCGTTCTGTCCTATTGGAATCGAATCGTAAATTCAATCGAGGCTCCTTACGTAAGATTCGATCTAATGATTAAATTAAATTTGGACTATAATAGTGGTGTAATGAAAGTAGGCAAATTATTTGTTCATATTTTTAAACATGAATAAAATGCAATTAACGTGATTTTATATTGTGTGGCCAAAAGTATTAAAATTGTTATTAACAAATATGCTACTTAAAATATAAAGAAATATTCGACGGCTTTTAAGCTGCTATCTCAATTCTAATCCTAAGCATAAGCTCAAAAATAATTTAAAAAAATATGTAACGCACTAGTTATTGCACGAACTTGGTTGTAACGTAACACTAAATTAAACTACACAATGACGCCACAACAATGCAATTTCTAGTTAAAAGTTTAGAAGTTAGAAGAATAATTTGCAATTGGCGTGCTAATAAATTTAATAAAGTTTTGATAAATGTTTTGAAAACATACATAATCAAGCGATTTCTTATATTTCTATGATACTTTTAAAATATTTACTCTTATTGAATTGATTGTCGGAAATAGTATTGAAAAATATTTAAATACAATGAATTATTAAAATTATACCTTCGGTCTTTCCTTTCCTCTAACCTGACCGGGTATGGGACCCGCAACGATGGCAGGCCCTCCACTGAAATGAGCTAGCCATTGGGCGCGCTCTTCCCTTTTATTGCGTTGTTGGGGCTCTTGCCCGGGTAGAGTGGCCTTCCGCTCACGTGCTCTTTTATAGTATATTGTTTTGCGATTCCATCGCACAATACTATAACATAAATTGGCCACGTTTATATTCCTCATTTGATGGAAAAATTCATGCAAATTATGTTTGTATGAGTTTTTCACTTAAATGAGAAATATATGGCGGCTACATTTAAATCTTGATCCGATTGGGAGGGTGCGAGGGGGCACCGCTTCCACCTTATTTGTCGGTAACGTCGAAGTCTCTTAGGTCTGTGCGTTTTTTCCAGACCCAATTTTTTACTCAAATGAAAAATATACGGCCACGTCTACGTTTGGATCTTGATCCGTTTGGGAGGGTGCGAGGGGGCACCGCTTCCACCAGAATGCCCCACTCTTATTTGTGGGCCAGAAGTACCGTCGATAACGACGAAGTCTCTTAAGTCCGACCGTTTTTTCAGCCCTTAGTAGGTTACCTCGGGCTCGACACCAGTCGATCGGCATTCGACCCTTCGTAATTCGTGAATGCAAAATTTTTTTTTGCTATGGGACCTTGTGCTGGGGGAAAGACCCTGCCCCACGACACCGCAATGCTAGCCTGCCAGCGCATTCACGCGTCCTCAAACAAGGCCAATCTCGGCGGATACTAGCATCCTCTTCCGCTGAGGCAGCAGACCATCGCTGCAGTCCTGCACGGACATTTATCCTACCACTTTTCACTACAGTTTTTGTATTTCGGACTTAGTCTGCTCGCGTAAGACACGCGACCGAATCTCCTCTGCGAACTAGCTAGCCAGCAGCCACCCCGGAGTAGACTAAGAGTGTCCAGACTTGTCGACCTGATGGGTACAGTCCGTTGTCACGTTACTATTGCAACATTCGAGTTGAACGGACGTGCGCTGGATTCTGATTCTAATTCCGTATTGCATTTTTGATTTCGTATATACATTACTGAATTTAGTGTGTACGTTTCTAAATTTGATAAATTAGTCTCTGAACTTGAATATTTAGATCGGAATTAGTGCAGTTGTGATTAAAAATTGAATTTTTGAACATTAAACTTAAAAATGGTCATCTGCTGTGCGTGTAAGAAAATTGTGCGTGAAAGAGAAATTATGTTATCATTTCGAATGCCTTGGCATCTCCAAATCTAGCTATGGTAAGCAAAGCGTGAAGTACAAAGCAACTTGGAAATGTCCAGAGCTTCAAGGGAGGATAATACTAATACCCCTGTTAGAGCGAATGTTTTGTGCGACCCCACCGAGTATCTTTCAAGCACGCCACCAGCTGATCCATCTACAAAGCTTGATTCCGGTACGATCGATTATTTAGAGACTAGGTTCAACAGCCTACGGGATTGCTTCAACAGCTTTAAAACTGAAGTTTCTGGTTCAATGTCCCCCATCCTCACAGAGTTGAAATCACTGTCGCAACGTATTTGCAGTTGGGAGCATAGGATTGAATGCTTGGAAGCAAAAGTGACTTCTTCAGACGATACCACAAACATTGTATCTGAGCTTAAAATAGAAAACACACACCTTTGTACAGAGCTATCCTCTATAAACAAGAAGCTCAATGATATTAATCAGGCAAGCAGATGTTGTAATGTGGAAATTCAGAATTTCCCCGAAAAAACAAAAACTGAGAACTTGGTGAACATAGTTCAAAGCATCGGCAGAATGTTGAATGTGCAGATCCTATTGGAAAGCATCCGATCTGTGCATCGAGTCGCTTCTGCATCAGCATCTGCTACTACACCAGCTCGCCCACGAAACATTGTGTTGCAGCTCACTACGCGCCGGCTTAGAGACGACTTATTGCATGGCGCTAGAGTTCGGCGACAACTCAGCACAGACAGTTTGGATATTGACTCGACACCACCAAAGCAGTTATACATAAATGAACACCTTACGCTTAGGAACAAAATTTTATATAGTCGAGTGCGGCTGCATGCTAGAAATAGAGGCTTTAAATATGTGTGGGTGAAAAACGCTCAGATTTTTGCTCGCAAAACGGATACATCGAAGACATTACACATAACAGATGAAACGGATATTGAAAAAATTGTTTGACTGTCTGAAGAGTTTGCCTGTTTTTGTTTATGCTTAAATTTATGTAAAGTACTCTCTTTCTATCGTATTCCTAGCCTTTTTATTGAAAATGATTACAACGATTCAACGCAATACAATATTTCAAATTTATTTTACTTACTAGCCAACCCCTCTTTAACGCTTATTATTTTCTATTCGTCAAATCTCTTTGATCATTGTTTAATGTTTTTGAAAATTAATCTACGGAAATTAGCTGCGTCTGGTATAAATTTTATTTGTCTCTTTGTTTATGATTAACCCAATGAATTCCTTAAATATATATTATCAAAATTGTCGAAGTATTAGAAATAAGCTTTCTGACCTGCGATTAAATCTACTAATCAGAAATTATGATGTTCTCATTTTAACTGAAACTTGGCTTAGGGCTGGTGTATGGGATGATGAAGTAGTTGATGATAGATATTATCTTTATAGGAAAGATCGATGTTCTTCCACATCTGTTGATGTGATGTGATGGTGGCGGGTTTTTAATTGCGATAAAAAAGAGTATCTGCTCTTTAAGGCAATATGATTGGGAGAGTCCATCTTTAGAAGAGATCATACTGGTACTGCCCTTGGTAGGTCATGGTGTCATACTTGCAGCTTGCTAAATTCCCCCACTCTCAAGTCCGGGTACTTATGATGACACACATTTTAACAAATTATACAGCATAGCTTTTAACTTCGTAAATCATAAGTTCATACTCATAGGGGACTATAATCTACCTAACATTGATTGGTGTCCTAATAGTAATCAAATCTTAGAAAGTAGCGCCACTATCATGCCACACTATATAAGAAATATAATATCGTAATAGATCTTAAACAATATAACTTAATCCATAATGTTAATAACCGATTACTTGATTTAGTATTGGCCAACTCATATTGCAACGTTTCTGAGTGTTTTTCACCACTCGTCAACGTTGATCCACTGCATCCGCCACTTATATGTGAGTTCAGCATATCGCAAACCCTACATAAGATAAGTAATAATAAAAATATAAGGAAATACAACTTCAAAAAAGTAAACTATTCACTCATAAATGAGGAGCTTGCAAATGTTCATTGGAGTCACCGCTTAAATGGGCTGAGCACACAGCAAGCTGTAGATTTCTTTTACACAAATTTGTACCGAATCTTAGATACCCATGTACCTCTACATAAATTCAAATCGCAAAAATATCCCACTTGGTTTTCTGAACAGTTAAAAACCCAATTGAATAAAAAACATAAATATTGGAAACGTTGGAAAATTTACGGTAGTAAATCTGATTATGATAAATTTTCTTGGGCTCGCGCTAACGCAAAAAAAACTGATAACAAGTTGTCACGATAAATATATCTCTCACATTGAGCAAACAACCACATATAACATTAAATCGTTTTGGAAGTTCACTCACAACTTAAAAAATAGCAGTAATGGTTATCCTTCTTCGATGAAACTGCGTGATCAACTTTCTAGTAATCCTGATACAATCTGCAAAATGTTTTCTGACTATTTCTTATCTGTTTTTGAACCTACATCTGACCTCGCATATGATGCTGATCTGATAAATAAATTAACAGAATGTGTTGATAAAAATAATACATATATCTCAAATATTGTATTGTCATGTGATGAGGTTAAAATAGCTTTAAAATCGGTGGATGTTAATAAAGGAGCTGGTCCGGACAGAATTACTCCCTTCTTTCTTAAAAACGTCTCTGATGCATTGTACATACCTCTCACTATTATTTTTAACAAGAGTCTTGTGGAAGGATACGTTCCTCACGTTTGGAAGACAGCTAATATCACACCAATTCATAAATCAGGTGGTAAGGATAATATTGAAAACTATAGGCCTATTTCTATTTTATCTTGTATCGCAAAAATATTCGAACGATTAATTCATGATAATTTGTATCCAATTTTAAAATCTAGCATTCCTCTTAGCCAACATGGCTTTGTAAAATCAAGATCTACGGTTTCTAATTTATTGGTATATTCGAACTTCATTTTTCAAGCTTTAGACCAGGGTGCTTCGGTTGATAGTATTTATACCGATTTTCGAAAAGCCTTTGACAAAGTTGACCACCTGATTTTGCTTAAGAAACTAAACTTGAACGGCATTAAGGGAAATCTGTTACGATGGTTTTCCAAATGTAGGCGTCAATCGGTTACGCTCAACGGTTACTCCTCTCCATCGGGTGTTATCACTTCCGGTGTTCCGCAGGGCTCCATTTTAGGACCATTTCTTTTCATTCTATATATATGCGATATAAATAAGTGTTTTCTTAATAGCTCAATATTGTTATATGCGGATGACTTAAAAATATATAAAAAAATAAACAGTCGTAGGAGTTGTGTGCTACTTCAAGATGATATTAACCGCTTCACATTTTATTGTTCTTTAAATAGGCTAACGCTTGCAACCCATAAATGTAAAGTAATAACATTCTCAAGAAAGAGACATTAAATCAAACATAATTATACTCTTTCTTTATTTTATATTTGACTCTAAATTATTGTTTGACCAACATATTCAGATGATTACTAATAAAGCTTATCAAATGCTAGGATTTTTGTACCGGACCACGAAGAAATTTAAGTTGTGTTCTACGTATTTGACGCTTTATCAAACATTAGTAAAGTCTCAACTCGAATACGCATCTCCGGTCTGGAATCCATATTTTGAGACTTATAAAAATAATATAGAGTCCATACAAAGAAAATTTTCTAAGATTCTCTTCTACCGACTAAAATTGAAACAACGCCCCTATATTGATCGTTTGTCATATCTTAAAATTTCGACGCTGGAAAACAGACGTTTGTTCCTTGATGCGATGAGCTTGAGAAACATCTATCTGATGTAGATTGTCCAGAGCTTCTAGCTCAAATAAAATTTCGAGTCCCACGTATCACGTCTAGATCGTCCCATGTATTTGCCTTGACTAAGTGTCGAACTAACGCAGGTCAAAGAGCTCCTTTGTACAGATTATGCAGCGATTTTAACCGTTATTTCAGTAGCTGTGATTTTTACAATAAAAGCAGGGAGGCTTTCAAAAATGAAGTTAAACTAATCATAATGTAACGGATATTGTATTGTGTTGAAATTTATTTTGGTTTTGTATATAGTTGAATTAAGTTTAGTATTTAGTAAAATATTAATGAAAAAATACAAAAAAAAAAAATTAAAAAAACATAAAAACAAAAATTAAAAAAAAAATTAAAAAAGGTTCAAAGTATACGTACTACACTGTCATTAACATTCAATTTCTATATTAAATCTCTCAGTGAGAAAATGTTTTTAGGTTACTGTTTAATACTTTTTCCCTGAATAATGTTCTTTTGAATTATTAACTGAAACTGTTGTTTTCTCCAATAAATAAATAAATACTTGTAAAAAAGACCACGTCTAGAACCGATGAGAGGTCGGATTAGATTTTTTCGGGAAATCTCGAACGTACGAGACGTGGAATCATTACAACGGTTAGGTAGATACAGTGTAATAAACATAAGTAGTCGAGCAGCCCCGTGGTGATCAGGAGTGGCTGTTCCTGAAGAGCTAAGGTGGTCACCCCGCCGAAACTGCTTAGTTTGTTGTTTAACTTGTTTAAAGTATACTACAACCGTCAAGTTTCCATACTTTTGGCAGAGATGAGTGGTTCACTTCAGCCACTTTAACATATTTAGGTTTGACATTCCCTTTGTAATGCAACGACCTTTTTCGGAGAAAGTAACGGTTACTTATTGTAAAATGTTTGCGTTTGTCTCAAGTCCCCGTGTCCGCTAACTTTAACGAGGCAACTTGTTGAATTACAGTAGAGTAGCTTAATTGACACATAATATCTAAAGATAAAAAAATTGATCGGTACTTCTTGTAGAGTTAGTACGCGTGAAAGTATTTTGTAGTGTAGCTTCGTGACTTGACAAGAACCCGCCTCATATGATCCTGCAAATGCTAGTCGTCAAGCACGCGTACGCGGTCGTTAAGCGAAGCTAGTTCGCTGAGCTCGGTGTTATTTATAGCTCGCTGACACTTGTGCCAGACCATTGGCACCCGTGTCCTACACGGATTTTTGAAAAAAGAAATTCATTACCTGTTGTACATTAAAATATGAAATTTTCTTTAGTTGTATTCGCACTGAGGAAGGCTGCAAGTCGTAGCCGAAATATATATATATATATATATATATATATATATATATATATATATATATATATGCAATAAAAATTAAACTAGCTTGCAGAGTATACAACGAGCTCATTATTTAATATTAAGGAATACTAGCCAAACAGCTCACCATTATTACTCAAAGAGTTCTTTTGAGTTGAAATTCTTAACCATACTTATGTTTTTGAAGTTGCTATTCTACACCGGTTTTTAGTAAATGGATTTTAGCAGCTGATTATTTGTCGATGTTCAGAACTAAGGCCAACTAAAATCTTCACCCATCTATGTTAGAAAAATATACTACAATAAAAAGTGTTTGTCAATACATGAACATAACGTAATTGCATCAGATTTTTCAAATTTTTGTGGTTGCAATGTTAATTTTCAACGCAAAGCAAAAGCACTAAAAAATTGTTGTTTAAATGAGGAGCTTATATGCAATTGGATTGGTAAGGTTTACTAAAAATCCAATTCGAGAAAATCAGTATTTTGCTGATCAAATGTCTATCCACAGTCAATAACGACGTACTCGCATCAACAAAACAATTAAGAACTGTGGCAAATGTATTCTCATCAAATGAATACACTTGAAAGGCTTTCGCGCGACAAAATTTGTTTGGTAGCTTATCGGTCATTCGAATCCACTTTCCTACCCACATTGTATTTTATTCGCGGTCAGCGGGCGTAATCTCCAATCTTATTTACATATGCCAGTTTATGAATTACTATCATCTCGCATTACTCACACGGCGAAATTGCGCACATCTGAGTGCGCGATAACCCGTGGGGGCGAAATGGAAAGTGAAACAATGATCAAGAATTCTACCATTGTGTTGCACTTTTTTTGAAGGCGGCTAAACTTGCCGACATGGAAATGCAACGTTCATCATGGTTTTGTGCTAGAAACTTATATATTAATCCGCGATTAAGTAGAATTCCATTTTTACTCACCTTATGAATGAAAACTTCAAATTTAATCCGAGGATTTATCTTGTACGCTTTGATCACAGTGTTCTTAAATTTAGTGAGCGCTTCATTGTAGTCGTCTTTGGCGTCAATGACAAACACCAAAGCTCCACATCCACCGAAAATCATGTCCGAATCGAAGGTAGGATCAATGAAATCTATTTGACCGGGAAAATCCCAAATTTGAAATTGCACAAAGCTACTGTTGTTGATATCGTCTTTCACAATTTTACTGGTTGATTCGAGGAAAAGAGTTTCGTTGGGCGACATTTTATGGAATACGACCTTTTGTATTGAACTTTTGCCAGATCTCCGAAGCCCCATCAGAAGGATACGTGGCTTAGATTCGGTGCCGTTTTGACTATCCGTCTCATGATCAAAGTGTCCATAGCCGAAATCTTTGGGGAAAGAATCGGGATGATAGTCCATCTGTTCTTCCTCATCTTGATAGCTCTAAAATGTAAAGACAATTGTGAAAGGTTTAGGCACTTAAAATCAAGTTATCGATGAATTTGCTAACCATTTCGCCTTTTGTATGGTGATCCCACGGAAAAGAAAGACATCAAAAGTGTATCATCAACTTGCACAAGTAAATGTTCATCAGCTGATTTCGAGCTGTCATGGTGAGTTAGATGACGTTTCATATTTCAATTGCTACGTAAGTGGTGAGAAAAATTTGAATCGGAAGAGAGATGTTAATGCAATGAGGTATAAGATTTTTATTCCTCATTATGTTAATGTATATTCTAATTAAATAAATAAAATTTTTGACCTCTAATTACATGAGGGAAAGATGTTAAGTAAAGGTAATTTTCCCTGAAAATTTCGCATTGGTTCAAAATGTTGTTTCGAGTAATCAGAAGAATTGCCGTTTAGGAGTAACTACGAATAGACAGGTTTTTCTTTGTGAAACATAATTACAACATTATTAAAATTAGGAATGTCATAAAAAAATTATCCGAGCACTTCCCGATTGGGCAAATGGAGGAATTTGTGCAAAAACTGCAATAATAGGAATCGTTGTGTAAGCCTTGCATCTCACCAAAACTGACGATAGATACAAGCCATATGGCAGCAGCACTTACTACCACACACATGATCATTAGTAGGCCGACTTGGCTGGCTAACTTACATGGCGTTATATGAAGAATTGTGGAGGTGCCAACAAAAATTCGAGGTTTTGTACGGTTTAGAGACGGATTTCTACAGTGAAATCTAGATGATCCGCGGAGAACACAATAGCGCTCCTAGTGAAGTGAAAATTATTTCAGTTCTTATGCCCGTTTAGATTTTATCGCCTTGCAAAGTGAATTTATAGGAGTTTGTTTACATCTCAACGCTGAGCTATCAGTCGAAGGTGCAAAACGTGTGCTTCATTTGCTCGTCTTGGAAAGTTTAGGAGCACAATGGGCTATACAAGGTGAATTTATAGCATGCACGGAATGCGTTCGGCACGTTTTTTATTCGGAAAATAGTATATATAACGAAATATAAGCATTTGCTAATGCCGCAGTTGGGTGACAGCTACCGGAAGCTTGTCCATAGTAGGCCGACTAATACATATGCAAATTGCTACCATATGGCTTGTATCTATCGTCAGTTTTGCACTCAAAATCACCATTCTGTTTCCGGTACTATCACGGCCCTCATACATGTGGCCCACCAAATTTAAATTTTTTCATAGTGACGTCATATATTGTACCAAAAAACCTGAAAATAATCTGTGTATTTGTGTGGATTTTGCACAGCTGGCCATGCCACAAATCACTTGATTACCTTATAACTCCTCCAATTTTTCTTTTGAGAAGCAAGAAAAATCATTTTATAGAAAAAAACAAACACAACCATTTATATCCATTTTTTACTCACGAAACACAATATTCCTCTTGCTTTTCGATGATAACCGCGTTTATTGTTATTAAGTCGTATGCTCGAAGGTCCCGAGTGATAGAATTTCATTTATAGGAGTATCTTTAGCTTGCTTTAACTTCCCATTAATGGGGAAACGTAGTATTAGCACAGTTTTGAGATTGCTTGTATAGCGAATAGCCGAATGCTTCCGCTGCTTAGAAGTTGATCGAGTACAAACCCGATCTGTTAATTATGATACTTCAGTTCTGTACCAATGTATCTTAACAATACTGTGTAATTCACTTTAATCCTTTCCTTGAAATCACTATCCGCTCCTCACAAATTGTTCTGTTCAAACCGACCAATCCAAAGTCATGCTAGTTGCGACTTGGTGCTTCACCCATTCTCCCTTCTTACAACGCTCGACTCAACGACGGACTATTCGGCAGCGACAAATTAAAATTTATTTCTAGTGGCAAATGTATAAAATTATTTACTCTTCTAAAGTTAAAAGTACATACAAAAATTTCTGACCCGCAAGAATAATTCTATTTCCCAAAATCCAACGAGTTACAATTTGAGTGGAAGAATTTTATTATAAACAATCGATCTTGAGTTACTTCCGTATATTAATTTTGCTGACGAAGTGTCGATCAAATTTAATTGCAACAAAGTATTATGAAGAATTTAAACTCAGGGTCACGCAAAAGTATCGATGATGAGAATTAAAATTTAATCAGTCTTAATGCAAAATTCATATTGGTGAAAATTAATACCAGGTCTTAACAAAGATTAATTCAAATAAATTCACTGTGGCATTCTTAAAGCTAACTGCCAATGAGAAGTAACGGCGAGTCATTGTGGCACTTTTCGTTTTTCATGGTCGACATTGCGACTTCACAACTAATGCGGCAGGCCATATGTATGAGGGCCATGGTACTACCAATTACTTGCAACGCTTTCGCCCTAAACAAGTTTTTTGTAGTAATTGAGTAGCCCGCCTAGACGAACTGCTCGAGGGACCTTTACGAAGAAAATACCATTTCATAAAAATAACAACGTAATAAGTGCGGAACAATTTGATACGCAACCTACTAACATTGTTATTACTAACCCGCAATAAACCTGGCCACTACTACCGCAACCATTATCAGTAAAAAGTTTTTCCAAAGAACAAATAAAAAAAATAAAATAACAAATAAAAATCAATAATGGCAGCCCGATTCCGATAATCTAGCGAAGCAATTGCTAGATTGTTGCAACGAGAATCTGCCGTTACTAGCATGAAGAGACTCGTCGAGTCAAGCAGTCTGAGCATCGAGAAAATAGGTCGCCATGTTTTGTTAACTACACTCGTGTGCACTTTGCCCCGCTATTCGTTCCTTTAAACATTTCTCATAGCATTTATTTGGCGATTGATTGTATTTAATAAATATCGAAAGGAGTTAATTTTGTGACGGCCCATGTGTTCATTTTCATGAAACATTACAACTAAAAATCAATTAAAATCCTCGGTACTGAACTTTATGAAAAATAACGCGCAATATTGAATATTGAAATATTAATTGGATTAAATTCATATTCTTCTGAAAAACCACTATCGGTTTGTCAATGTTGAAAGATTTTTAGGCAAAGTGTTAAAGGTCCAATTCATAATAAAAGGATTATTGATGTGAATACGGAACTCATGGATCTCGGATGATTTGTTGTTTTCAATGAATTTCCAAGAAATTTTCATTGATTTCAATTACCGTATGGACTCCAAATGAAACGGTTCAAAAAATTTTGTGAAAATCTATTTCAATTGACGATATTTAATTTATATAAAAGAAATAAAAACTGTTTTGAAATGGTTCCGATTCAAGTGTATAATTTGGGCGCGTGGAAGTGTTTACGCAAGTTTGAAAGAAGACAAAAAGTTATGTGATTAAAAGAGGATATATTTATCCTAAATTGCGTGAAAATATACATTATGTTTAAATTCAGTGCTAGATTGTTTGTCCGAAACCTTAAGAAAAAATAAATGCTAAAATATCCTTAAAAAGCACTGATGAACTCGTAAAGAAAAAGGGGTTTCCGTAAACGATCAAATAAATCTGGATTTGCATTGTTGTTGATGTGAATTGAAGTACACTTCCGTTTTTGATGTTTGGCAATTCAGTTAAAGTTCGGAAACTTTGCGGCTTTTGTTTGTTGAGCGGATATTCTCTATGAGGATTTAATTAAAAGTGATGCATTTGCTTTGATATTGATTGCTGCAGTTAGTGGATGTGTTATTTGAGTGCAAAAAGCACTATTTTCGTAAAGGTGATAGTAATTTGTATAGAGTTATTCATGCTTCTTATTTAAAGAAGTACATACGTTTCGAATTAAATTGAATTGCATTGAATAGTGTCAAATATAAAGATAAAAGGAATTACTGGCCTTACCCGCCCAAACACCAGCGCTCCTTGTAGGAGGACTGGGTGAATACCCTTTATAGTTATTACAAATTTTAAAAATTGAAAACATTTTTTTTATATTATTTATTTTGAATTGTTTATTGGCAATGCTTGCTTATTTCTTTGATTCGTTCTCTCTTTTTCAGGAATCGCGTCCTTAATTATCGTTTACTTTGGAGCTGACATATTGTAATGTAATGTTTTTAATTTGTTGGATATTTAATTTGTTTTGAATAGTATTGTGCTTCTTGAATAATAAAAATAGTTTCAATATGTAAAAATAAATATGATGAATTGGTGAATTGAAGAAAACTCTCGGTCTTTCCATTTGCATAGAACTTGGAACAGGTATGGGATTCACCGCGTATGCTGGTCCCTCCATTCATGAGCTAGCCATTGGGGGATTCTGAAATCAAAGCTGCTGTTGGTTTGAGATCGGGTTTTCAAGTAAGAATGTTGTTAGATGAATGTTTAATATTTTTTTAAATATGTTACTAAATCCCATCAGAAGCGCAACCGGGTTATAATTATTCGGGTCAAAATGATCACCACCCTTAAATATTGGAACTATTTTTGCAAGCTTTCCTCTTCCGGAAATGACCCATTCCGATTATGTACGTTTATAAAATTTACCATAATCTCGGCTAAGTAAGTAAACTTTATTGAGAATTTTTATAACTTGACATTACAGAGTATGCTCAATGACTATGTGACATTTGACAGTATATGGATGTCAAATAAACTAGGCTAGAATATATGTATACTTATATTCATTGAGTAATTAAATAATACTGGAGTGGACAACCACGTGACAATATGGTTGCAACAACCCCTGCGACCACTTTTCCTACTGCTACGCTCTTGTTTACAACCTTAGAGAGAGCCAAATTGCACAAGCAAACATGGCTGCTGCTCAATGTAAACAAATTTTCATACAATACCAAAAATTTGCTTTCTATTTGAAAAACCTTCAGCATTGTATGAAAAACATGCAAAACATTAATATAATAACTACTCACTTGTGAAAGGAAACACGTACAGTTCCTTTTCCACTATGATTTTTTCACGAAGGCACTACACATTTCATTTTGAAATTCTAAGTTAATTACACAGTGTCACACGTTAAAGTAACTTGAATCACAAACTCCAATCGAATGTTTAAACACTTGGAGCGAATTTAGATCGCGAACACTTTCCACAGTTTTAATATCGGATAAAATTCGCGACGAAACTTGCAAATTGGCCAATTTGGCGTCCAATTTGCATCAGTCAACTTGACAGTCTGTTCACACCTAGTCAGCTTTTGGAACAAGAAAGTGACCAGCAAGAGGCAGACGGGGAGGAAATGACAGACTGTTCACTTGGAAGAGAGCAGAAACCGGTCGCATGCTCTCTCATGCATTTTATATGAGCTTAGCCCATCCAGTTCTTATTAATCTTAGCTTATATTACATCAGTGTTTTTGGATATACAACTTTGCTGCTTGCTCTTATGGCTTACGACTTGAACAGTTTGACAAATAAATACGTTAAAATTTAAACTAAATCTTATGCTAATATAAATTAAATCATTGGGAAATAATTCAAGTACGGTTAGATTAGAGTTTACTATCGTTTATTTTCTATTAAGTATACAAGAGTAACAAAATATTCGCTTCGCGTTTGTCGTATTCGTTTCTCGTTGTCTTACTCTTTGAAGCACTAATGATCAACTGAGTGTGCTGCATCACATTGTACGTTGACGGCCTGGCTGCCATGTAATGTGTTTCGATGTGTGTGGTTGGCGTCGTTCTCCCAACAATGCCTAAAACGTTCGTCGCCACAAATCTATTCCTACATATATCCTAAAACTATAAGCTGTTCAGTACAGCACTCGATCCTATACTTATATTTGTTCTTGAGTACATTGTTGTTTTAAAGCTAATTTACATGTGTTGTTCAACCACGGTTTGTGATTGGTTCGCATGAAACGTAAAACGCCAGCTTATTGGTAGTTACGGAATTATTGGGATAGTGGTAGTATTGTTCAAGGATTTTAAAGGGACATAGATAGTAGGGATTATTTGCAGTGGTAGGCTCGAAAAGTGCGCGAGTATATCGAAGAGGGTGCTCCCGCCACTTTTCTAGGTGTTTTTAGTCGTTGCTAACATGTAGTGCAGAATCGGTTCTATCCTCGCATCTCTGTAAAGGATTGAGTTCCTGTAGTAGTAGTAGTCAGACGGCCTGAGTCTGTATTTGGACAGGCATTTCCTAAGAATCTTCCTCTCAAAGATTTGGATTTCTTCGGCAGCAGTAGGTGAGATTGTTAGCCATGCTGGAAACGCGTAAGCAATAATCGGCCTAATAAGAGTTTTGTACATTAAGACCTTAACTTTTGGGCAGACTGATTTCAAGGAAAAGAGGGACGAGATAATTGGGGACGCTGCTTTCGCTTTATTGAGGGTTTTCCTGGCGTGTCGATTCACCTTAAGTCAATTGTTAAAATGGATTCCAAGGTATTTGATATTTTCCTTGAGAGGAATGATTTCACCAGCAATATGTGCTTGCATATTCCTACTTTGAGACACAGCAAGGTGGTGCCCTCTCCCGCTGGCATTTCTAAAGCAGATCAGCTCCAATTTGCTGGCATTTATTTTGAGCCCCTAATCCTGCAGATATTGAACGATGTTGTGGACAGAGCACTGTAACTTTATTTGGGCCATCGCTAGGAGGCTATGGGTGATAGTGAGGAGGATATCGTCTGCATACATTGCTATATCGATAGTCGAGCAGTTCGGGCGCGGGATATCATGAAGGAAAAAGTTGAACAAGGTGGGACTGAAGATAGAGCCTTGTGGGACTCCCGAGTTGATAGGGACAGGATTTGAAATGAGATTCCCCAGTTTAATTTGGGATGTTCTATCCGAACGGAAGCTATATAGGATTCTGAGGATTGCGACCGGACAGGATGACATTTTCAACTTGTACTTGAGACCGTTGGTCCAAACTGAGTCGAACGCTGCCTACAGAGGACAGGCCACTGTGCACTCTTTCCGCTAAAGGTAGTGGGTGACTCTATTTTGCAATAGCATTACTGCTTGCTCCGTAGATCGTTCGCGTTCAAATCCAAACTGAAAATCCGGGATCAGGGACTAGTAAAATTGTTAAAGTATTGCAGAATAATGTTCTCAAGGGGTTTACCCATGTTAGACAAAAGGGAAATTGGCCAAAAATTGTTAATGTTATCTTCACAGCCTGGTTTTGGAATTGGAATTAGTTTACTTACTTTCCAGAGTTTTGGAAAATACCATTATAAATACAATTGTTGTATAATATTGTCAAGAAGGAGGAGATGGTCTTCCTGAACTTCTTGAGTATTCAGTTGAGGAAGCCGTCAAGGCCGTGAGATAGCTTGCTATTTAAGGAATTTAGGAGACCTTCTATTTCCGTTTTCGAGGTGAAAAAACTGACGAAGACTGGATATTATGGAGAGGATGCTTTATTATAACGAGAATACAGTTGAATAAGATCCCTTGTATCATTCCCTTGTTAGTAGAGTCTCTGTTATCGGGTTGTTATTCAAAGCTATGTTGGACAACTGAGAGTGACAATATAGTTGTTTGAAGTATCACTCACATGCAACGGTCTTATCAGATTGTGCAGTGAAGACTTCATTCCCTCGCTTTATAGGGTCTTTCTCAATATCATATTTGGAACTTCTACGGTGAGTTGATCAATAGTTTTAAACATATCTGAAGATGGTTGCAGTAGTATCAGTCTGCTTTTATAGAAGTTGTTGACTTCGGATTAAATGCGTTTTTGGATTTCACGGGAAATGCTTGTTATTTGCGTTTTAAGTTCCAAACACTCCTCATTCAATCGGTTAACGCTTTCGATGTTTTTTTAATTGAAGGGTCTGCTGAGTTAGACATCTATAAAGCGGGCTGCGTGGTTTCTGGAAGGGGACATGCTGGTCTAGACACTCGATAATGGTAGATGTTAGTACCGATATATGAGAGTCTATTTCAGCGTTCGAGAGAATGATATTTTCCGGTGGGAAATTCGGAAGAAGGTCTTTGAGGTCATTTCTGAAGTTTGGCCAGTCGAAGGAAGTAAATGGTCTGTGGTGAGGTGGGTAAGTAGGAACTGGTATGTGTGATCTTAGTGTTATGTTAAGATGGAGGAAAGTTATCTAAAAATGAGTTCTTCGTCTTCTTCTTCGTAGCCCTACAGCCCCTTTCTGGCCTTTGCTTAGAGATAGTTAGAGTATCTCATTGTCATGATCTAATGTATCGGCACTCCGCAAGGTGATATGATCATTAATCACGCTTTTGCTAAGTGTCCGTCCTCAAAGCTGCTATATGTTTTGATTTTAAACCAGCACGTATTATAACTGAACAGGCTTATAGTCCGTCCGAAGAATCACTTGAACTAAATCTCGTTGATGCCAACGAAACTTGAACCAGAGACCTTCAGCTTACGGGCTTAGTGCTGTAACCACTAAGCTACGCAGACTAAAAATGAGTTCCCTCTTGGAAATGCTGAGACCCCAGCATTTGCTATGCTAAACTCATCTAGCTAAGGAAGCGATTGATCCTTTCAATTCGGAATTATGTAAAGCATTTTTAACGAAAATTGACTTCCCTTCCAACGGCAGTAGTGAACCGTATAAGTTAGTGAACACGCCTATTCCTAAATTAGTCAATCTTAAAGTTACTAGCTTAGCAGAAGTTAACTATAGTATTCAAAAAGAAGTTGGTCATTGATCTTATGGATCAGTGTATAAGGCAACAAACTTGAATACTGGCCTTGTTGCCCTGAAATATCAGAAACCGCCGAACGTACGGAAGATTTACATTTGTACTGAAGTGCGGAAACGTATAACCAATTATGATATCCTGCCAGGTTTTATGGATCTATCAACGGCTATTATTGCACCCAATGCTAGTATTCTTGTTACGGAGTTTTCTCCATTCGGTTCCTCATTAGATATTAATAACAAAATTAGGCAGTCTACCCAAAAGGTTATGCACGAAAGTTTGGTGATGCATTTTAGCAGTCAAACACTGAATATCGTTAGCCATCTGCATTCCTGTAAAATTATCCATGCTGATATTAAACCTGATAACTTCTTATTAATGAAGACCCTCAGCTCCGACTCACATGTTCCTTCTTTGAGGCTAATAGACTTTGAAGATAAGAAACACTCAATCAGTTATATAGGGATGAAAATAGCTAACTTTCGAATAGTTTTCTAATTACACGTGTGTTTCACTATACCCGTACATTTTAAGGTGCACCTTTATAATTAATTTCCTCCATAATTTACCGAGTACTGTGTGACGCAAGATGGAAGGAATGTTACTAAAACTGATAAATATAATTGGAAAACTATATAAATAGATAAATAAGCAAGTAACAAATGCGCTACGTCTGAATATTGCAGTCGTGGTGACGTAAAAAAAAAGATAAAGGTTTTATCAAAATATTTCATTTAAATTATATAATCAAACTAATTTATTATACCATAAGTGCACACAGACACAGTGTTGTTGATTTCTATTATGAATAATTTTGTTTCAAATACGAATTAATTGATCAGTTTTCGATATCATTCTGTTTCGTATTAAATCGGAACTGCTTTAAAGAAATGAGCGGAAAAGATTTTGGGAAGTGTGGGTGAATGAAACACAAGATATAGTAAAACGATGCTTAGCTACGAATGAGTGCAAATCGATGAAGTGTTTTGAAATTATTAACGATTTTTATAGCAAATAGTTTTCTCCTTTAAGCTTTTTTTAAAGTATGTTAAATAGCTTCAAGGTAACTTTGTAAATGATGTCGAATGCAAAAAGTTTCAAATGGGCCTTAAAATTATTAATAATGATATAACTAAAATTGTAGTGGAAAATTTAGTTTTTTTTTTGTAATAATTTGCTTAGTTTACTGAAATAATTTGCTTAGTTTACTGAAATATTTTGAAAATGGAGGTAAAACACAAATTTGAAAATAGTCTTGATTTAGACAAATTAAATAGTCTCAACCCTCCACACTGTTAGAGTCCTTAGTTATAACCTAGATTGCAATTCTTTTTAAAATCTAATTTCTAAAAAGTTTTAGTTTAAGTAATAAGTACATGCATGCAATCTCTTCGAAAGGAACATCATTTATGTTCAATAAAAGAAAAGATATGAATTGCTAAAAGAACTACAGACTTTCCTTTCCAGTGGCTTCTTTTCTTTCCAGCGGGAAGGAGAGTGCATGGTAAGTATGCTGTCGCGAGGGTAGGGTTTGAAAAAATCCGCTGAGGTCGGTTTCGCGTCGCGCGCTGTACGCGGTACCTTTGTTGGTTTGCCTTTTTCTTTAGCGTAGCTTTTTTCGGATTCACGTTAACGTAGTATATTTTTCGGTACCGCATCGGTAAAATTCGGGAACGCGAAATGGAGATTAGATTTTTGAACTTTGACTGGATTGATGAAGTAATACGGAGTAATACGGAGTAGTACGGAGTAATACGGAGTAACGTGATTGTGTTTTTGACGCGATTGAAACGGGCGTTTAATGGTGGCTGAAAAAAAATGTAATTAAGCGTAATCCATTTCGAGACCCACGACCGAAATCCTCTCCGATCTAGCTGGCCGACAAGCAGCCATCGTGAAAATGGATTATGGTGCACGGATTGGTTGACCGGTTGGTACCATTTGTTGGCACGACTCAGACTTGACGTCTAGAACCGATAAGAGGTCGGTTCCTCGTTCATGACTTAGACGGAAAAATCATTACACGTTCTAATACGGCCCATTGGTTTAGAATGTAGTGCAGTTTTATTACTTCATTCTTATTTGCTTTCAATTCCATTGTTAGCCTAAATAAGCCCAAGTCGATCTTATTTGCTCTTGACCATGTAGTGGTAAGTGGGCTGATAGACTCGATACCTAAAGTCAGAATTTGGCTGATTATATCCTCTTGAACCACCTCAGCTTCAAATTCTGAACGAACATCTCTTAGGATCATGACACACTTTTTTCTTTCTTTGGGGGTCAACGAGTACCCCACTGCTTCAGTTTTTTCAAGCAGGTTCATTATGTAGTCGTGGGCCTCGAGCCTGTCCACTGTAGTTTTCAGTCGAAAGTTCGACAACTTTGTAATTTTATACTCTAGACGAGTACTATCAATAGATGTGTACCTATCCATAATGCCTTTAAGCATTGTCGCCTTAACATTTTCTGTTAAAATTGGCGAAAACCACACCTTCTTCGTTTAATTGTTGGTCGCATTTATTTTATTATTTTGGTTATCGTTCGCCAGTGCGGTGACAGAATTAGTGCTTGGTGTGGGTGAAATTGGCAAAGGAGCCGGGATTTTACGTTTTACGACTAGTTTACTCTTCACTAATATAAATTCATTTACCTTACAGTTAATTAGGTTAACGTCTTAGTTAAAGCTTGAATTCTTTGTTGTCGTATCCATCATGTAGAAGGCATTTCTTTGCGGGCGGTGTTGGTCTTTGGTTGCTCTGCCATCATATTTGCTTGCTCTTATAACGTGTTTGCTTGCGCAAATAACTAATCTATTTTGCTGCCTCTGAGATTCTGCCCACGGTGTATGCGATGGGCGCATGCCCAAGATGAACTTTCTGATTTCTTTCGGGCTTCAACTTTCAATCTTTATATATGTGATCTTTTATGATGAGTAATACTTATAAATTTTCGTTTTCTAATGAATTTTTTATAATTTCGATAGTGACAAATTCACACACGTGTTGACAGTTTCAATGTCCAAACGTCAATCTATAAGCTCGGCTATGTCCTCCTTGATCATGCTGATCTCATTCATGATGATACTATCGATGCCTGGCCGTATATTTTTTTCAACGCGTTTAAAACTACCGTTTGATTTGTTTCATGAATGTGAAAGATGGGTTTAATTGAAATATTTCAGTTTTTCAAACAGCTTTTTTAACTGATACCGATTTTCTTTGTGATTTTCCATCAATTATTGAAAAAAGTTGTTTAACGAATTCGCTGCGCCACATGGGTACGGTCGTTGCGTATGGTGTATTAGTGGGCACATCAACATTCACTTAAAATTTTGCCAATATAGTCCCAGGGTGAAGAATTATCCTTGACTTAGGGTTGCCAGACATCCCCGTTTTTGATGATTTTGACGATTTGTCCCCACGTACGCGTTTGAGTCCAAATTGTCCCCGTCTTTCTATATGTTTGCATAGTATTCGAATTGAGCCCTTTGAATACCTCAAGAGCTATAATTAGCTTCCGCTAGCGTGAATGAGGAAGAAATAACAAACTTCATCCGAGTCTACGGCACAGTGCTACCGTATCTACTTAAATTTAGGCATTTTGCTTCTAATATCTTCCTTGAAACATATGATAATATAAGCGGTATCTTTGTTTACCGAATGCATTTTGTCATCTCCTTCTTTTCATTTTCGTGATGCAAATATTTCCAGTTAAGGGTGCGGGCAAACTGCGACACAATTGTAGCGCTACTATCGAAATTTACGCATCGTTAAATGGAAATTTGCGACCAAACTGTCGATGGATGCCCGAAACCAAAAAATAAAATAAAAGGGGGCACAATGAAATTGAATTCTATTATTGATTTTGTTGTCAATCATATTTTGAGTGTGATTTGTGGAGTGTTAACGGTGCGTTATTAATTATACGGTAGTACTCTTAGTAGAATAAATAGTGAGTTTGTTTTGGTGTAAAGTTTATTTTCACTGTGATTTGAGCTGAGTTTCACGGTAAAAAAGTGAGCGAGAAATTTAAGGACATAATGAACAAAAGAAAATGAACTTTCACAGCAGCACTTCAAAAAAATTTACCTGGGTGTGAAAGACAATATTGCAATTTGCGGTATATGTGATTCGCGAATTTCGGAAGCAAATAATGGTGGGCAGTGGGCATTGTTTTATTGGCATGCAGACAATTTCGCTAAAAAATTTTATGTTCAATAAAAAAAAATTATTCCGACATTTTTATATATATATATATATTTTGGAGGTGTGCACATTCGGCATTTTCCTTTGTTGATATAGTTTATTTGTAGCATTGTCCAGAATATCTGTGATATATTATTAAAGTAATTAAATAATAAATAATTAAATAATTTTATTACAAAATTATGGTATCACCGTACTGCACCGAGCTTAATGTTTACATTTCATGCTTCCCAAAATCGATTTTTAGCAGTATTTAAGTTTTTTTTTAAGAGTATAACACAAATTTAATTTTTTTTAAGGGCAAATGGCATTAACGGATCACATGGCTTCTGGAAAACATAAATTACGAATGCAGGGGGCATAAACATCCAGACCCCTAGATAATTTCATAGTGAAGAAGAGTTCTTCTCTCGACACTTAAATTGCCATTGCAAAAGGAGTACTCGCTTTTCACACAGCCATGTATCATATCGTACTCTCAAATGGACTGCACAGCACCTCTTCTGAAGTCTCTTATTGAAGACTCTGAAACAGCTTCAAAAATCGCATATAGGCGTACAAATACCGCTGCTATCATCAATGGTGTTTTACCGCCATATTCAACGAAGATAATTTGTCAAGAGGTTCACGAAATTCCTTTTATAGGCTTGGGAACCGACGGAAGTAACCGTAGAAATTTCAAACTGTTCCCAATAGTTCTTAAATATTTTCATAAAAAAGGGTTTTAATTACATCCTTTATTGAACCGACTCTGAGCAAGCATGGGTTGAGTGAAAAACTAGCCGCTTTTGTGGCTGACCACACCAATACGAATTTCGGAGGTGTAAATCGTAGGAGGGAAAAATAACATTTTTTATGTACTAAAATAATCACATCCGGAATTAATTGGAATTGGGTGCTCTGCCCATACTATCCAGAATTCTGTTCATCATGGTCTTGATCGATTTGCTCTTTTGATGCTGATTGTCTCGTTTTTAAGTTGCACCAATACTTCTCAATATGTACTGTGTGGACAACGGAGCTCAAATCTTTCTGCGAGTTGGAATATAGGGACCTACCTAGTCGTTGTGAAACGCGTTGGCTGAGCTTATTCCCTGCAATAGAGCGCATTCTGGAAATATATAATGCCTTAAAACTTTACGTTTTATCACAAACTAATCCACCTCCTATTATCCACAATTACTTTCGGCACGACCTTAGTGAATGCTTTTTAATATTCGTTCATTCACTCATGGCTCTATTTTATACAAAAATCGCACTAGTAGAAATAAATTTTGGAAATAAATTCAATTTTTGATGACCTTCTCCAAGAACTGAATGAAAGAGCAAAATCCAACTTTATTGCTTTAGCAGTAAACTCCATTTTAACGAAACTCAGAAAAGATGGAAAAGACGCTGCTTGTGATGATTTTATGGAGAGAGTGAAAATTGTTTACCCTGAAACAATAGACTATATGAAACTTTGGACAGAAAGTTTCGCTGACTTTAAAGTGTTCCAATTTTTAGATTTTAAAGGGAATCAACGTTTGCAATACAGTGATGTGGAGCCATGTCTTTACTATTTGCTGAACAGAAAGGTTAAAGTCAATGATTCACTATTGCATGATAAAATCGTCAATTTGAAGAAATTTTTGGAAGCAAAGTCAGATGATGTTGACTTTTTTAAGAATAATACTGCAAGTGCTTGATTTTGTGCTTTCTTTTCAGCATATGAATACCCGGAAAGACACTCCGAGTTACTCGAAATTGCGCAATTTTTCTATGCGATTCCGTCTCACAATGCTAATTGCGAGCGAGTCTTTTCGTTGATGAGCTCCCAATGGACCAAAGAAAGGAATCGTCTCTCCATTTAAAACGTTGGTCATCTTTTGAAAGTGAAATTCAACTTTTAGAATAACGATTGTCCTCAATTCAAAAATTTCCTGAGGCTGCCAGAAAATTTGTACCTATTAAAAGAAATAAGCAGCTCCGAAACGTACGGTGTATCTGCAGATGCAAAAAGGAAAGCAGCCGATGACATGCCGTTCTGGTCGTAAATTGGGGGTGGATTGATCGGCAGGATATGTGACCACATTACGAATAAAATATTATTAAGGAGCAGTATGAATTGTGGTTATGGCTGATTAAAGATAATGTATAAATGCTTTGTAATGAATCGGCCCTACGCCACTGGCGGCCAATACCTATACACATTGCCACCATGTGGCTTCCCATCTCACGTCAGTTGCGACAACTTCCCATCCCACCTCGAGTTTTGTCGTGGGATGTGAAGTCGAGTTGACAGCCACATGGGGAGAGCGCGAGCAAGTTCTTTGAGGTCTTTTATTCAAATGCTTATCAATTGATATATAATTTAGTGTACTAGATATTCATTGGTACTTGATTGTAGTTTGCGAACTTTTGATAGCTGCAAGCAATTTGTTTTTTTTTTATTATTTCTATCGAAAAGTCATGAAATTACAAATTCTTTCTAAGACTCCAAAGTGCTAACATGTGAGGTTGGCCACATATATTGACAAAGGGCCCAAAAGTAATTTATTCCTTTAAGCCTTTAGTATTAATCGCAATTAACAATAAAATTTTCACAGGCACAAGGAGGACAATTCTTATCATTCAATCACATTACATTTTTCGTTGGAAGTGACAAGCAGGCAGCAAGTTATTATACAACCCGGATGGGTTTTGAGCCTTTAGGTTATAAAGGGTTAGAAACTGGACATCGAAGATACGCCAGGCATGCAGTCAAACAAAACAAGATAATTTTCGTTTTTGTATCCGCTTATGAGCCCGATAATGAGGAGCATGGTCGTCATTTAATGCGATATGGAGACGTAGCGAAAGTTGTTGCACTTGAAGTTGAGGAGCTCGCTATTATTCTAAACCGCGCCAAAGAACGTGGCGCTAAAGTTGTTCGTGATATCTAGGAGAAGAACTATGACAAGTAGGTAATATTTCTTCTCTTGTTCCGTGGATCTTTCTTAGTTATTTTAATTTCTCGAAAGATATCTGTTTTCTGAGCTTTATTATGTGTACAAACTTACCTTCTTTTAAGCTTGAGAGTGTGAATTTTTATTGCCAAACATGTATTAGGTTGGTTATATAGTCCCTCAAGGTTAAAGTAAATGGTTCAAAAACATAAACAAAATTGAGTAAAAGCAAACTCATCACTTTTTGCATTATTAATGCTTAGTTAGTGTAAATAATTTCACGAAACCGTGTTCAAACATAAACACCAACCTCCATTAAAAATCCTACTTTAAATTAAAGATTCCTCCGATACACGTAGCGACAAAACACGCATGCTCTTATGTAAATCGCCCCTTACATAAGAGCATGCGTGTTTTGTCGCTACGTGTATTGGAAACGGTTTTCAATTTCAGGTGCTGCGAAAATCCACAGGAATTTGGGATTTTGTGTTGGCTGGGTAACAATTTGTCCTTTACATTCTTGCATGCACACAAATACAAATGTTACTGCTTGAAACAATGATTGTTGTTGAAGAGAATTCGGATTGTAAGTGATGTTATCCTCATTTTTCATTCTATTTTCTGCGAGCCTTGCGATTGTTTTACACCTTGAAAAAAAAAAATTTGGTCAACTAGCCTCCCACTCTCGGCACACCTTAATTTATATTCTATTCGGCAGAATCACAGGGAATGTGAGCGCTTTATTTAAGTTAACCAGTCAATGAGGGAGCGTTGCTTGAATAAATCTCTATTACGAGGATAATATGTAAACAAACGTGTTAAATATTCGGTACGTTTTTGTTATAAATTGGCTGCATTCAAGAGCGTTTCTTATTAATGCCGAGAAACAAAAAAAAAATTATTTTACTGTCACAATTGCCATTAACATAATTTTAAAATGTTACAAAATTTGTTAATTCGTATCAAAGCAATATATGTGTATACACCTGTAAATAAACTTCATGACCTTTTGTGTTATTCCTTAAAATCATAGCTCTTGTTGCAAGGATTCCTTTTTTAAATATTATTTCGCTACTTGCATAATACTACTTTTTTTATAATTTTATTGTCCTATACTTTATACGTCTTAAAGTACATTCACCCTACCGAAACGCTTTGGATATTATGTTAACTAAAATGAATCAGGCGACGCCGTTGGTGACCACTACCAACACACTTTGCTCCTTGGTGGCTTGTCATTTTACGTTGGTCACGATCAGTGCACATCCCACGTCTATTTTATCGTGGGAGGCCAACAGCATTTTGACAGCCACATGGTAGCAGGTGTGTGGGTAGCGAGTGCCATCGAGAGGAATCGCTTTTATCGCAGCGGGATTTTTGTGTGCAAATTCTATTGTGAGTTTTGTGGATAAAGTGAAGATTCTGTGTTACAACCTAAACCCAAACGTAAACATTTCAGGTAAATATGCTTTTGGACTAGGATAACTGGTGATGTAACTTAGTTCTTAATTCTCGCTAGACCGATAAAATCAGTGCGCCGCTAATGCTTAGTCATTTTGCAAGTGGTCGTGTATAAAAAAGCGATAAATATGTGATGCTTTCGCCAATCCATCATTGGAAATTCATACGCTCGACACATGTCTGCCACGATTGCAATGAGGATTCACCCCTAGAGTTTCTCAAGTCAGCATTGACGATTCGTTATGCAAGCACTGTCTTATCTATCCCAAGAGTCGTGTTAACGTTATGTGATTGAGAACAATCACGATGGAGCTTGAATGCTTACTAGCTTCTGCATGATTGATCTTTGCCATGCCACCGGGGTAAGAGGACGCAATTTCGTAAAATACTGGATTGCGCCTTGGGTTAGCATTGTAATGGTCGTAAAAGCATTCTGATGAAAACCATAGCCAAATAGGTATGTAAAGTAGTAAAAGAAACAATATTTGGGAGACGTAGATTAACAAACTACCTATATCTAAACTAAGAAATTAAATTATCAAGTAGGATTAGATGAAAATGGAAGAAAACACATGCCCTAGGTGAAACTCCATGCGAGTAGAATGTAAAACTAATTTATGAGCGTAAACGTAAAATAGCTACCCCAAAAAGTAAAGTAATAACAAAAAGCAACACCCCATAGATCATGTCGTGTCTAACTTATTAAAAAAAAAGATAAAATCAAATGGAAACAAATTATACGGAAAATATAATAAGGTGTATGAAAAAATCTAGACGTGAATTCTAATTGAAGTAAAACAAACATAACCTACGAGAAAAAGTGAAGCGAAAAGCGAAAAAATTGCATAGCTGAATTGCTAACTCTTCAGTTATTTAGTTTGGAAACGTAACTAGAAAGTAAAATAGTAAAAAAATGCAGAGAATGAATGAGAGAGCGAGAATAGCAAAAATAGATTGTTAACCGTTATGAAAATCAGAGGTGTGAGATAGCATGAAAAAGAAAAAGAACTTGCAACAAGAAAAGTCTTTGATCAGACTTGTAAAAAAATAGTTGTGTAAAACTCTTCATTTCCATTTTGAATCGCTCATTCATTTTCCTCGCTAACATCTTGTTTTCCTCTTTTATGATTCGATTCTTTGTCGCCTCGGCAATCCGCTGGATGGAAAGGACACTAAATGTCCGGCTGTTGAAAAAGAAAAACTTTTATTCTAACCTGTTGACTGTTTTTAAAACGATTCTATTTTTTCTATTTTATTATTTTGAATAATATCTTTTCCCTTTGATTTGTTATGGTTAATTTGAATGTCCAAGACTTTATATTTACATATTCAGAGCAATTTATTTATTGGATCATTGTACATAGAATGTGTCAGAGTCTGCACTACGAAGGTTAGATTATATATTGCTTTTGATTTTTTCAAAGTAATACAAAAAAAAAATTCACTCACGCGAATCGAAACTACATATATTGGTAATAAGCTTATTTTAATGTACGTTAAGTAGCCAATACCTTAGTTTAATTATATAAATAAAATAAATTTTTTTTCACTTGTAAGTTGAAGACGATGCATGATATGAAAAAAAATCGAAAACGATAAAAATCCACATCAAATTTAGCCACACATTTTCAATTTCCATATACAAGTGGCAACGTAGTAATTGTAATTGAGGAAATTAAAAATAAGTAAAAGAAACAAAAAAAATAAGAATTAACGTAAACAATGAAAATGAAACAAATAATTTAAAATATGGGTAGATGCGAATAAGAAAAAGAAAAACAATGAAAAATTGATATGAATTAAAAAAAATATTTACATGATAAGTGAAAAGGATTAAATGATAATGATAAAATATGAAATGATTCTGTGACGAGAATATTCGCTATGTAAATGTGCAATGATATGTGATTTTTGCTAACTTTAATAATTATACACATACAACATTACATACAATATTATAAATAATTATGTACACATCTTAAATATATATATATATTTACAAAACATCGATAAGGAAAAAAAGGGAAACTGTATGGCATAAGAAATCAAAATGGAAAACAACATGAATTGCTAACGAAAAAATAGACTTTCCTTTCCAGTGGTTCTGCTTTTCAGCGGGAAATGAGGTGTAGGGTAAGTATGCCGTCGCGAGGGTAGGGTTTGAGAAAATCCGCCGAAGTCGGTTTCACGTCGCGCGCGGTACGCGGTACCTTTGTTGTTTTGATTTTTCTTTAACGTAGCTTTCGTCGAGTTGAGTTAACGTAGTATACTTTTCGGTACCGCGTCGGAAATTCGGGAACGCGAAGTAAAAATTAGGTTTTTGTTCTTGACT
Source organism: Odontomyia ornata (assembly GCA_963969285.1). NCBI lineage: Eukaryota > Metazoa > Arthropoda > Insecta > Diptera > Stratiomyidae > Odontomyia > Odontomyia ornata. The sequence continues at coordinate 154,580,931 of OZ017738.1, read as the reverse complement.
GGTTGATGAAGAAATACGGAGTAACGTAAAGTAGGTTTCCTCTCCGTATGATTTTGTTTTGTAACGCGTTTGAAAACGGGCATGTATACGTGGCTGAATATTGTAAGTGAGCGTAACCCATTCGGAGACCCGCGACCGATATCCTCTCCAATCTAGCTGGCCGACAAGCAGCCGCCGCGTGAATGGATTACGGTGCACGGATTGGTTGACCGGTTGGTACCATCCGTTGCCACTACTCAGACTTAACGTCTAGAACCGATGAGAGGTCGGTTCCGCGTTCGCACGAAGACATAAAATCATTACATAACTTATAAAAGATGTAAAACATATAATGATTTTCATAATAAAAAAATATTTGGTTCGTAATTATCCTATGTACCTTTTACAATTCATCTTGAGCGTCAATTGAAATTACTCTGTTGTTCATTACAAATACTCACAACAATTCAAGCTCGTTTAAGAAAACATTGATCATGTCATGTTTTTTTAAAAGAATGTATAAACTTAATTGTATTTTAGTAATTTATTAAGAGTCACGTAAGTTCAAAAAACATAAGAGAATGCAAAGAAAATAAAAAAAAGGTGTCATTTTGAATAGAAATTCCAATTGATTTTCTACAAAAACTTTTTTTTCAATCAAAATTGTCAAATGTGTGGCAGTTACTACGAAATTCTTAGGACATATTATCAGTTGAATTGTTTGTGTAGTTTAAACGAAATATAAACGCCACAAAACGTTTAAAAAAAAGGTATTTACAAAATTCCGTACACAGAGATTAATGGGAAATATTAGGTTATTTTGTACAATACATAAGATAAATAGTATTTTATATCTATTGGTTTTTTTTTGTAGTTAAGAGGTAAATAACTTTATAATTAAATGAAATATTATATAAATAGTATTAACTGCAAAGGAGTAACACGACTTTCCTTTCCAGCCAGCCCTTCTTTTTTCCAGCGGGAGTTAAGTATGCCGTGAAGGGGATAGGGTTCTAGAAATCCCGCGGATGGTCGGTTTTGCATCGCGTGCGGTACGTGGTAGCTTAGTTTACCTTGTCTTTTTATTAGCGTAGAGTTCTTCGGGATTGAATTAAGGTAGTGTATTTTTCGATACCGCGTCGTTAAAATTCGGGAACGCGAAATTGAATTTATGTTTTTGTAATTGACTGGAATAATGAAGAAATACGGAATAAAGTAAAGTAGGTTTCCCCTCCGTATGTTTGAATTGTTGTTGCATTTGAAGCGGGCATTTAATGGTAGCTGAAATACGTAATTGAGCGTAATCCATTTAAAGACCTGCGACCAAAATGTAGTAATCGAGTAGATATGCTCTGGCATCGAGACGCTTTGCAGCAGAAGCAAAAGTCTCCTCAACAATCTCCTTTTAAAGCACTTTAAATTTTCATGCAAAATAAATGTGTTCAAACTCAAATTCAATAATTAATACAAACGTGTGACACAAATTGCAAATCTACATTCTCCAAATTATCTTGACCTGTTTGACTTTAATTAAACCTGCAAAAATTGATTGAGCTGACCTTCATATTTTAGCGACAAATTTAAATAATTTAGGATGAAATCGCGAATGATCTCGTCTTATTAGTGCTACGAATTCCAAAAAAGTTATCCTACACTTCAAATGTTCAAGTTTCTCAAATGTCGTAAATGACTCTTTTTTTCCTGATTTAATTAAAATTAACCTAAAGAAATTTTCCCATCATTCAGTGGAAAATAATACAAGTTAAAACTAAAGTGATATCATTCGAATGGCGATGCATGTTCCGGTATTGCGCGTTTTTCACTCACTTAGCGTCTGCTGAACAAACTGAGGCAGGCGGTAATTAACTACCGTGAAATAAAAATCGACATTCGACCGGCTTTCTTACTTGCATGCATTTTTATGACGAATTAAATTATAACTATTCAGTGCGAAAACGAAACGTTCTGGCATCATTGTACTAATTGTGCACAATGGACATTATTCAATGGATAAAAAGGCAAGTAAGTTCATTGGGAGTAGAATCTCAGCATGATCATTTCTTCTAACTTAATGTTAAGATTGTCATGGACCGTTATGTACAGATCTTTAACTCGACCTTGATTCACTATGATATTGGGCAGAGAATTGGCCCCCTATTAAATTACATTCCATTTTATTATGCCTGTAAATCTGCGATGATGTGATTCAACCTGTGCATATCGCACACCTGTTGGATGTACCACTGCTGTACAATCGCATTATGAATTGAAACTTTCGTGCTACCTCAAGCGTATCTTCTTCCCATTGAATTTTCGTGGAATAATAGCATTCTTTCATAGAAGTGCTCGGAGATGAAGCTCTCTACCTGTAAGCAGATGAGTTCGCTTTCCGGACTCCACACAAAGAGTTTGTCTGCTAGTTCGATCGGAGTGTGTAGTAATGAACGAAAACGTGTGAGTTATCTGAGTCGATCGTTTCGATGGAGCGTTTAAACAATGAGCGCGATCGCGAGCGAGTTAGGGAGTCAAGTTGCAACCGCGAACGCGCGTGGACGGAAGATAGGGAAGAAGAATTGCGGGAGGATTATTGAAAGACGAAGTTCGTCGAGCGGTCGAACGGGGAATTTCGAAAAAACTTAAGTTCTTGAAGCAACAAAATCCTTTTTATCGTCGAAAATAGCCAACCGGCTTGGATTCTTATAACGGATTACCCAACATCGAGATCACGGGAGCACCTTGACCGGGCTTCAGCTTTAAATGGATGAATGTTCCGGACAGTTATGTGCGAATAACATTGAGTGTGACGGTGTTTCTTGCTCGAGAGTGTGAAAAGTAGAATTTTTGGAAGAATTTAAAAGTGCAAAGATTACAATAGTTTGAAATAGTAAGATATTGAAGATTGAGTTTGTATGAGGAAGTCGGCGTAGAAGCAAATGTGTGACGGTCAGCGGAAAACCCTCGAATTCCCATGCAACGCGATTCCGTTTGTTTTGTGGTGATTACCGTTTCAGGGGATCCGTGTGTGGCGCGCCGCGTCAGGTCATTCGTCGAACATCTGACGGAGTGTTGATATCCGATTGGTATCGGCGAGAAAAGAAAAGCAGTGGAGAAGACAAGAAAAACGGGTTTCCTGTTGGCTTGTGATTCGTTGAATTTTGTTAGTTCCGTTAGTGGATTATCAAGGGAGTTGATACGGGGATGTCGATTGGACGACTGTGCTGTAGAGCGGTTCATTACGGGCTTTGCGGCATGCGTGCATACAATTGCGATTCGTATGTCAGGCTCATCTAAAAGTGGATTTTTTTTGTTACTACCCTAGTGATATTCAATATAAAAGGTATTAACTTCCCGTTCAAAAGTTATCTCCATACTCTGGCTGTAAAAACCCGCGTCCCCTACACAGTGCTTATCGGAAAGTTACGGCTGGTTAAAGTGTTTCCGGACGAGCATTGATTGTAAGTTGTAACAGTCAGACAGGCGGATCTCCCAACTACAAGTCCTTCGAGTGTTAGCCCACAAATCGGAATAGCGGAACTCGAAGTGGAAATATAGATGAACCCATAATAAATCAGTTGCCGGATCACATATTTGAAAGTATCTTTTCGCATTTAGACTTGCGTGATTTGCGTAATTGCTCTCGAGTGTCGAAACGTTGGTATTGGTTTTAAAACGATGAAAACATTGATGTTTGGCGAATGCATTGTGTGTGAAAATTGGCGGAGGAAGCCTTGAAATCTGATCCCCTGTCTTCTGTACCTGCCTATACAGCGAAATTACGGACATTTTATCCCGCAATGAATCTAAACGATTGCTCGCGGAATGTTTATATCAAACCTAATGGCTTTACACTGCATAGATTCAGCATAAATTTTAAAGGTTGCAGCACCGTTTTACCGAATTGTTACCTGTAGTGATTGTATCTGGCGATTCTGATTTAAACTATTCTGGCAATAATTTTTAAAATTGATGATTATCATAATTCTTTTTTTTGTGTCCCATGCCCAGTAATTTAGAGGATACCTGCATCGTCATCGAGCGCTCGACGGACCATGTGGGTAGTACCCTTTTGGTATATTTTTTATTACGAATTATCTTCTTTTTTGTTAAACGGTAAAAAAATATTTAATTATTCTATTATATTGAAGATAAAGATTCAAACAAGTCCAAAATACTATAAACAATACAATGTATTGAAAACAAAACAACAAATAAGTATTTATAATAATTCAATAAAGTAAACAAGAAAATAAATGTACATAAAATTTGGAAATAGGTTCAAATGATAAAACAGAAAACACGGATGATTATTATCATCAAACAAAAGAGCAATCCTGCAAAGTTTTTTAAAAATAAACCGGTAGAAACGATCTGCTCGCAACTCAGATTCTCTTTGCAAAGGAAAAATAGTTGCCTTTTCGATAAAGGACTACGATTTATTCAAGCGTTGATAATAATTGCCCTCGACTTGCACACGCTATTAACATTTTGATCATTTGAGGACAATTTAAACTTATGAAGCACAAAGAGAACGTGACCTAAAGTTTATATTTTAACATTATTTATTGTTCCTATATATAATATATTAAAAGATATATTTATATGATTGAAGTTATAAAATTAAATGGTAAATTGATTTTAAATTCTATGTTGTGCACTTTATATACCCATTAAAGGAATGTTGAATTAAACGTACAACGTCGGTCTTTCCTTTCCGATCACTCTGACCGGGTATAGGACTCGGTACGGTGGCAGGCTGCCCCCTAAAACCATGAGCCAGCCACCGGGTACTTATTAATCCTTTTTCTGTTTCAGGTGACTTCGTGGGTTGAGTGGCCCAAGCAGAGTGCCTCTTTATGGCATAGAGTTATGCAATCCAATTGTATAATTCTATGGCATAAATTGGTCACCGGGGTACTCCCCTTCTGATGGGAAAGTTCATGCAATTCAAGTTGTATGAGTTTTCCACTCAGAAGAGGAATACCTGGCCACTTCAACAAGATATACATGGATTTATTCCGGTTGGGTGGGTGCGAAGGGGCTCCACCACCACCCGGTTGCCTCTCTTTCATTTGTGGGCCCTGAATTTATTTGGGTAAAGACGAGGTCACCCCAAGTTCGCCTTTCTTGTCAGGTTCCACTTGTTCTCGTAACAAGTTCTATCTCCCTCTGTGAGGTTATCTACAATTTTTGCGACTTCGGTCGCCTTTTGATCTGCAGTCCAATTCGTGAATGCGAAATTTTTTGTAGTGGGTCCTCGTGCTGGGGAAAAGAACCCGCCCCACGACACCGCAATACTAGCCTGCCAGCGCATTCACGCGTCTCCAGACGAGGGCATTCTCGGCAGATACCGACACCTTCCTCTGCCGAGGCAGCAGAACATCGCTGCAGTCCTTTACGGACTTATTTGAACATCCAAATTTCACTACAGAAATCCTCTCCGAACTAGCTGGCCAACAACCAGCTACCGCGAAATGGATTACGGGCGCACGGACTGGTTGACCGGTTGGTACCATTTGTTGGCACGACTCAGACTTCACGTCTGGAACCGATGAGAGGTAAGTTCCGATTTCGTTCGATCGGACGTAGACGGAAAATCATTACAGCTTTGAGTGTCATAGATATGAATATAATACAATATAATGTCAGAATGAAAAAATAAAAAAATGTGCTATTTTTTCAGAATACGGACGACCTTTTTTTTGAAGTGTTCCCGTTTTGTATCTCAGCCTTCTGGCAACCTTACAACCTTATTTATTATTTTCCATAGATTAAATATTAAAATCACACATGATTGAGGTAAAAATATTTGGTGAATCGAACCAAATTGAGTGAAAACACTTTGATCATCTCCCTGAAATCCACTGAAAGAATCTATCAATTAAATATTTAAGAGGATGATTAAATGGTGCGAACCATTGATGGGAAAAATAATGAAGGTGAGAGATATGAATTCGGCTCTAATAAGAATCAAATGTATGTAGAAAATTTACGGGGAAGGAAATAAAATACGAGAAATCATATCTGCTATGAACACTTCAACTCAGAAACGAGTGAGATGGTCAGTAGAAGAATTTAAGCAGATGAAACTTTTGGAGAGTAACTCATTAGAAACATAATGAAATTCACAAAAAGACTAACGTATGGGTCACCAGAAGAAGATGAGAATATCGTTTCAGTCGATGTAAAAGCCTTCTTTCCACCAGTGATGGGAGTACTTAGGCTGGCACTAAATATTCTCACTTATTTTAAAATCATTTTGCGCCCTATATTTCTTCTTTACCCATCCTTACGTTGCTCGCTTCGAAGAAAAATACCGGCAAATTTCCAAACAGCTGTCCATTGACAAGACAAGTAAACAATTGTCAGATAGACGCTTCTGATCTGCTTCCCGGCAAAGTTTGTGGAGAAGTTTTCTTTTAATATTTATTGTCTGACTGGACGACAAGTAAGTTCTTGAACACGTGATAAATTAATGGAGTTTGAAACTACGTCGTGACTAGTGAATTCGCGAATTAGTTCAAGCAATCATGGGAAGTAATTCATCTTGTGAAGACGATTCGCCATCGCGATCGCGTGATAAGTCGAAATTTTCTAGTTGGTTTACATTCTCGTCGCCGAGTAGTAGTTTCAACAGTTCTTCCTCGAATTCTCCAAAAAGTGATAAAAATGTCTTCCAACGAATTAAACGGGGATTTGAAAAGCGACTGCCGCGATATCGGTCCAAGTTCGGTTGCCCTTCATCCTCGACAGAATGGGCTGCCGGTACGGCCGCTGGGACTAATAATATTACGGCATGCGTTGATCACGGCGATGAAGTATGGGCCGGACTCATGGAGAAAAGTGATGGTGAAATTGTTATGGAAGGTGACGAACGACGCAGGGCGTTAAGGAGGAAATGGGTCGATGTGGACAACCCAAATTTGGTCATGTATCGAGCCTGTGTGGAAATGTTGAGGTAGGTTTCCGCTAGCAGTTATTGTAGTATTATATTTGTAGAATGAGACAGAGAACAATTATGATCGCTTATCTTTCCGGTCTGATCGATGTTGTTGAGTATTTCAAGAGATGATGGAATTCGATCGTGTAATGAATGACCTGAACTGATGTCTCCCATAGGTGACCATGAATTTGTTTGAATCTCCAGGAAAATGAAGTTCTTTTATGATAGCCACTGCATGAGAATATGACCATGCGACATAAAACGTGGTTGATATTCGTGTAACCAATTACTTTTACGTGTTTTCATAAGCATTTCATGCTATTGAATCCGGATTTGCGTACGAAATCATATTTGTTCTCGATGTTCTCTGCAAAAATCCCGAAAAATTGCAGATAGTCAAGTGTGAATTTCAGCGTTTTTCCTTACAAATTAGCTTTCATTGCTCTTAAAGTGTTGTTCTTTAAATGGTGGCTACATAAAAGATTGTCACAGGAGCCAATTTATATGGAAAAATTCTGTTCAGTGGTCAAGTTCATACGCTTTGCACGGTTATGTTCCTCCAACAAGAAAATTCAATTCTCTTTCGCCGAAAGGATGCAAAGTCAAGGAGTAGAGAAGATCCAGAAGTCCTGAAAATTCTAAACGACCCAGCTGCATTAATCAGCTTCATTTCAGAAATTTTTAAAGGTAAATTAATCTTCTAAAGATAGCTCAGGAAAAAAGATTTCGTATAGAAAAGTCGGAAATCTGTAATCGGTGTCCAAAAGAGACTGTTTAGAACTCAAATCTTCAGTACGCAGTATGTCCGCACTTGTCGATCGGTGGCAATGAAATGGGCTCAGCAGTGGTGCCAGATTTTTTTTCGAAATAGAGTATTTCCAGCTCTTGAAGTGGGGAAAAAAATCAGGGCATTTCAGTACACAGCCCCTACTACCCCATCACAGCGCTTGAACACGGAAATTGAAAACGTCGACAAAATATTTACTTCCCCACAATCCCCGCGAAAAAACGTTCGCCAAGGGAATTCTAGGGAGGGACTAGATTTTCAGGCAGGAGACTTTCTACTCTGTGTACCGACTTTGAAAATGATCACCGTCCCATCTATTGTAAACTTAAACAAGTTGGGTAAACAGACCTACGCTCATGTCAGAAGGGTTTTGTATTCAATTTACAAAATGCAGTCACCAGATCGAATCAAATCAAGAAACATGTCAAAGACGATTTTATTGGAGAAAATATGAAATACGAAGATCATACTATTATTAACAAAGTTGAACGAATTTAGACTTCTGAGGTTTTTGGTATTGTTATACTCATAAGTATCTCCCTTGATAATTATTTCAGATGTCCATCCGCGATGGAGGAAACACATTTTTCATGTATTTCCCCCCTGTGCCCCCACTGAAGCAAAAACTGACAGTTTAACAACTGTTTTGAAAAGCTCCCATGAAAACTTTCATTTCATACTCATATCGGCTACATTTGATGAATTTTTTTTTTCAGGGGCCACTCTCCTGTACTGTTATCATCGATTAATGGCCAATTTTTTCGAATCCTAGAATAGTTACAAAACCCTTTTGCTAGAAGCTCTCTCCCACCTCCTTGACTTGTTTCACTTATGAGCATTAATTGTAGGTACTCATCTTCAGTCATTCATTAAATTGAATCAAGTGTTCAAATCATGCACCCTAAACGTTGAAGTTGGGAAAAAGTAACTCAAAATTATCAAATCTTCGCATTTAAAATAGCCACCATTTTGTTTTACGATTACTGATACCACTAGCTGAACCGATTCTCAAAGATATTCATGACACCTATCATTCCTGAAATTTTCATGCAAATCCTAGCAAAACTGTAGTGTCTGAGTCGGTAAAAAGCGCATGTTGTTCCATAGCCATATGGTGCCATAGTAATAAATGCAGCGCATATTGTTCCATAGTAATACAAGAAAATCAAACGGCTATAACTTCGCTAAATAAGATTCAATCTTTATGAAACTTTCAGGATAGATCAATCTTATAAATAATCATCTGTGTACTGAATTTCATTGAATTTAAAGGTTCCGTTAAGATTTTATTTAAGAAAACATAAAATCGATATATCATACTATTACTAACAAAATTGAGTGAATTGCGACTTCTCACATATTTGTTGTTGTTGTACTCACCAAGGGCTACATTCCTAATTTTTTTCAGATTTTTCGGATCACAGGTGTCCAATCGCGAGGGGGGGGGGGGACACAAATTTTTCGTGTATTTCCCCTCCCTGTGCGCCCCTCAAAGCAAATTTTGCCAAACTAAGACCTGTTTTGAAAAGTTCTCATCAAGACCATATGATAGCCATATCGGCTACCTTCAATGAATTTTTTTTTTTCGGGGTCACTCCCCTATATGGGGATACCCCCCTTAAATACCTTATAAAATTTTTTTGTAGTTGAACTTTAAAGAGATCACCACTTTACACCTGCATACAAAATTTGATGTTTCTTGCTTAAGTAGTTTCAGAGAAAAACTGCTGTGACACACGGACGGACGGACAGACGGACAGACGGACAGACTGGTCGCGAAACTAGTAGGGTTTTGTAAAATTATTTTACAAAACCCTAAAAACAAAAAATTACTCAATTTGATGATAATTATTACAAAATTTCTTTGGTCAAAGTTACAAGTAGGAACAACAAAAAATATAATTCACAAAAGAATGTTCAATAAGGTTCAAGGTTAGTTTTAAAGAGATTTTTGATAAATATTACTATTATTCAATTTCAACAATGGCTCACAATTGATATCAGTGATTTCCTCGTGTTTATTTATTAAACTTTAACCATGGAGTATGCCAGTGAGCGAATCATTTTCCAAACAATTCCGAACTTTCGTTTTATTGAGGTTGATCGTGCAAGAGATCCTCTCGCACGCTGCTGAAGAATGCGGCAAAACACGTATTTTCTCGTACTTGTCCAGAATTAGTGGAAAAAGCATTTTTCCATTATGATCACTGATCGATGAGAAAACCTTATTCCAAAATTTCGATGCAACCTTTTCCACTTCACTTTTGAACATGCGAAGGAGATCCGTTAGTTCTTCATTTGCAGCTACAACGTCGATTCCAAAGAAGTCGGCCACAACAGTGATGTCCCTTGTTTTTTTCAGGCTTTCCGGTTGGACAAATCCGATTTCTCGGAGCAATTGAATCTCTTTACTCTTGTACGGGAACCTCATCTAAATCTGTTCTGCCAGATTGATGAGAAATTGGCGACAATTTTTGCGAAAATTATCAATGTAAATGATTGAGGTGGTATGAGGAGCCGATTTATGAAGTGTTTGTTTTGCTTTTGCCCCCCACTAAAATATTTCGCAAGGGTTCCCAGTTTTTTTTTGTTTTCTTCGGTGATTGTGCTGATCTGAATATATTCTAAATCGGTGCTTTTCACGTAATCGAATGTGAGATACATGGATACATGGACACAATTTTTTTGAAGAGGCACTGTAATGAATCATGCGACGCCGCTGGCGACCACTACTAACACACCTTGCTGCTAGGTGGCTTGTCATTTCACGTTGGTTGCGACGGGCGCACATCCCACGGCAGTTTTGTCGTGGGATGTCAAGAGGAATTGACAGCCACATGGCAGCGAAGTGTGCACGTAGTGGCCGCCACCCAAGAAGAAGCAAGAACTGAAAGAAGTAATATACGACAAATTTCATTTCAATCCCCGGTGGAAAGGAATAACAGGCTATAAGGTATCGACCGATAAATTAGAGTATTACTTCAAATTCATTGACAACTTTGAGATTCATGATGATTTGGAGGTGTAAAACGAATGAGTTCATTGCTTGAACTGGACAAAGAGGAATGCACGAGGGAAAGGAATCGAGAAGGCGAAAGTGTTGCTGCCAAAAGGCTTTTCCAAATATATAGAAGCATACGGTCAAGTTCAGGACAATATCGACCTAGATGAATGGGACTCGGATTCAGATATTGAAATTTTGGATCATCTTTCGTTGTCAGTACGATCGTTGAATCAATCATCGGATCAGGTTAGTGTTAAAATAATAAATATTAAAAGTCTATAGTTCAGCAGATATTGCGAATGTTGCTGAAGAGAAAGCTGACCAGAAAGACGATCCAAATGAAGATTGGTGTGCAGTTTGTTTGGATGGTGGTGAATTGATGTGTTGCGATAAATGTCCAAAAGTATTTCACCAAAATTGTCACATACCAGCTATAAGTTCCTTACCAGATGAAAGTGAAACGTGGCAATGTTTGCTATGTGTTTGCGGAACTGGCAAGTTCAGCTGAATGTGAAAGACATAATGCAGGAGAACTTGGCGCAAATGAATGAAAGATTATACAGAGGATATGTTTACGAACAACGTTTACCATTTAGAGAGCCAGAACCTGCAACACACACTGCATAATATGAAATAATTTGTCACCCTATGCCGCTAGATGTTATCCGAACTCGTTTGGATCCATCAAGTCCGAATCACTACAAAGCCATTGCCACATTTGTAGCTGACGTTCGAGTGTTGTTCAAAAATGTATACTTATATTATCAGGAGGATTCAAAAACATATGCGCATGCCCGTTAGCTAGAACAATTTTTCGAAGAGCAACTGGCTAAATGGCTTCCTAAATACGCTCTCGTAAACAAATGTGAAACGAATGCAGATGAATGTCCTGTGAAAAAAAATGCGCAAAAATTCCGAATGAATGCCCTTAGAAAACAGAACAATTTCAACTGTCCGATAAGAAAAATCAAAAACGAAATAAAGGAGATTATATTTGCTTACAGGAATAGTTTTAGCATCGTAAGTTTAGGCGTGTATTTACGCTATCGCCTGTTGATGTCGCACATCGACACATTTAAACTCTTACTACAAGCAAAATATTAATTTATTGTTTAAACATAACTATACATAAAATAAGAAACCATTTTTAATTACTCGAAAGAAAGCATGTAGTTATTCCAAATATGAAATGTTCATTGAAAATTTCACCGGTTAGTTCTTAATCATATGAATAAATGCATACCAATTTCATTTGAAACATTAGATTATAGAGGTTAATTAATTTTATATGACAGAATGCTATCTAGATAATCAAAAAACGACAGAAAATCGTACTTTCGTTGATTTTAGACATAACTATAAATTAAAAACATTAAAATGTAGAACATTTACTTCCAATTCATACGAGAAATGACATTTATCAGAAACACTTTTTGTGTTTGAATTCTCCTTATTTTGGTTGCTTTTAGACGAAACTCATATAGGCTGGCATACGATTTTATTAATTTGTTTTTATAGTTGATGTAAATGAGTGCTAAAAAAAAATGCAATTTAATACAAACTGATTATCAAACTGTAGAAAACAAAATACTATTACTTTTAGTAGAATAACTTAGTTAGAAATTTATATTGTATCGAAGGAATCGTTAGTTAGAATGTAGAGAAATTAGAGACTTGTTTAGCGTTAGTTATACATTACAAACACACACGACAAAATCAGTCAATGAAAGAAACAAACCAATATTTAATTTGCATTAGTAGATAATTGAAACGAATATTCCTAATAGGGAAATTCTTCGTGAACGCGCTTATATACATATATTTTTGTGTTAAAAATTTGATTATCAAAATTGCGGAATGCTATATGACAAAACAGCAAAAGTATAATTTGAAATTGGAAAAAAAAAAATCGTTTATTTCGAAACGAATGAAAATTAATTGATTGGAAACGACTAACTTCATACTTTCGATAGTACAAGTCTCGAAGCATACACAGTTATAAATGCGGAAAATTGCCGAACATTAATTTTATGATATTTAAAGCATTTGTAGAAGGAAAACGATTTATTTTTTTTTAAACAAATATATAACAACATGAATTGCTAAACTCTAATAACGACTTTCCTTTCCAGTGGCCCTTTCTTTCAGCGGGAAATAGAGTGCAGGGTAAGTATGCCGTTGTGAGGGTAGGGTATGAGAAAATCCGCTGATGTCGGTTTCGCGTCGCGCGCGGTACGCGGTACCTTTGTTGTTTTGCCTTTTTATTAGCGTAGCTTTCGTCGGGTTGAGTTAGCGTAGCATATTTTTCGGTACCGCGTCGGAAATTCGGGAACGCGAAGTAAAAATTAGATTTTTGTTCTTGACTGATTGAATGAAGAAATACGGAGTAACGTAAAATAGGTTTCCTCTCCGTATGGTTTGTTTTGGTGACGCGTTTGAAAACGGGCATGTATTAGTGGCTGAAGATTGTAAATGAGCGTAATCCATTCGGAGACCCGCGACCGAAATCCTCTCCGATCTAGCTGGCCGACAAGCAGCCACCGCGTGAATGGATTACGGTGCACGGATTGGTTGACCGGTGGGTACCATCTGTTGGCACTACTCAGACTTAACGTCATGAACCGATGAGAGGTCGGTTCCTCGTTCGGACGTAGACATTTAAAATCATTACAGCACTCCATCTTTTCATAAAGAACATTAATCTATGTTTTTCCGCTTGAAATTCAAGATTCTGCTTGGATATTGTTGGGAGAATAAAATGCACTTCCACTGGTTTTTTAAAGTTTTAAAAATGTTTGTTGCTTTTTTTTATGGTAGGGAGGTGAATGCCCGTTTACGCACAGAGTGTGGGACTTACATGTTCGCAAAAAGGCGACCGGACTACCCACACTAAACATCTCCCCTGTTAACCTGAGAACCTAGCCTGGAACCGTTTGACACATTACTTCGGGAAGGGAGGGGAGAGGGGAAGAGGAAGTGTCAGACAAGCGATCCCCAGCGCCAACACCCCCCGCTGCTGTGAGTCCCTTTTATCTTTTAGGACTACCCGAACATAATGTGCCACCTGATTCCATTTGTCAACCGATTCGAGCATCATCGCGACTATATTATCCGGGGTGAGCTCTCCCGTCTCCCTGTAGAGGGCTCTTGGCAGCCTGTCCCATTTTATGCACGCAAAAAATGTGTGGCAGGCATTGTCTTCCTTTCCTGGGCAATACCGACAATCGGACTTACGAATCTTGTGCAGGTAAGACTGAAAACACCCATGCCTGCTCAAAAGCTGGGTCAGATAGAAGTCAGTCTCACCATGCCTTCGATTTAGCCACGGTCTCACATCCGGGATGAGGCGCGCAGTCCACCTTCCCTTCGTGCAATTGACCCAAGACTGCTGCCAATCGTTGAGTAAGCGCTGTCTCTCCTCGCGGACAACCGTCTCCCTCGTTTCGACGCAGATAAATAGAGTGGCGCTCTCTAGCAAGGAGGCCACCAGGTATCACGCCTGCAATGACTTTCACCGCCGAATCAGAGACTGTCGGATACGAAAATGAAATCCTCAGCGCTCCTCTTCTCTGTACCTATGCCAGGCGTTTTCGGTATACCTCCTTACTGAGAGCTTCGCCCCATACCTCTGCTCCGTACAGTAGCACTGACCCTATAGCACTCATCAAGAGGCGTCTTCTTGGTGGGCTGGGTCCCTCTACATTGGGCATAAGTCGACTCAGAGCCGATATTCCGAAGCACCCTTCTCAGCCGTTGCCCTTATTTGCTCAGGGAAATTCATCTTCGAGTCGATCAGTAGCCCCAGGTACTTCACCGATGGCTTTGATTCGATTCGCATATCTCCAATACTGATCATCCTTACTCTAGGGATTCTCTTTTTTGTCAAGATGACCACTTCGGTTTTCTCCAGTGCTAAACTGAACCCGCGAGCAGTCATCCAGGCCCTCGCTTGGCGCATTAGCATACCTAGCCTAAGTTGCGCCTGGTCAACGGTGCGTCCAGCGACCAGAGCCGCAACACCATCCGCATAGCCGACCAAGCGGAACTCATCTGGCATCTTGAGTCTCAGTAGCCCGTCGTCAGACACGTTCCACAGGTCCGGACCACCTCCCTACCACAAAAAAAAGGATAGATCCCTGGGCAATACCCGATGTAATTTCCATCCTTGTTGGGCCTGTGTCGTGCCGTAGAGCAGGCTTCGGTCCTTTAAGTAGTTCCTCAAAAGCCGCATTAGATATTCTGGAACTTGAAAAGAGTTTTCCAGCGTATCCAGAATATCCACCCATCTAGCGGAGTTGAAGGCGATCCTGACGTCGAGTGTCACCAACAGGACAATCCGTCGCTTGGTGCGACTATATGCCTCTGCCTTTTGGACCGCACTCACCACCTCTACAATCGCATCAATGGTAGAACGTCCTGCACTAAAGCCGTACTGCCGAGGAGATAGGCCCCCAGCAGCACGAATCGCGTCAGTGAGTCTTCCCTTGATGAGTCTCCAGCACTTACCAAGCCGTGTCAAGTATGCATAACGGGCGGTATGCAGACGGCGATTCGGCATTTCCCTTCCCCTTGCTGATCAGCACCAGCGTCGCCACCTTTCATCGTACCGGAAAAACCCCGTCCCGTAGGCAAGCCTTGAATGTGCTGAGCAGCAAGTCAGGACAATGGTGATAGACAAGCCGCAAACCTCAGCTGGAACATAAGCTGGACCTGGAGCCTTCCTCGCTTTCGACGAAAGCGCTGCCTCTCCCAGTTCCGGCTGTGGAGTGGATACTCGACTGCTGTTTCATCATGGACAGCGTCAACACGGACGGGATGGGCGGGAAAGAGTGCCCGCACTATCTCGTCCATCTTTTCCGCATGATGCATACAAGATTTTCGTAGGGCACCAAGCTTCCGCAAAACTGGCTTGTAGCCAAGACCCCACGGATCTTTTTCACATTGTCCACTAGGTCTTGCCAGCAGAGAGGCTTGCTGTTGTTGATCAATTTGCGAAGGCACTTCCTGACCGACTTATTTGCTGGTGCGCGGTTGCTTGCCTCGTCACGGTTCCGCACCCGTTGGGCCTCACGCCGAAGCTTGTGACACTCCCTTCGTTTTTCAGTGATTTCAGTTGACCACCAATACACTAGGGGCTTGCCGTGCCGGGGTTTTCGACGGGGCATAGAAGCATTGCAAGCAGTCGTGATGATGCTCATAGTTGAGTTCACTACGTCTTGAGCTGCCACTTCTTCCGCCCTCTCCGGATCTCCCTGCAGCAGAACCTCTCGACGTCCATCCTTCCGATGTTCCATCCAATTGTAGAAAGCCGAGAGCACGGACGTCGGGAGACAACATCGCTTATCTCAAGCAGAATGCACTGATGATCACTGGCTGAGTAGTCCTCTAATACTTTCCAATTGTGTATCCTCCGTACTAAGGACTCTGAGGCGAATGTCACGTCCGGTATGGTTCCATCATAGCCAATACGGCGAAAAGTCGGCGTATTTCCGGAGTTTAGTACGACAAGCACCGTCCTGGCCGCCGTTTATAGGACTCGTTTTCCCCGCGGAGATGTTTAAGGCATGCCCCATTCGATTGCTTTCGCGTTGAAGTCTCCCCCACCGAGCACGTTTCCCTCTGCGTTCGAGACAGCGCCCTCCAAAGCATTAAGCTTGGCTTGGAAAGATGATATCGATTCGTTCGGCGTTAGGTACACACTAAAGAAGGTAGTCCCTGAACACTGAACCCACACAAAACCATCCCCACGTTCACAGCTCTCCGCCTGAAAATCACTATTTCGAACCCAGATGGCTGCAGTACCAGTTTCATCAGGATACCATGATGTAGAACTTTTATCATGGTGTTGCTCACAGCAGCAAAAAGTCGGCTTTCATGTCCCTCGCAAACTGCTCAAGCCGATTTTGGGCGGTTGAAATGCGGTGTAGCTGCAGGATGCGGGTCATCGAAGTTCTAATTTTGCCTTGGCTAGGGTTTCCTGGAAAACCCGGCATTTTCGTGATCCCAAGACGTGTCCAACATCAAGTCTTGGATCAGCATCTTTGCAAAGAATACAGTTTGCCTCCTTCGTACACTCTTTTCTTTTATGTCCCATTTCACCACATTTGTAGTATAGGGAACTCCTATCGGGTCCTTTGCATACTTGTGTGATGTGACCCTAGCCAAGGCATTTGAAACATTGAACAGGCGTTGCTCTTCGCCGTGTCCTACAGACAACCCACCCTATTTGTACTTTGCCCTTGCTCAGGAATTGTTCGGCGTCCTTTTCGGTCAAGTCAACTATGGCCGTGCGTTGTCCCCATTGTTTTCTGACGTCAGTCTCGCTTTGATCCTTCCCACGCTAGGGAACTCCCTTTTGATGGCCTCTTCTATCTCGGCCAGATCCGTGACGCAGTCAATGCCGCTTATTTCGATCGTTGCCATCGGCTCAAGCGAGGCTATAGTTGCGCTTTTGCCGAGGACTTTCTTTACTGCGTCGCAGAATGGTTCCTTATTGTCGCCCTCTGCTCCGAATTCGCCTTAGTTGTATCTTCTCGTTTAATTGCATCTTCTCGTTTTGATGTCCCGGGTTGACTTTCTGCTTAAAAATACTCGAACAATGCATCATATTGTTCAAGGTATCGTTCTACAACTGCATTTAAAGAGAACCATCTTAAATTGAACAACCGTAGTTTTTTATGTTCCGGGATGCCGAGTAGTTATTGGACATTGTTCAACTTTCCTTGCCTGTTGCTGCTGAAATTCAAACAGCAGTAAATGCTTGACAGCAATTCTTCTTTTTCTGGTGGTATGCATTTAGAGGCATAAGAAACCGCAAGAGCTAATGAATGACAAATACATTTCATCGTAAATAGATTTCCTACGTCCTGTTTCAATTTTACTGCAATGGAATTTTTATCACCAAACATTACATTCGCCCCATCTGCAACAAACCCAACCATCTACTACTTGTAAGGAATGTTGTTCTCCTCGAAAAATTGTTTTATGAGGTTGTAGCGTCCCGTATGGGTACCATCATGAACCTGAAAAAAATATAAATTCTGTAATAGAATTTATCTGTTAGCAATAGAATTTCACATATAATTTTTGTCTGTCTGTGCATAAAAAGGTGTGAAAAATTTCACCTCCAAAAGAGCAAGAAATACATCGTGAACATCATCATTTACAGCATAACGGACACACATAACCAAATTTTTCTTATTTGAAAGATCAGTTGAATTATAAATTATTAGTGTGAAGTAATTTGCTCGCAAGGCTTCGAGGAATTCATCACGAGTATGCTTTCCAATGACATTTTGCACTATAGCTGTGCATTTTGTGGCATGAAAGTCTCGATTATACAGAACTATCTATATCGAGTTTCTTAATTAAATCGATTAAGTCATCGCTGAGTGACAGAGGTAGGTTTTTTTGTATAATAAACATTGCTACTTGTACTTCAACGTCTCCTTGTGAGAGAACACTATGAAAATCTCAGAAGAGTAGCGAATTAGATAATTAGGATTAAGAAAAGAAAATACAATGACGACCAATTGAGAAGTATAGATGTAAGTCTAGCTGGCAACAACACAAGACAAGCATACAAAGTAGTGAAAAGCTTGAAGCGAGGTTATCAGCCCAAGGCCACGAACTGCCGTGGGGACATCGGCAACACCCTCGCTGATGAAACCAAGATTAAGGAAAGATGGGCATCATATTCCAAGAACCTCCTAAATCCTTCGCACAGCTCCAGAATATCGGATCCTATAGATGTCTGCAGGGAGCTTCCATTGGCCCCACCAACTCTGGATGAAGTTAGTTCCATCATCAAAGCCCAAAAGAATAATAAAGCGCCGGACATTGATGAGATGCCAGTGGAGCTATCAAATATGGTGGCAGCGGTGTTCACAAAGCTATTCACAAAGTCATCCAGCAAAAATATTTTCAAAGATCTTAGAAAATAAAATCGGATCATAAGCCAGCAGCATTATTGGGGAGTATCAAGGTGGTCTTAGAACAGGTAGATCGACAATAGACCAATTTTTCACAGTCATGCAGGCACTTGAGAAATGCTGGGATTTCAACATAGACGTACACCAAATTTTCGTTGACTTTAAGCAAGCATACGACAGTATTGATCGTAACGTACGGTACCAAATAATGCTTCGGCATCCCAGCCAAATTGGTCCGTCTTACCAAAATGACAATGACGTCGACGACCTCCCAAGTCGACATCAATAACCAACTCACCGATGCCTTTGACACAATTATCGGACTAACCCAGGGAGATGGGCTGGCCCCATTGCTATTCAGTTTGGCTCTGGAGTACGTCATTAGGAAGCTACCTGTTGACACACGAGGTACATTACTATACAAGTCGAGCCAAGTAGTAGCCTATGCGGACGACATAAACATTTTGTCACGATCAAAAACAACTGCCAAAGTACTCTTCCTGAAACTCGACAGTGAAGCAAAACTAGTAGGGCTACAAATCAATGAAAATAAAACGAAACTCATGACGCAGTCGAGGAAAAATACCTCAAATATACATAATATTACTCTTGGCGAATACAGTATAGAAAATGTGAGTGAATTTGTGTATTTACGCGCCAAAGTAACGAGAACCAGCAGTGAAATAGATGAAATACGCCAAAGAACAGCTCGCAAATAAAATATTTTATCCAGTTTTGAAGATCTTGAAGACCAGCTGCATACACAGGCAAATAAAGCTCCAAGTATAAAAATCTGTGTTAAGGCCTGTACTATGCTATGGGTGTGAAACATGGACCCTAACCCAAGCATCCGCAAATATATTGGGTGCCTTTGAGCGACGGGTCTTGAGGCAAATAATAGGAGCGAAGCTAGACGGGGACCAATGGCGAATTCGATACAGCCATGAGCTGTATGAAATTTTTGACGAGCCGGAAGTCTCCACGATTTTAAGACTGCGGAAGCTGCAATGGGCTGGCCACATGAATCGTACGGACGAACAACGGATACCCCACAAAGTATTGGTTGGGAGAACTGAAGGCCGGCGACCAGTGGGGAAAGAAGAATCTGAAGAAGAAGAAATATCTCAGCTAATTTTCCCAATCAGACCAACAGGCTAAGAGAAAAACATGGCGGTTATTTTGAATGAAAATCCGTGATATCTTTTCTGACCAAATTTAGCTCCGATTTGGACGAAAATCGGTACGAAGATTCATTTGAATGTGTAATGAAGCTCACAATAAAAATTCAAAGTGGAAATGTCTGAAACAAATCGCAGCCACTCAAAGGTACTCAAAGGTAAATTTTGTTACTGTAGTTGTGAACAAACTTTAGAACTAATATTGATGAAACTCGCAGTTTCAACATACTTCCAACAAAGATATGGCACCGCCTCCATAAAATTTATTTCATCCTTTTTAGGACACTTTGAAGAGCATAGTACTTGTATAAGAAATCATTCAAATCCATCCAAAAGATGCAGTCCTTTTATAAGCATCTAACGGCCGCTGTTTGGTTCCAGCATAATAATAATTCTTCTGAATGCTCGGCCGATTGAACACTATTCCTTAAATTTTCATGAAAATCCAAAGTCATTTGAAATATGTATCAACTATCAACAAGAGTTATTGTTGTTGTGATTCAATACAATCGCAATGGCTTTAACTAACTCGATTATGATCTGATATCTATAAATTTTGTTGTTGTTTGTTTTTAATTTGTTTCTTTATTTTTCGCTTGCCATCTTGTCCACGCTAGCAAGAATTACGTCCGCTTTATGTTGGAACTTTCTTAGTTTTTGCGTTCTTTCTTCTTGATTTTTTGACATTAAATCAACTGTAGCATCTTTTATGGAGTTTTTGTTTCTCATTAACAGTTCGTCTTGTGTTCCGTGGACATTCTTTATTGTAGCCTCCGTTTTTTGCATACTCGTCATCTAAGACTCCAAAACAATCTATTGGCTATGTTTCCAACAATATTGATGATGCCTCGTTTTAGTCTGGGCTGTGCTGTTGGTGTACCTAACAGGGCTCTATCTTCGTCCTCCAATTCCTTAAACTGTTGGTCAAGCCCGAACATAATAGCTTTGAGAGATTCATTATTAGCTGTTGCATCTACTAATCCTTTTAGTCGAAATACTCCTTTTTGTATTATGTTTCGAGTATGCCAATAATTCGACATGATAGAATAAATAATCAGTTTCCAATTGTTGGTGATCATCCTTCCTGATCCGACTGATTCAAAGTAAATCCCTGCGTTGTTTGTGATCGAAGTAACCCTGATGGGTTCTGACGTTCCAAACGTAATTAGAAGACAGAGAAACAATGTCAATAAAAGGCTGACTAGGTTAGCTGCGATTCTATTCTTTTTTGGTCTGTAGACCGTTGCAGTTGTGATTTCTACTTGTTTTCGTTTTCTACCATCTTCAGTGCCACTTAGTTCCCTAGACTCATCTGAATAAAACCCTTCTACTGGTAATGGAGCTAACTTATGAATGGCGCTTTTGAATTGACCCTTTTCTGTGCGCACTACAGCAATTCTTACCAGCCCGTCCTTACCTTTTATGATCTTTTCAATTCTTCCCATGGGCCACTTTAGAGGAGGAAGATTTTCGTCTTTGTTGATTACTAACATGCCAGGATTAATTGAAGAAACTGTGTCCTTCCATTTGTATCGATTTTGTAGTTCACATAGATACTCCTTGATCCATCTTTTACAAAACTCCAGATTAATAGCTGACACCAGCTTCCATCTTGAAAGAGCTGATATATTGCTTGATTCCTCGTTACGTTGACAACAACCCACCAATCAAGAAGTGGTCTGGTGTCAGTGTCGTCAGATCATTGGGATCTGAAGACATGGTTGTCAATGGCCTTGAATTAAGACTCTCGATAATGTGTTGATAATGGACCGCAAAAGTCAACTCCTGCTGCAGAGAACGGTCGAACGGGCAGTACTCGTCTTTCTGGCTGATCTCCCATCTTTTGAACTAATGTCTGTGAGCTACATCTTACGCATTATACGCATTTACTGATCGTTCCTCTGGCCAATGATCTTCCTCGAACTATTCAGAACCGCTGTCTGGCAATAGCCAATAACCCTAAAGCACCAATATGTAGATGCTGACGGTGCAAATGATTCCGCAATAGTTTTGACATAAAATCTGACCCTGGTAATAGCATTGGATGTTTTGCATCATATGTAATATCGGCATTCCCCAATCTGCCACCTACAAGAATTACTCCAGACTTGTCGCTAAATGGCGATAATGATGCAATGCTGCTGCTTTTCTTGACGTGCCCGTCATGTTTTATCTGCTGAATCTCATCCTTGTAATGTATTTTTTGCATCTCTTTAACTATTGTTAGTAACGCTTCTTCCAACTCCATAGTAGTTAGCCATTTCCCACTAGAGTTGGTTCCTTTGTACCCTTTAACCTTCTTCCAGCGCGTAACATATATGCTAATACTCACTGACCGCAAAGGACGCCGAACAATTCCTGAACAAGGGCAAAGTAAGAATAGGGTGGGTTGTCTGTAGGATATGGCGAAGAGCAACTCCTCTTCAATGTTTCAAATGCCTTGGCTATGGTCACACCACACAAGTATGCAAAGGACCCGATAAGAGTTCCCTATGTTACAAATGCGGTTAAATGGGACATAAAAGAAAAAAAGTGTACGAAGGAGGCACACTGTATTTTGCTGATCCAAGACCTGATTTTGGACACGTCTTAGGATCAGGAAAATGTCGGGTGTTCCAGGAAGCCCTAGCCAGGGCAAAATCAGAACTTCGATGATCCGCATCCTGCAGCTAAAACTACACCGCAGTTCAACCGCCCAAAATCTGCTTGAGCAGTTTGCGAGGGACATGAAAGCCGACATCTTGCTGCTGAGTGAGCAACACCATGATAAAAGTCCTGCATCATGGTATTCTGACGAAACTGGTACTGCCGCCATCTGGGTTCGGAACAGTGAGTTGGAGACGGGGGGATGGTTTCGTGTGGGTTCGATGCTCAGGGACCACCTTCTTTAGTGTGTACCTAACGCCGAACGAATCGATATCATCTTTCCAAGCCAAGCTTAATGCTTTGGAGGGCCCTGTCTGGAACGCAGCGGGCAAAGGGCTTGTTGGGGGCGACTTCAACGCTAAAGCAATCGAATGGGGCATGCCTCAAACAGATCCGCGGGGAAAACGAATCCTGGAAATGGCGGCCAGGACGGCGCTCGTCGTACTAAACTCCGGAAATACGCCGACTTTCCGCCGTATTGGCTGTGAGGGAACCATACCAGACGTGACATTCGCCTCGGAGTCCTTAGTACGGAGGATACACAATTGGAAAGTATTAGAGGACTACTCAGCCAGTGATCATCAGTGCATTCTGCTTGAGATAAGTGATGTTGTGTCCCGAAGTCCGTGCTCTCAGCTTTCTACAATTGGATGGAACATCGGAAGGATGGACGTCAACAGGTTCGTCGAGGTGCTCACAGCGGGTGAACCGCTGTAGGGAGCTTCGGAAGGGACGGAAGTACTGGCAGCTCAAGAGTGGTGAACTCAACTATGGGCATCATTACGGCTGCTTGCTGCGCTTCTATGCCCCGTCGAAAACCCCGGCAAGGTAAGCCCCTAGTGTACTGGTGGTCAACTGAAATCGCTGAAAAGCGAAGGGAGTGTCACAAGCTTCGACGTGAGGCTCAACGGGTGCGGAACCGTGACGAGGCATGCAACTGGGTGGCAGCATATAAGTCGGCCAAGAAATGCCTTCGCAAATTGATTAACAATAGCAAGGCTCGCCGCTGGCAAGACCTAGTGGACAATGTGAACAATGATCCGTGGGGCCTTGGCTACAAGCTAGTTATACGGAAGCTTGGTGCCCTACGGAAGCCTTGTATACATGATGCGGAAAAGATGGACACGATAGTGCGGGGACTCTTCCCCGCCCATCCCGTCTGTGTTGATGTTGTCCATGGTGAAACAGGAGTCGAGTGTCCACTCTTCACGCAGCTGGAACTGGAGGAGGCAGTCCTCTCATTGAAAACGAGGAAGGTTCCAGGTCCAGATGGTGTTCCGACTGAGGTGTTGCGGCTTGTCTATCACCATTGTCCTGACATGCTGCTCAGCACATTCAACCGCGCTGCAGCATATAAGTCGGGCAGGAAATGCCTTCGCAAATTGATTAACAACAGCAAGGCTCGCTGCCGGCAAGATCTAGTGGACAATGTGAACAAAGATCCGTGGGGCCTTGGCTACAAGCTAATTATGCGGAAGCTTGGTGCCCTACGGAAACCTTGTATACATGATGCGGAAAAGATGGACGAGATAGTGCGGGCACTCTTTCCCGCCCATCCCGTCCGTGTTGACGCTGTCTATGATGAAATAGCAGTCGAGTGTCCACTCTTCACACAGCCGGAACTGGAAGAGGCAGTCCTTTCGTTGAAAACGAGTAAGGCTCCAGGTCCAGCTTATGTTCTAGCTGAGGTTTTGCGGCTTGTCTATCACCATTGTCCTGACTTGCTGCTCTGCGCTTGCCTACGAGACGGGATCCGGTACGATGGAAGGTGGCCAGGCTCGTGCTGATCAGCAAGGGGAAGGGAAATCCCGAATCGCCGTCTGCATACCGCCCGTTATGCATGCTTGACACGGCTGGGAAAGTGCTAGAGAAACTCATCAAGGGTAGACTCACTGATGCAATTCGTGCTGCTGGGGACCTATCTCCTCGGCAGTACGGCTTTGGTGCAGGACGTTCTACCATTGATGGGATTGCAGAGGTGGGGAGTGTGGTCCAAAAGGCTGAGGCATATAGTCGCACCAAGCGACGGATCGTTCTGTTGGTGACACTCGACGCCAGGAACGCCTTCAACTCCGCTAGATGGGTGGATATTCTGGATACGCTGGAAAACTCTTTTCAAGTTCCAGAATATCTAATGCGGCTTTTGAGGAACTACTTAAAGGACCGAAGCCTGCTCTACAATACGACACAGGGCCAACGAAGGATGGAAATTACATTGAGTGTTGTCCAGGGATCTATCTTTGGTCCGGACCTGTGGAACGTGTCTTACGATGGGCTACTGAGACTTGAGATGCCAGATGAGTCGCGCTTGGTCGGCTATGCGGATGAGTTGCGGCTTTGGTCGGTGGACGCATCGTTGAGCAGGCGCAACTTAGGCTAGGTATGCTAATGCGCCGAGTGAGGGACTGGATGACTGCTCGCGGGCTCAGTTTAGCACTGGAGAAAACCGAAGTGGTCATCTTGACAAAAAAGAGAATCCCTAGAGTAAGGATGATCAGTATTGGAGATATACGAATCGAATCGAAGCCATCGGTGAAGTACCTGGGGCTACTGATCGACTCGAAGATGAGTTTCTCTGAGCAAATCAGGGCAACGGCTGAGAAGGCTGCTTCGGAATATCGGCTCTGAGTCGACTTATGGCCAACGTAGGGGGATCCAGCCCGTCAAGAAGACGTCTCTTGATGAGTGCTGTAGGGTCAGTGCTACTGTACGGAGCAAACGTATGTGGCGACGCTCTCAGCAAGGATGTATACCGAAAACGTTTGGTATCTTCTTATCCGACAGTCTCTGATTCGACGGTGATAGTTATTGCAGGCGTGATACCTGTCGCCCTCCTTGCTAGAGAGCGCCGCGCAATTTACCTGCGCCGAAACGAGGATGCGAGGGAGACGGTTGTCCGCGAGGAGAGACAGCGCTCACTCAACGATTGGCAGCAGTCTTGGGTCAATTGCACGAAGGGAAGGTGGACTGCGCGCCTCATCCCGGATGTGAGACCGTGGCTGAATCGAAGGCATGGTGAGACTGACTTCTATCTGACCCAGCTTTTGAGCGGGCATGGGTGTTTTCAGTCTTACCTGCACAAGATTGGTAAGTCACGGTCTCTCGAATGTCGGTTTTGCCCAGGAGAGGAGGACAATGCTTGCCACACATTTTTTGCGTGTACAAAATGGGTCAGGCTGCGAACGAAACTCTACAGGGAGACGGGAGTGCTCACCCCGGACAATATAGTCGCGGTGATGCTCGAATCGGTTGACAAATGGAACCAGGTGGCACATTATGCTCGGGCAGTCCTAAAATATAAAAGGGACTCACAGCAGCCGGGGGCGCTGGGGCTGCGGGATCGCTTGTCTGGCACTTCCTCTTCCCCTCTCCCCTCCCGCTAAGAAAGGGATCCCCCAGCTTACGCCTCACGGCGTAACATAACGAGACCTGGCCCAAAGTAATGTGTCAAACGGTTCCAGGCTGGGTTCTCAGGTTGACAGGGGAGGTGTTTAGTGGGTCGTCCAGTCGCCTTCTTGCGAGCATGGGAGTCCCACACTCTGCGCATAAATGGCATTCACCTCCCTCCCACAAAAAAAAATACTTGCTGCAGTATCCGAAGTATTTCATACGATGATTGATGTGTAAAATCGGGTGATCACCTTTCACTTCTGCATTCATGTATGTGATTAATGCGCCTTTCCGTCCCTCATCTTCGCTTCGTAGAATTGAAAATGTTCTGTCAGGTCATTGACTTTCCTCTTTTGCTAAGAATGAAGGTCCCCAGAACCACTGTTCTTCATTGATAAGCTGATGTGGAGTCGGGCCTCTAGACAATATGCCGGCAGGATTTTGTTTTGATGAGATATCGTTCCTTTGTTGTTTATTAGACATTCGTTGTATAGCCGCTGTTCGATGTGCAATATAAGTTATCCATGACAGCACTATCTGCGAGTCTGTCTAATAGTACGTCTGATTTATCTTTACTCGTATCGCTGTTGTCACTTTCTGGACCAGCTTGGTTGCTGATTGTGCTGCACATAATTCCAGTCATATTAAAATTAGGATCAGATAGCTCTAATGTTTTTGGTTTTACCACATATGCTGTTTGTTTTACCACATATGCTTCTACAATTGTGGTGTAGTGACTAATTTTGGTCTGCACTACGATGTTTACTCGGTCGTTTGAACCTACGAGTAACTGCGTTCCCTATACCGCATATTCGAAGTTTTTCTTCGTGGGCATCCAATCTAAGTCGCTTCTGCAGCCTTTCTCTTATCAAGTTGATTTGCAAACCAGAGTCTAACAAGATTCTACACTCGACTGGCCTTTTGTGCTTATCAAGGACCGTTGCTAATGCTGTGCCTAGAAGTGCGTATTTTTCCAGGTCCTTATTTATTGAATTGGTTATGTTGAGTGATGCCTGTGTTTCCTCTCCCTTTTTGATGCAATAACGCCCTTGTGTGATAAAGTATGTTTTTGATTGCATGACCTACAGTTTATGGACTTACACGTTTTACAACCATGACCTTTCCTTAAACAGTTGTAACACAAGTGGTTTTTTCGTATGACTGACTCTCGATCTTGAATTGTCATTGCCACAAATTTTTCGCAATTGTGTAGCATATGAACTCTATTGCAAACTATGCATTTAAATGGGCTCTGTACCACTGGACATGAAGTACTCTTAGCCTTTTGAGGCCCTGCCCTCGTTAACGATGCTTTAAATCCCAAAGCCTAAAATGACTGAAATCTTGGTTCAAAAAAGTGTGGAAATTCTTCCAACGTCTGAAGCTCCCTTGGGCTCTTAATTGATTGTTCATATGCTGTGTGTGTTGTTGTATCCATTTTTTTATTAGTATATGAAGCAGTATTGGTCCTCACATGCCGCTCACTTTCATTCCGATGTTCTCCAGCATCAAAAATACTCTCTCGAGTTGTATCATGCATTGTCTTACGCTCTTCTGCCAACTGCTTGTACGCTTCATATGCTGCCGTGATTTGCTTAGCCAACGTTGATTGTAGCTTCGTAAGTTGATTCAAGTTTGCCATTGCTGCTGTATGATCGAGACTTAATGGTGATTTTCGCAGTGTCGTCCTTTTATGAATGAATCCTTTTCACGGATCACGTCGGGGTTACCAAAATGTTCACGCCAAGGTATCCTATCTTGAATTCAAGTCGTCCCTTGTGGCAGGAACTTCCGTATCGACAGGGTGGTTTAGGTATATCTCTAACCCAATGACGATATGTAGTGTTGTTCACTGTAGAAAAGACCTGGGGAACCACAGTCTCTTATGTAATGACGCTTTTCCGTACATTTTGCCTCCCTCTGGACCCCCTGATGCATAAAATAACTTTTTTAACTCAGATTTTAAAAGTCCTAATCAATCCCTTACATTTGATACCCCACTCACTTCATTCGATAAAAAATGTTAAGGGTCACTCCAACATAAAAGGGAAAGATTTTGAAATATTTGATAAGACCTAAACTTTCGAGAGACCACCACTTTGGACCTCTCCCCAAAGTTTGAGTTTTCTAGTTTCTATAGTTTTTGAGAAAACTTGCTGTGACGCACGGTCAGGCGGACGGACGGATGGACAGACAAAACGCGAAATTAGTAGATCTTTGTTAAAGAAAATTTACAGAGGCTCCTGTACGAATGGTACATTACAAACTATTTATAATAATTTTTGGAAATTATTTGAATAAACATCTGTGCATTTATACTATCGATAAAGTGAATTGTATTCGTAATTAAATAATGTCTTTCTTTTTTCCAGTTACGCTTGGTATTGGGGCGAAATATCGCGGCATGAAGCTCAACGTCAACTAACCGACAAACCAAACGGTTCGTTTCTTATTCGCGATTCGGAAAAGGATGGGGCGCAATTCACTCTTAGTTTTCGCATGTGCAATCGAACGTTACATTATCGTATTCAATATCGCGATAACTATTGGCATTTTGAGGCGCGTAGATACGAATCAATGGTGGACATGGTCGAAAACTTTATGAATCGCGGTGAACACGAACGGTTTTTTGTCCAACGCACCAACGAAATAATGCCCCCATTTCCCGTTGTTTTGCGTTACCCCCTAAGTCGGTATTTGAAATTTACTACACTGCAAGAATTGTGTCGTCGAGTTATACAACAAAACATTGCTAAGGAGGAAATCGACAATTTACCGATTCCAGTGCAATTGAAGCAGTTTCTTTGCGAAAAAGGAGTAAGTGGAATTCAGTGAAGCGATCTGGTATGTCATTTTTAAATAATTTTTAATGATACTACCTGGAGGAGGACATGTTAGTAGAATTCGTCGAATACAGAATAGAATATAGTGATAAGAAATGCAATATTAAATTTAAATGAGGAAATGTTTTTGAAATTTAAGATTAGAAATGTGTGCTACTACTTCATGACACATCACATTTTTAGCAGGAAAAAGGAAATTTTATTAAATTAGAAAATTGTGATACTTGTAATAATGCCTAACTTTGTCACTAATTAAAATCAATTTCTAGAAAAGGAAAAAATAATTCGCTAGTCAGTATTTGAAATTTGGAAAAAATTGAGTTTTTATACAGGATTGATGCCAAAGTATTTATTATTAAATAATGTAATGAAAGAATTTCCAAAACAAGGAACTACTATTAATATTATGATTATATGATATTATTAGTATTATTATTATTATTATTGTTCTATATTATATGATATATTGTTTAATATAGCAATTTAAATTTTGATCCATAATAATAAATCAGTTTTAATAGTTGATGTGTCTTTTAAGACAAATCAGAAAATTTTTTGACATATTTTACGAAACAGTAATCAAAGCAACAGATCTTTAGGTACCTACATAATATTTTTTAAAGATTGATGAATTCAAATTATTCTTTCGATTTGCTTACAAAAATATTTTCTTCTAATTTGTGCAATTAAGATAAATGTTCCTATCATTGTTGATCTGCCGATTTCTATGTTCTGAACGCCGCTTACTTCAAGATACCATTGTGCATCCCATACGATTGTCATCATTTATTTCTTCTTCCTACTGGAAGGAATCTAAATCCGGATCATTTTCTTCGGTAAAGTGAATGCGTTGTTGTTTTCTTGGGAACTGTGGTTGGTCCAAGAGGTGGTATAGTGAATTAGGATTGAAAATATCCATAAAGGACGGCAGCGATGGTCTGCTGCCTCGGCGAAAGAGGATGGCGGGGTACGCCGAGATTGGCCTTATCTGAAGACGCGTGAATGCGCTGGCTGGCTAGCGTTGCGGTGTCGTGGGGCGGGTTCTTTCCCCCAGCACAAGGACCCACTACAAAAAAAAAATCCCATTCACGAATTAAAAGGGGTCGAACGAATTGTAGTGAAGAGGTAATTCAGAAAGTCCGTAAAGGACTGCAGCGATAGTCTGCTGCCTCGGCAGAAGAAGGTGTCAGTATCTGCCGAGAATGCCCTTGTCTGGGGACGCGTGAATGCGCTGGCAGGCTAGCATTGCGGTGTCGTGGGGCGGGTTCATTCCCCTAGCACAAGGACCCACTACAAAGAATTTCGCATTCACGAATTTCTGGGGTCGAGAAAAGCAAGGCGACCGAAGTCGCAAAAATCGTAGGCAACTGCACCAGGGGCAACTGACTTGTTCATGGAACAAGAGAAACAAGTAAAAAGAAGTGGAAGCAGGGTAACCTCGTCCTTACCCGGAGAGGCTCATGGCCCACAAATGAGAGAGGGGCAACCGGGTGGTGATGGAGCCCCCGCGCACCAACCCAACAGGATTAAAATCCATAATTGTTGCAGTGGCCAAGTATTCCTCTTCTGAGTGGAAAACTCATACAACTTAACTTGCATAAGCCTTCCCATCAGAAGAGAAGTACCCCGGTGACCAATTTATGCCATAGAATCATGCAATTCGATTACATAATCATATGTCATAAAGAGGCATCTTGCTCGGGCCACTCAACCCGCGCCGTCACCTGAAACAAAGAAGTTAATATGTACCCGGCGGCTGGCTCATGTTTGGTGGTGTGAGCCTGCCACCGTACCGGGTCCTATACCCGGTCAAAAGAGCAGAAATGAAAAGACCGAAGTTGTACGTTTAATGCAACATGGTTTTTTATTTCTCTATCATTGAAGCTAATATTGAAGTAACAAGAAAACGTACAATTTTATCAGTATTTGACCTGACCTGATCTGAGATTAAATTATGTGAAATCTAATATAACCGCTACTTTAAACGATAAGAAAAACGTTTTTCTTACTTATCGAATTTGTCGATACTCAACAACAACGTAAAAAAATTTGCATTAATTTATATTCTTCTATTCTTCTTAATGTCATAAAATTTATTAAACAATCTTTCGCTAAACTTTGCACCTGATATTTAGTTTAAATTTGATTTACTCATACTAGGAACGTTATGCTCTAATATTAGAGAAATTTTATCCACTTTCCTGGCATTTTGATGTTTTCAACTTGAAAATAAATCAAATGTGTCTCAACCTAGTGTGGAATTTCTTGAAAAAAACCAATTACAGTACCTAATAACTGCCGTAGATTGACTTTCGAACTTTTCTAATGCTCGCAATAAATTAATTTGTAACTTTTCAACCTTGGGTATGGATTTCAGCATCGCGTCAATAGATGATCTTTCGACAACTTGCAAACATGCTTTAAGTTCATTTTCACTAGCACTTCTAGCGATTCGCATAAATAGTTCCAATAATGTTGATAATGTCTCCTTACCGATTTCGTTCCACGAATCTTCTTCACTCTATTTTTCTATCAATTTCTGATCACCACCGAGTTGACTAGTTTCAATTACATTCCACACACCAATCACTCGTTTCAAGCATTCACCATGGATGGATACGCCAAAAGTTATTTCTCGACTTCATGAAGCGATGGCAAAAAAATAATGTTGTGGGATCACGAGAGGGCATTAGAATTGGAGCAATATTTTTGGAGGAACTCATCAATAACATTCTGATAAGTATCTCGGGATCTTGGTTCATACTGCAACAGCATACCGTTTTTTTTTTTTTGTGGTAAGGAGGTGAAGGCATTTATGCCCGCCAAGTCTGGCAGTGTGGGACTCCCATGGAGGATACCTTTGGACTACCCACTAAACACCTCCCCTGTCAATCTGAGAACCTAGCCTGGAACCGTTTGACACATTACTTCGGGCCAGGTCTCGTTTTGTTACGCCGTGGGGCGCCTTCAAGCTGGGGAGTCCCTTTCCTAGCGGGAGGGGAGGGGGGAAGAGGAATTGCCAGAAGAGCGATCCCCCAGCCCCAGTGCCTCCGGCTGCTGTGAGTCCCTTCTATATTTTAGGACTTCCCGAGCATAATGTGCCACCTGGTTCCATTTGTCAACCGATTCGAGCATCACCGCAACTATATTATCCGGGGTGAGCTCTCCCGTCTCCCTGTAGAGTTCCCTTCGCAGCCTGGCCCATTTGGTACACGCAAAAAATGTGTGACAGGCATTGTCCTCCTCTCCTGGGCAAAACCGACAATCGGGAGACCGTGACTTGCCGATCTTGTGCAGGTAAGACTGAAAACACCCGTGCCCGCTCAAAAGCTGGGTCAGATAGAAGTCAGTCTCACCATGCCTTCGATTTAGCCACGGTCTCACATCCGGGATGAGGCGCGCAGTCCAACTTCTCTTCGTGCAATTCCTCCAAGACTGCTGCCAATCGTTGAGCGAGCGTTGTCTCTCCTCGCGGACAACGATCTCCCTCGCATCCTCGTTTCGGCGCAGGTAAATAGCGCGGCGCTCTCTAGCAAGGAGGGCGACAGGTATCACGCCTGCAATCACTCTCACCGCCGAGTCGGAGACTGTTGGATACGAAGATGCAATTCTCAGTGCTCCTCTTCTCTGTACCTGTGCCAATCGTTTTCGGTATACCTCCTTGCTGAGAGCGTCGCCCCATACCTCTGCTCCGTACAGTAGCACTGACCCTACAGCACTCATCAAGAGGCGTCTTCTTGATGGGCTGGGTCCCCCTACGTTGGCCATAAGTCGACTCAGGGCCGATATTCCCGAAGCAGCCTTCTCAGCCGTTGCCCTGATTTGCTCAGAGAAACTCATCTTCGAGTCGATCAGTAGCCCCAGGTACTTCACCGCTGGCTTCGATTCGATCTGTATATCTCCAATACTGATCGTCCTTACTCTAGGGATTCTCTTTTTTGTCAAGATGACCACTTCGGTTTTCTCCAGTGCTAAACTGAGCCCGCGAGCAGTCATCCAGTCCCTCACTCGGCGCATGAGCATACCTAGCCTAAGTTGCGCTTGTTCAACGGTGCGTTCGGCGACCAGAGCCGCAACATCATCCGCATAGCCGACCAAGCGCGACTCATCTGGCATCTCAAGTCTCAGTAGCCCGTCGTAAGACACGTTCCACAGGTCCGGACCAAGGATAGATCCCTGGGCAACACCCGATGTAATTTCCATCCTTCGTTGGCCCTGTGTCGTGTCGTAGAGCAGGCTTCGGTCCTTTATGTAGTTCCTCAAAAGCCGCATTAGATATTCTGGAACTTGAAAAGAGTTTTCCAGCGTATCCAGAATATCCACCCATCTAGCGGAGTTGAAGGCATTCCTGACGTCGAGTGTCACCAACAGGACGATCCGTCGCTTGGTGCGACTATATGCCTCTGCCTTTTGGACCGCGTTCACCACCTCTGCAATCGCATCGATGGTAGAACGTCCTGCTCTAAAGCCGTACTGCCGAGGAGATAGGTCCCCAGCAGCACGAATCGCGTCAGTGAGTCTTCCCTTGATGAGTTTCTCTAGCACTTTCCCAGCCGTGTCTAGCATGCATAACGGGCGGTATGCAGACGGCGATTCGGGATTTCCCTTCCCCTTGCTGACCAGCACGAGCCTCGCCACCTTCCATCGTACCGGGAAAACCCCGTCCCGTAGGCAAGCCTTGAATGTGCTGAGCAGCAAGTCAGGACAATGGTGATAGACGAGCTGCAAAACCTCAGCTGGGACACCATCTGGACCTGGAGCCTTCCTCGCTTTCAGGGAGAGGACTGCCTCTTCCAGTTCCAGCTGTGTGAAGAGTGGGCACTCGACTGCTGTTTCACCATGGACAGCGTCAACACGGACGGGATGGGCGGGGAAGAGTCCCCGCACTATCGCGTCCATCTTTTCCGCGTCATGTATACAAGGCTTCCGTAGGGCACC
This sequence comes from Odontomyia ornata, assembly GCA_963969285.1. Classification (NCBI taxonomy): domain Eukaryota; kingdom Metazoa; phylum Arthropoda; class Insecta; order Diptera; family Stratiomyidae; genus Odontomyia; species Odontomyia ornata. The sequence goes on along the minus strand of OZ017738.1, from coordinate 154,547,295 downwards.
AAGTTTCCCCATGACCAGCTTGTAGCCAAGGCCCCACGGATCCCTATTTACATCGTCCACGAGGTCTTGCCAGCATCGGGCCTTGCTCTTGTTAATAAGCCTGCGAAGATATTTCCTGCCGGACCTGGATGCTGCTAGCCTAGTGTCTGCCTCCTCCCGTGTTCCCGCCCGCTGGGCCTCTCGCCGAAGTTTGTGACACTCGCTTCTTTGTTCGGCGCTCTCGTTTGACCACCAGTATACTGGAGGCTTACCATGTCGGGGTCTCCGGCGGGGCATGGAAGACTCGCAAGCAGCTATGATGGTGCTCATAGTTGAGTTCACCAAGTCCTTGGCTGTAGGCCCTCCACTCCCTGGCGGAGCTCCCAGCAACGGTGCGCCTGCCGTAAGCGCGTCAGTGAACTTCTCGACGTCCATCCTCCCAGTCCTCCATCCGAGGATTGAAGTTTGGGCATATGCACGCAGAGTGGCACCGTCGTGAATCTCAACAGCTATATACTGGTGATCACTAGCCGAGTAGTCCTCTAGTACTCGCCAGTTGTGTACTCTAGGTACCAGGGACTCCGAAGCGAGTGTCACATCGGGTATGGTTCCTACGCAACCCCAGCGGCGGAAAGTAGGGGTGTTACCAGTATTTAGGACAAAAAGCGCTGTTCTGGCCGCCATGTCCAAGATTTGCTTTCCCCTTGGGTCGGATTGTGGCATACCCCATTCGATGGCTCTAGCGTTGAAGTCTCCCCCGACCAGCATGTGGCCCTCTGTGTTCGAGACAGCGTCCTCCAGGGCATCGAGTTTTGTTCGAAAGGATCGCATTGCCTCGTTAGGCGTCAGATAAACACTGAAATATGTTATCCCTGAACACCGCACCCACACAAAACCATCCCCGCGTCCATGGCCCTGCACCTGAGGGCGGGCGCTGTCTCGAACCCAGATGGCCGAGGTACCAGTTTTGTCAGGGTACCACGCTTGCGAGTCCTTGTTATGATGTTGCTCGCTCAGCAACAGGAGGTCAGCTTTCTTATCCCTCGCAAACTGCTCAAGTAGGTCCTGGGCGTTTGTGCTTCGATGCAAATTGACCTGCAGGATACGGATCATTTGAGTATCGATTTGGCTTTAGCTAGGGCCTCCTTGAAAACCCGGCATCTCCCTGTCCCCGGCTCATGTTTGAGGTCGCCGGGTGCTAGCTTAGCATCCTTGCAAAGAATGCATTTTGCCTCGTTCGTGCACTCCTTCCTTTTGTGCCCCGTTTCACCACATTTGTAGCACAGAGATCTCCTGTCGGGTCCCCTACAGCCATACGCGGTGTGTCCGTATTCGAGGCATCTGAAGCAGCAGATACGGATCGCTCTTCTCCGTATCCTGCAGATCACCCAACCTATCTTAATTTTGCCCTTCGCCAGGATTTGCTGGGCGTCTTTATCAGCTAGTTCGACAATAGCCATGCGTTGCCCCCTTGTGTTTTCACGTGTCAATCTTGCCTTGACTTCACTTAAGCTGGGGAACTCCCTCCTAATGGCATCCTCTACTTCAGCTTTGTCCGTGACGCAGTCGAGGTCCCTGATTTCCAGGGTGGCCATTGGTTCGAGCGAGGCAACCGTTGCCGCATCTCCAAGAACCTTTTGAACCGCGTCACGGAATGCATCTTTGTTTGTGGCCTCTGGCCCGAATTCCACCAGCAAGCCACCGGTCCGGGTTGGTCGAACTGCTTTGATGGCAGTTTTGGTGTCGTCTGGCTTGACCGCTCCTTTAATTTCACGGAGGACATCTGCGTAGGTTCGGCTCTTAGTGGGTTTAATAAGCAGTGCCTCTCGCAAGGGTTTGCGCCGCGGTTTGCTTTTTGTTTTCTGCGGTATATCGGGGGGTTCTTTGTTCTTTTCGTGGTTGAGCTCTTTGTCTGTTTTTTCTAGGAGTAGCTTTTTGGCCGCTTTTTTCGCTGCCTTGTTTCGCACCACATGAAACTCCTCGCCTGGAGTGTCAACTTCGTTTATGGTCTCGTCCTTCCTCCTTTTCTTACAGTCGCCTTCAATTGGGCTACCGGCCATTCTTTTGCTGCTGCTAGGACCCACTGATGCCTCGAGGGAGAGCGTGTCTTTTTGGTGCTTTTCAGTTGCAAGCCACCTCCGCCTTTAGTGCGTTATGCGGCCAAAAAGCTCCTCCAGTTCAAGAATGCCATTCTTGACACTCTTGCCTATGTTTTTCTGCACTTCGCAGGCAGCCCTCAGTTGTTTGACGATATTCCCCGCTTTCCGAGTAAGCCGCTCCTCTTCGGCGCGGTCAAGGGCGATTGTGTTATTTGGCGCCACCTCTTGGGAGAGGCCCCCGTTTCCTAGCCCTTTTGCTTCTATCGCGTTTGAAGTGGCGTCGGCCAACGGCAAAACTTCTCCCTCCCCCAGTCTTACACTGGCCTCCGTTGGTGTCGCAGCTTGATCCGGATTGTGTACGTCTTGCACTAGGCGCTCCGGGGTGCGCATAGTCCTTCTACTGCGCCCAAAGGCCGCAATGATGCCAGGTTGCACAACGCACTCTGCCTTCTTTCGTTCGTTAGTCCGTCTGTGGTCTGTCTCCGATGATTTAACCTGTGATGTTGACTTTGACAGTGTTTCTGGGGTTTGCTGCCTCCCCCCGCAATCGGTGACTTGTTTAATCGGTGTTCTTGCCAACAGCGGTTTTTGCCTGAAAGGGTTCTCCGTGCTAGCGTCCTGTTTGCTTGTGGTTTCATTTGTTTGCTCCATTTTATTGGGTCCCCCCTCGGAGCCGCTATCTCCGTTCGTGTGTGTAGTCGCCTTTTTGGTCCCATGGTTATCTTTGCAGAGCAGGGAGGCCATGCGAGGGTTGGCACAAGCCCTTATGGGGACAAGTGCTCAGAGCCAGGCCAGCGCTAATCGGGAGTCCGTCTCAACCGAACCTACACCACCAACCCAATGGTGCGAACTTCGAACGTACTCCGAGGCCTGCCAAGGTTTTACCGGGACGGAGACGGTATGATAGTTGAATTGGAGCCGTTCACACACGAGTTTCACCTCGGCGCTACTGTGCAAAGCAACTAGGTCCAAACCATCACATCCGCCAGCCCAAAGCGTCAATTCCAGTTCGTTGTCCAAAGCGTAATCCAGATACAATAAGAGGGAACCTCACGGCACCCCCCATATCCTCGGGTCCGTGGGGGCGGCACTCCCCAAAGAATGCTAGCCTCCAAGAATGTTCTTGTCGACCGGCTTTCTCCCTGCGGGAATTTCCTCGGGTACGTGGGGGCGGAACTCCCCAAAGAATGCTAGCCTCCAAGAGTGGTCTTGTCGACCGGCATTCCCCCTGCGGAGTTTCCTCGGGTACGTGGGGGCGGAACTCCCCAAAGAATGCTAGCCTCCAAGAGAGCTCTTGTCGACCGGCATTCCCCCTGCGGTTAACAGCATACCGTTACTATTCAAAAATATTCGAGTCCCATTTCTTGATTTTAATTGTCAACGTTGATGTATCTTCTTGCGTAGTATCATGGGCTGGGGAATGTGTCTGAAACGCGTCTATTAACCCTCTCACTAAACAAACATGCGCGAATAAGTCGCGAAAATGACACTAGAATCGCGTTCACCTTCGAGAAGGGAATATTTTAAACGAAATGCAATCACTGTATCAATAGCATCTCATAATTCTCTGTTCATTGAATTAGCTAACAGGAACGCAAAATGATCACTGAAATTTTCACAGTTTCGAACCAAACCAAACCGTCTACCATCGAAATCCGAAACGAGAACTCATTTAGTCATCACATAAGTTGAACTGTTGGCTTTTGAGCGCGGAGAATATTTCAAGCGATTCATGCTCCAATAACAACTTGACAACATAATAATGTTCAATAGTCATGTCCCGTAGAGTCCATAAATTGCGGAACAATTTCTTGCCGCCTCCGTTCCCGCTGTCTTAGCTTTTGCAGCGCCGCCACGACGCGGCTCTGTTGTCATTCGGCGCACTGTATACAATTCCTTATCTCGCACCCTACGTGCTACAAGGCACGGTGCATAATTTCCACGTCCCTGCGCTTGCTCGTAGATAAATTACTGTTCTAACAGTATTCTGGCTACAACAGCACTCCGCGACGGCAAGAGTGCGCTCTTCCAAAAATTCCACTTTTTCGGACAGCGCGACGCAAGAAAACTCCGTGCGGCGCACACGAGATATTTGCGAGGAACACGCACAATGGCGGGTCCTGGGCTAGCGCTACTCCACAAGACGTGCCCAACTCCTCTGGCCGCACTCAAACTCAAAGCACTAATCCGCCCGCTGATTGTCCGCGGAAAGTCCTTTGAAGTTGTTTGTTTTCGCGGGGAAAGATGTGACGACGGTGATAAACAGCTATAAATATTGGATTGAAACGCGGCAGCGGCGTTTTGTTTTCAGGTGTGCAAGATAACACGGCAGAACCGGTAAAGTGCGATGGGAAGCGGAACAGACGCTTCCGAATTCAAAGAGGGATTCACGACGGGCAACCCCGGAGAGAGATAAATCGCGCAAATTTGGGTTGTAACTAGCACTTTCTTCGCGTTATGGCACACACTTAAAAATTTAACGCTTATTTTCGTTGCGCTGAGTACATTCGGTTCGATTGAAGTTCACTGCCTCATCCACTGTCCGACACTAACGAATTTGTGCCGTTCACGCTTCTAGCATCGCGACGGACTCTCTTCCTCCAAAACTTCCTCACACGCTCACGCTCCACCACTGACTAACATTCCGATGAGCGGAATCGAGAATCTGTAATTTCCATGCTTTCTAGTCATAACCGGATTTTCTATATGAAAATGATTTGCTGGTTGGGTAGTGAATTAGTTGATCTAGGATATATTATGCATGAATTTCTTTTAACCCTTTGCCTGCGCCGAATTCTAATTGAGCAGTTTTAGTTATTGTAATGATTTAAAAGTCTACCTGCGAACGCGGAACCGACCTCTCATCGGTTCTAGACGTTAAGTCTGAGTAGTGCCAACAGATGGTACCAACCGGTCAACCAATCCGTGCACCGTAACCCATTCACGCGGTGGCTGCTTGTCGGCCAGCTAGATCGGAGAGGATTTCGGTCGCGGGTCTCCGAATGGGTTACGCTCATTTACAATATTCAGCCACCTGTACACGCCCGTTTTCAAAACGCGTTACAAAAACAAAACCATACGGAGAGGAAACCTATTCTACGTTACTCCGTATTTCTTCATCAACCAGTCAAAAGTACAAAATCTGATTTTTATTTCGCGTTCCCGAATTTCCGACGCGGTACCGAAAAGTATGCTACGCTAACTCAACCCGACGGAAACTACGTTAAAGAAACTCAAAGTCAACTAAGGTACCGCGTACCGCGCGCAACGCGAAACCGACTACAGCGGATTTTTTCAAACCCTACCCTCGCGACGGCATACTTACCCTGCACCTCATTTCCCGCTGAAAAGCAGAGCTACTGGAAAGGAAAGTCGTGTTTAATTAGCAATTCATGTTGTCTATTTTAATTATTTCAATGACATAAAACTTAAAAAGGAGTAGACAAATGTTTTTCTCAACAGAAAATAATACTACCAATTTAAAACAATTCTAAAGTTAGTAATATTTTGGTTTCCACGACAATAGAAACAAAATATAATGTCTAACTGTGACTCCTTATATAATTCAATGTTATATTTACGTTCATTTCGGTATTCAATAAAATATTTTGAGTAGAAGCGTGTATGGTTAGTAATATTGTCACTAGTTTTCTCATAACACTTACTTGGTACCTTCTAGCAGGTGTCGCTGCCTTTGGGTGCTCAACCGGGATATCCTCCTGGGTGGCGGCCACCACTTCACATCCACTTTTTAATTGGTGTTATGCATATGCATGTTATGTTTTGATGTGTGCTTTTTCACGATACGATACGAGTTAATTGCACTGGCACTAAATATGTCGTTTTTACTGTATTTTCTTATAATTTAGGGTAAAATGTGCAGAAAATGTCTTAAATCTTCCTTGCTGAACGGAATTATCATTGAAACAAGAAAGGATGTATCGAATCATTTTCAACTAATTTGGTCGTGTGCTAAAATGAAAGAATTGGATGAAATTGAAGATGATACGCGCGCAATACCTACTCTGATGAATGAAGAAGTGTGCACAAAGGAATCTCTACAAGAAAGGTTAATGTAAGTAACGTCGATTTTCACCATGCGAGTACATGGCAACCGCGCGACTCACAACCACACTTTCCGCCATGTGGCTGTCAATTTTTCCGGTTGACGTCCCACGACAAAATTGACGTGGGATGTGCAACCGTCACAACCTACATGCGATGCCAAGCCACTCGGTGGCAAGGTGTGTTAGTGAGTCGCCAGCGGCGTCACAAGATTCATTACATTATGCTGAATATACAAAAAATATTAAATCTATAAATTGACATAAAAAAATACAATTTAAATTCTACATGAAATTATCAAATAATTTAAAGTAATAAAATAACAAATTTAACTAACTGCTCGATTACTACAGAATATCGATCGAAGTCAATAATGAGGTAACCTACTAAGGGTCACAAATTGCTGACACAGAGGACAAAATCGGGCCTGGAGAAAACAGAGGAACTTAAGAGGACATCGTCATTAACGACGACAATTATGATCCCCAAATAAGAGTGGGGCATCTACGTGGATGTGGTGCCACCTCGCACCCTCCCAACCGGATCAAGAGCCAAATGTAAGCGTGGCCATATTTACTATTTAAGTGAACAACTCTTACAAACATAATTTGAATGAATTTTTCCTTGAAATGCAAAGTATAAACGTGGCAAATTTATGTCATAGCATAATGTGAGGGAATCACATAACACTATGCCATAAATAGGAAGTTACATGCACAGAAACCCTTACCGGCTAACAACCTCACATCCGCCATAGACAGCTAAGATCATCTTCATATTTCACATAACTTTAAATTCCCAGACTCTTGTTTGCGCTAAATTCATATTACACATATTTTGTCTTTCCCACACTTTGCTCGTTGAATAAAATCATAGTTCATATTACCAACACGTTCCCGCAAAATTGCACTTTTCGAAAAAGCAAATAATAAAATTTTAATGAAATGTACCTTCAGTCTGTAATTGGCGTTATTAAAATCGAGTCGAAATATCAAAATCTGAGTTTCATTTATTTTTTTTCTTAACATAAAGTCTATTAGACTTAATTGGCGCAGTCGGGTCTAAGGCGGCGGCGGATAGAAAATTTCAATTACATCCGACGGTTAATCGGAAAATAATAGTTCGAAAGATCTACCGAAAACATTAAAGTTATCGAAAGTAGAAAACTAGTGAACTTGTGGTCTATTGTAGTGCATCCGACGGATTTTCGGGAAGAACCAGCTCGACGGAAAATCGAACAAATGTTCTAAGTGCTACAAGTGCCGCGAAAGTTTAAGAAAATTTCTAGCGCTTCTGTGACGGAACATTCGGACTCGAACATTCAGAACTAGTGGTACGACGGTTTATCGAACCCGAGTCGAAAAATACCAAAATGAGGATAATCATCATCTTCTGGTAAGTCGAGATTTTGTTTCCTATGCCACCGATCCCTAGAAAGAAATCCGCCTCCAGCCCTTACACTATTCTCCCAAGTAGATTTAGAAATTCAAACCTTATGAATGAAGAACTAGAAATTATTTCAGAGAATTTAATTAGTGAAACAGGTGAAAATCTAGTGCGTGTTGATATTGCTTCCGATAGTTGCATTGATAATAATTCAGTGAATAGTGCTCTTGCAAATAATTCTTGTAACAATTTAAACCCTAATATGGCTGAGCCCGGTAACCAAACTATTACGGTGACGACTACCGACATTTTTAATTCTCTTAGAGTTCCCGACGAGATCAAGGACTTACCAAGATTTGACGGGAATCCTCGACTTTTATTTGATTTCCTCGACAATGTTGACGAAATCCTCAATCTCATCAGTGTGACAAGTGGTACAGGTTACGGCCAACTCCTTCTGAGAGCCATAAGAAATAAAGTTGTGGGTGAAGCCAATGAGGTTTTGAACATGTATGGTACGCCTCTAGATTGGGATAAAATCAAAGAAAATTTGATTCTTCATTATTCAGATAAGAGAAATGAAACCTCTCTTATCAGAGACCTTCACGGTCTACGCCAAGGCAATGACTCAGTACAGAAGTTTTACAGTGAAATCGTCGAAATACTCTCAAGTATGAACAACCATGTAAATATACATGAAAAAGATGCCAACGTAATAGCGGCAAAGAAATCGTTATTTTCGGAAATGTGTTTGAACCGATTTCTATCTGGACTTAAAGAGCCACTAGGCTCTACTATCCGCGCTATGAAACCGGAGTCCCTAGCTGGAGCGTACGCTTACTGTATTAAAGAACAGAATATATTTTATACTAATTCTAACTCGGATCGACAATTTCTACACATAAACCATTTAAAACCACGCCCTCAGAATACAGACCTAGTACCAAAACTTAAACTACCACAACTAATTCCCCAAACAAATAGTAACACTAAATTTCCTATGATTCAACCACTTAATCTGTTATCACAAAAACCGTTTTTTCCAAGCCCTTATCCACAGCGTTTTAATCAACAACCACTATTTGGGCATCCAGTCAACAACCTAACGGGGCTTCAAAGATACCCGGCTACAAATCCAAATTTTAACCACGGGCCAAACTTCGGACTAAATAATCAAAGGCCAAACTTATTCCCCAATAATTCCAATTTCCAGCAAAATCAAAATGTATTCAATAGGCCGAATAACCAGCCACTAAACAAGCCTGAACCTATGGATATTTCTGGCACAATTAGAAGAAATCAAACCCAGCCTTACCCTCAAAAGAATAATTACTTTAGACCTCATCAAACAGCCCCAAGATACACGGTTAAGGAACTATTTAACGTATCAGAACAGAACAACCCAGACTACAACGAATATACCCAAGACGAAACTGAACCTCAAAACACTACCCTGATGCAAAATCCCCAATATGTGGACTACATAGACAATATACAAGAAAGTTATAACGAACCCCTTAATTATTACATCCCTTATGATTTGAACTACACCCAAAATGAAAACCCACCAAACATAGAAATAGATGACGAAAATTTTCAATCGAGTGCCTCAACAAGCCAATCGGGTACTTAGACATAAACAAACACGGTAATACACTCCCTTATATTCAAATTTCTTCCCCTTTTGGACGGCCACTAAAATTTTTGATCGATACCGGTGCTTCCTCCTCATTCATTAATCCCGAGTATGTAGACCCACGTGATATTAAAGTGACGAAACCTATCTCAATAACAACAATCTTTAGCAGACATGAAGTAAAGGATGAAATCACCCTTCCTAACTTCATAGAATTTAATCACCCAGGTAAAACAAGATTTTTAATTTTCAAATTCCATGGCTATTTTGATGGGCTACTTGGAGTCGACGCATTAACCAAATTAGGGGCAAAAGTTGACTTAGCAAATAAATTATTAATAACCAGTAATGCATCAATCCCGTTAAATTTCAAACCCAACTTTATGTCTGCAAAATATGTCATACCCCCACTATCGAAACTTATCACTAAGCTACCTGTAGATGTACAGAATGGAGACATTTTTATTAAAACCATCCAAATCACCCCAGAAATATTAGTCTCCGAAGGTATTTACCGAGCTATCGATTGGTATGCCCCGATCGAAGTAAACAATATATCCAAAACTGAAAAGGTACTTTTCATCGAGCAACCATTAATGGCTGAAAGTATTTCAGATAAATATGAACAAATAAATAACGTCGAGATAACCTATGAACGAAACCCACCTATCGAGGACACAAGAGATATCATCGAACTATTACGCACATCCCATCTTAACATTGAGGAAAAGAAACTATTACTCAAAATCTGTCGTCAGTACGATGACATTTTCTTAAAAAACGACCAGGATCTAACATTTACCAACCAAGTTAAGCATCGAATTAGAACCACGGATGACATCCCTATTTATACAAAATCGTATAGATACCCTTACGTACACAAACAGGAAGTCCGTAAACAAATAGAGGACATGCTGAAACAAGAAATTATTCGGCCGAGCTACTCCCCATGGAGCTCTCCTGTATGGATTGTGCCGAAGAAGCAGGATGCAAGTGGTAAACAAAAGTGGAGATTGGTAATCGATTACAGAAAACTCAACGAGAAAACGATTACCGATAGATACCCACTCCCTAACATAAACGAAATTTTAGATAAACTAGGCAAGTCGATGTATTTCTCAACGCTAGACCTTGCTTCTGGATTTCACCAGATAGAAATGGACACCCGAGACATTCCAAAAACAGCGTTCACAGTAGAGGGTGGACATTATGAATACGTCCGAATGCCTTTTGGGCTAAAGAATGCCCCCGCAACCTTTCAACGCGTCATGGACAACGTGTTGAAGGATCTCCAAGGAAAAATCTGTCTTGTCTATCTAGACGACATCATAATCTTTTCTACTTCCCTGCAGGAGCACGGTGAAAATTTAAGAAAGGTATTTCAAAAATTGCGAGAAGCGAATCTGAAAGTGCAACTTGATAAATCAGAATTCATGAAAAAAGAAATAACCTTTCTTGGTCACATCGTAACAACCCACGGCATAAAGCCGAACCCGGAAAAGGTCCAAGCAATAATAGATTATCCTATACCAAGGACTCAAAAGGAGATAAAATCATTCCTTGGTTATCTAGGATACTACCGTAAGTTCATCAAGGACTTCGCGAAACTCACAAAACCATTGACGGAATGTTTGAAAAAGGGACGCACCATTGATCTGAACGATCGCTACGTAAGAGCTTTTCGGGACTGCAAGGACCTCCTTATGAACGACCCCATATTACAACATCCTGATTTCAGCAAACCCTTTGTGTTAACGACGGATGCCAGCAACTTCGCAATTGGTGCCATTTTGTCGCAAGGCCCCATTGGCAGTGACCGGCCAATTTGCTTTGCCAGCAGGACGCTCACAGACTCGGAGATCAACTACTCCACTATTGAAAAAGAGTTGTTGGCTATTGTATGGGCGACAAAGTACTTTCGACCATATCTGTTCGGTAGGAAGTTCACGATCTTGACTGACCATAAACCACTTACGTGGATGATGAGCCTGAAGGACCCCAACTCGAGGTTGATTCGTTGGCGACTTAAACTCGAAGAGTTCGATTATGATGTCCATTATAAAAAAGGAAGCCAAAACAGCAACGCTGATGCCCTAAGTAGAATAAAAACATCAAAAACTATAACACCCATAAGCAAGACCGAAATAAATACTAACGAAAATACAACCACGCCCTCAAACATTTCAGCTCAAAGCACCTGTGGCACCACGATACATTCGGCAGAAGAAAATTTAAGCACAGGTATTCCAATCTCCGAAAGGCCCCTCAATGAATTCACACTGCAACTAATCTTGGAAAGGTCAGACGGACGACCACAAACTACAGTTGAAACACCCTTCAGAAACAAACAAAGACGAATAATCAAAATGCAAGATTTTTCCGAGCCAACCTTAACCGAAATTTTCAAGAAATACATTCCCCCTAACAAAGTGACCGCAATATTTTCTTCCGATGACATCTTTAAAATTATCCAAGAAATATACTCCAAACACTTTTCTCAATCCGGATGCTATAAACTAGTCAGATGCACCGAAAAACTCCGGGAAATTACTGAGAATGACGACCAAGATGCCCTCATCAACAGCTACCATCTAAACAATAATCATCGTGGTATCAACGAAACGTTGGGGCACCTTAAAAGAGACTATTACTTTCCCTTCATGAAAAATAAAATCTCTCAAATTATAAACAACTGTGAGAAGTGCCAAATCCTAAAATATGACCGGAACCCTCAGAAGCCAAAATTTCAAACACCCGAAACCCCCAACAAACCTTTAGACATCCTTCACATTGATATTTACACAATAAATAGACAATACATCTTGACAATAATTGACAAGTTTTCGAAATTCGCCGCAGCATACACCCTTCCCGCACGGAACAGTCTCTCCATAACCAAATCGCTAAAACACTACATCAGCCTACACGGTATTCCTCAAACTTTAATAACAGTAGTGACTGACCAAGGAACTGAGTTTACTTCATCCCTCTTTAAGGAATTCTGCACACAGTACGGTATCAACCATTCAGTTACCTCCTTTCAACAAACAACAAGTAATGCCCCTGTTGAAAGATTGCACTCCACACTAACCGAAATCTACAGAATAGTCCACGATAAACATAAAGATAAGGACCCAGTAGATATACTAAATGAAATAATTATCACCTACAACAATTCCATTCACTCTTCCACGAAACACACCCCTTATGAATTATTTTATGGTAGGACATATAAGTTTAATAAAAATATAACGCACAATAGCACCCATGAGTACTTAGAAAAGCTGAGAGAATTCCAATCTAAGCTACACCCCGAAATAAAACAGTTATTAGAAGAACAAGTCACTAAACGCAATGAGAAACTTAATTCCACTAGAGAAGACCCCGAAGAATGTCATGAAGGATCAATAGTTTATAGAAAAGAATGTCGACGTAATAAGATCACTCCTAGATTCTCGAAACATAAAGTCAAAGAAAATAAGCATATAACCATAATCTCAGATAAGAACCAAAAACTCCATAAATCCAAAATAAAAAGGAAACGTAAATTTCAGGTTAGCACTAACAACACAAGGACAAATAATGGACATACAGGACCTAACGAATAGCAACGGAGCCTTACCCATCAAACTAGGAAACGCACGACTAATCACCTCTTATAGTAATTTGATACACATAGTACGACTGAAAAACTACGAGGAAAACATCGAACGTATACAAGAGACACTCACAGCATTTACAAACATAACAGAACTCAACCCTTCCGTAAAAATCACAAAAGCTAAACTTACAGAAGTTCACCATAAACTGTTAAATATTATGCCCAACAAACGAACGAAAAGAGGACTGATCAACGGACTCGGTACAATAATAAAAACAATAACAGGCAATTTAGACAATAATGACGCTATCCACATCAACAACGAGATCAACAAAGTCCTGAATAACGAAAACGACATGAAAAATGAACTAAACCAACAAACTAGATTAAACGAACAGATGATTAAGAGATTTGACAATATAACAGACCATATCAACCAACAACAGACGGCTATTACCGAGTACCTCAGCTATATTAATCGAAATTCCATCAATCAAATCCTAACAGAAAACGAAAACTTGAAATACATACAATACTTAAATCAAATTAATTATAATATTGATTTACTTAACGATCATATCACTGGAATATCAGAAGCAATTATCTTTGCAAGATTAAATCTTATCTCGAGACTAATACTTAACCCAAATGAACTATCCGAAATACATTCAATTTTCGAAAACCAACAAGTAAGATTAAAATCAAATGAACACATCTACGAAATGCTAGGTCTACAGGCCTTTTCTAACGATTCAAATATCATCTTCGATGTCCGAATCCCTATCATCTCAAAAGAAAATTACTCCTTTTACCATGTCATACCGCTTCCGATCCTTAAAACAAATACTATCATTACCAAACCCTATACCCTTCTCGATCCTAACCATATACAAAATCTCGACGATAAATGCCAGAACATCGAAGGAATATACTACTGCCATCAATCAACGCTTTGGAAGAAAATAGAAGAGAACAATTGTGTCGCAAACATCATAAACAACAAACCAGCCCATTGCGAACTACACGACCGGGAATTCGAGACGGAAATCTTCGAACCGGAACCAAACCACCTCCTGTTTTTAAACGTCCCCACCATCACCATCACAACTACCTGTGGTCAAAAGGAAGTGAAAATCGAAGGAACTATCCTCATACGATTCAACAACTGTGAAATCAACGCAAATGGCATCAACTACACAGCTAAACAGCTAACCTACTGGGATGAAATTCACATCATCCCAACCCTGTTCTCCGAGGTAAACTTTACGTCAAGCAGTACCCGCAGCATCCAACTTGATGAATTGAAAAAGTACCAATTCATCAGGAAGAACCCCACAATCATCCAAAATTACATTGAGCAGAAGGAATTCTACACCGTACTTACCATCATCTCGAGCCTAATCATCATCATCTTCATTGCATATGCACTATTTCGGCAGACATCTAACAGGCATCACATACAACAGGATATCCCATCAGTCATAGCTCCTGCCAACGAACCTGCAAGGATCCAGTTCCTTTGGCCGTCGCCATTAACTAAGGGGGGAGGAGTTACATGCACAGAAACCCTTACCGGCTAACAACCCCACATCCGCCATAGACAGCTAAGATCATCTTCATATTTCACATAACTTTAAATTCCCAGACTCTTGTTTGCGCTAAATTCATATTACACATATTTTGTCTTTCCCACACTTTGCTCGTTGAATAAAATCATAGTTCATATTACCAACACGTTCCCGCAAAATTGCACTTTTCGAAAAAGCAAATAATAAAATTTTAATGAAATGTACCTTCAGTCTGTAATTGGCGTTATTAAAATCGAGTCGAAATATCAAAATCTGAGTTTCATTTATTTTTTTTCTTAACATAAAGTCTATTAGACTTAATTCACGCGAGCAGAAGGCCACCTTACCCGGGCAAGAGCACCTGAAAGCATAAAAAGGGGTGAGCTCACCCGATGACTAGCTCATTATAGTAGAGGGGCCAGCCCGCTCAGGTTCCGAACACCAAATGGAAAGACCGACTGTAATTATTTAGCTATGCAATTTCTTTATTCTGTTCATTTTTAAAGTCGCAACAATACTTCTCGGTAATTTACTAATAAATCAATTGGATTATGATATAATATAACATTTTTAAAACAAACAAAAAAAAAAAAATCTTTTGCGTTCATTCAATCGTCTCATATGCCAATCTTTATTTCATCAGTACTTCTTATTTAACTAATTGGGGTACTGTTTCATTACTAGACAAGTTGGGCAAAAACAATATCTTAAATCGTTACCACCTAAATACATTACGTTTATCATCAAAAAACAAAACCAAGATTATAATACTGCAGAAAGACTGTTTTAGACTACCAAACGCCATTTGCTTATTATACCTAACGAAAACGCTAAGCACCTTGGACGGATAAATGTAGTTTGAATAGATACTAAGCAGTCAGAACGCTATCATTAACTCAATAACAGGCAATAGGTATGATTTATAGTGTACGCAATATTTTTTTATAATATATAAAGAAACGGATTAAATGTTTCGCATGCAATGTAATAAATAATTAAAACAACAGGGTACTCACCCAAACATCCTCGCCGGGCGCCCGCTGATGATGTGGATGATGCTTGCAAATTTTTTTATATAATCTTTAACATTATGTGCACTGAAATTGATTAAAATTCAAACATGAACATATTTGCGCGTTAGTCATTCGGAATTATTAACTCGATGTCTTGTTTCAGAGCTCTATACAATTCAAATCGTTTACATGCATGTTTTCATGTTGCTTCACTTCGTGGAGATCACCTAATGATCTACAAAATTTATGTTTTCCTTTGTTTTCTAATAAAAAAACACTTTTCACCTTCAACGCATTCATACAAAACTGAACCTGTTAGGATCGGTTTTGTACGATACGATGTTTCTTTCAACCTTTTGATGTTTTATAATATCTGCCACAATCATTGCACTCACACTTGGGTGCTTCAGTACGTAGGACAAAATTTCCCACATTCATTGCGCAATCATTGTATTGGAATAGTGAAGGATTCGAGTGCAAAGCCTTATGACAATGCAATTGCTCTACCCGACTAAATGTCTTGCCGCATATCTCACATTTATGTTCGTCTGTAAGTAATACTTGATTTCTTCTCGACCTGTCTGCCCTAGTAAATGATTTGCCGCCCTTCGGCACTCATAAAAGTGGTTGTCCGAATGAATAAGCATATGTCTTGTCAAAGCAGGTCTGTGCATATACGATTTGTAGCAAATTTCACATTTACATAAACCGTTTAAGTGTGTATTGGTATGTGCTTTTAATACGCGTGAATCACTAAATGACTTATCACATATATCGCAAGAATATGCATTGGGATCAGAATGTAAAATCCGATGTTCTTTCAAAGTTCTTGTTCCTTTAAACACTATCCTTCCGCACTTTTTAATAGGTTAAGGTCAACATCATCCGCAGTGTAGGATCCTATATATCACACATACAGGATACTCAGCAGATTTCTAATGTATCCATCAACCGCTCAGTTCGAGCGTCGGAATTTCCGCAATTTGCCACCGCGCGTTCTTTTGGCAGCAGGGCACCGTAAAGACGGAGAAACGGCCAAATGGCAATAGATCGAGGGAATTACGGCAAAAAAGCGCAATAAGGGAGATCATCCGCTACACGGCAAAGTTGGGAAAAACAAGTGCAACACAAAAAACGGGACTCAAATCGAACAACTGGTAAAGCGTCGCGTTCTGATAGAATTCAAACGGTCGCGTACGAAATGCGTTTCACATTCAATTCAACTTTTCAACATGGCTCCCGCTTGTTCCATATGCCCTGTTTTCCTCGAACCGATGAACTCGCTGCTTGGCGATCTGAAGCGGAATCCTCGTTCCACACAAGCAGATCTCCTCACCTCATTTGCACCCGTTAACTTGCGGGGCTAGCCGCACCGGTAGTTAACGAGCGTTCCATCCACTTTCGATTGCAATGCGGAAGTGCAATTCGTGCATAAGCTGCGTTGTAAAGAGGTTGTCGTGTCCGAATTTTAATTGCAGATTTGGATTTTTAGATTAATGAAAAAAAAATAGTATAGAAAAATTTAAATAATAATAGAATAATATAAATATCACAAAGAATATAATTATGATGAAAAATTTAGATTTAATATGGAGAAAAAAAAATGATATAAAATTTCTATTAAAAAAAACGATATTTTGTGATCTATAACTATAAATTGAAATAATTAAATTATTCGAATCTGCAATTATGCCGGTTTTCGAGCAGCTTGCTAGGCGACCGCTTACTAAAATGGTTTGAATTGTTTCGTTTCTTTGTACTAGGCAATTAAGTTGATATTCCAAGGTGCTAACGTACCGCTTGTCGTCATGGTGCATTGTTAGGCACTTCGAAATACGGTCCCAGTGAATGGGCGTGTATTAAGACTTATAGAGAAACATTGATTCCTATAGTATTGAAGCTTTCTCTGATCAAATAGATTCGGAGAAAGAATAGCAGGCACAGGAGCTTAAGACACCTATACGTATTTCTCGAACTTCTCGCGGAATTGGTTCCGTTTTTTGTATTTCAGCACACTATTCTTGGTAGGTGGACACGGGAAATTATTTGGCTCGGCTTGTGTTCACTGTGTACTGATTAGGGTTGCCAACTTTTTTTCTTCGGCCCTACAGAACAAATTAATTTGAAGTGAAAAATATACGGGATTTATAAATTTTACCCAGCACAAAAATAAAACATTGAATTATGTGTTAAATTTCCTTTTATTCAGAGTTGAAACTAGACTTTGCTGCAGATTTTACGGCATGCAACATATCCTTTTGTGATTTGACATGTTTACAGTGGTGGCCCTAAGAACATTTTTAAGGTGGTGCATGATCTCAAACTCGCGCCCCTTTAAATACAAAGCTTAACATTTTTATTTTTTGCAGTTGTTAACCCGTGAACATAAATACACCTACCAAATATCTATAACTGTATCTGCAGGCCAAGTACGGTGGCAGTTATTCTAGTCTTTCGCGTTGACGAAATGTTGTCTAGCCCGCCCACACTACTCTGGCAGCCTCGACAACGCTACTGTGCGTGCCCTGCTGAAGAGACAATTTGTACAGATAAAAAATGGTGACAGTTACTAATTTTGTTTGACAATTTTTTTTTAAGTAAAGACAATCTAAAATAGATAAAAGAACAACGAACAATTTAATAAGAAACCTAGATGCCTACCTTTTTGGCTTTTGCGCTTGTAAATTTTTTTTTATTAGTTCGAAATAGTTTATTTTCTGGGTAGTCGCATTTGCTATAGAGAGTATTCAAAGATCTGATAGTCTTTCTTGACATATGGTAGAACGTAGGTAAGTTTTCATAAGTTTCAATTTATTGAAACTTCGGTCTCCTTTCGCGATTGTTACGGGTCAGCAAAATACGGAGCACTGTCCACAGATTCGGGAAAATATCCTGCCAATCATTTTTTTAAATAAACTATAGAACTTTAAGTGGCTCTGCTGACTGAACATCTTTTATCCTTAACCAATTCACAACTAGACAAGTCAAATTTTTCCCCATTTGTTAAACCAATTTGTAAATCAGCACAGACTTTTTCCAATATGGATCTTTCAGGAATTTTTTTCAAATTGTATAAGAATGAGCAAGTATCATTGAATTTTGATAATTGTTTAAAACGAATATCCGGTGCACTTTCAATTGTATCCACCATAGGATAAAAAATGTTCATTTTATACAATTCCTCCGGATCAGATGGTGTCTCATCAATGGCTTCGTACTCTAATATACGTTTCTTTCTTCGGAGTCGAGTTGGCTTAAAACTTGGATCTATGTTAGCTTGATATGCTATTTCTTTAGCTGTTATCAGAGCAGATGAAAAAGCACGGTACTGTTTCACGAATCCCGAGCAGTTTTTTTAACCAATCGTGACGCGTTTGGCAAATCCATAGACTCTGACTACATAGCCTTGCTTACAATGTTTACTTGAAACAATGTATCATACCATGCTACCATTGTAATTACGAACTTAAATTGCTCCATTTATTGAACAAGCGACTAGGCTGCTGATGCTGCAACTGAATCATTTGTCTCTTCAAAAAGATTAAAAAGAGAATCACGAACTGAAGAGTAGTGAAAACGGACAGTGGAAAGGCTTGAAACTCTACTCTCCCAGCGAGTTTCGCAAACTTTTTTCAGCGGTTGTCCTTCTACATGCTTGGATATTACTTCCCATCCCTTCCCATTTTGTTGATCCAGAAAATAAAACGAAAGGTCTTTACAGAAATCTAAATATAGAAACTGATTTCACGGAGGATTTCGCGGCATCAGCTAACACTTAATTTAAACTGTGACAGCTGTATAGATTAAAAAATGTAATGGTTTTCCACCTCTCATTCGCTCCAACCGACCTCTCATCGGTTCTAATCGTGCAATCATGGAACGTGACTACGGTCGCCAAGTCCGGACACTCTTAGTCTACTCCGAAGTGGCTGCTGGCTAGCTAGCTAGTTCGGAGAGGAGTTTCGGTCGCGGATCTTACGCGAGCATACTAAGTCCAAGTTACAAAACTCAGCCACCGGCTCAAATGCCCGATTTAAAACGCGTCGAATAACTTATAACGACTCTACTTCAAATTACGTGACTTCGTTCTGCGGGCAAGGAACCAAGACAACCACTGAGGAAAATAAATGCGCGCTCCCGAAAATAACCGACGTGGCCTCCGAAATAACCTCTTCGAATTCACACCGAAAACAGACTTAGAACGTTTTCATTCGGAAAATGGTATATGTTATATTACTAACAGCTCACGGAAACTTATCCATAGTAGGCCGACTAATACATATGCAAATTGCTACCATATGGCTTATTATCTTACGTCAGTTTTGTAAACCGAACACTCGCGGATTGCTGGAACCCTACCCTCTCGGCGGCATACTCCCTTTTGCCGACATTATTCTGCTGAAAAGGAAAGGTTTTACTGAAAAGGAAAGATATGAGGTTAATCTTAGCAAAGCATTCTTTAGGGTATTAAAGTTAGCAAATTCGGACATTAACTTATCATCTAGATTTATTTGAAATTAATATTTTTCTTTGCAGATTCAATGCATATTAATATTTCATTCTTGTTCAGCATTTACTTGAATATGAATCTAACTAAGTTCATCATTTTTATCGTTTATTATAATCTGATATTTCTTTAGTTCCGTTTGATATCTTCTCTACGCAGATTATTGGTTAAAAAATGTACATTATATCTTGTTTAGTTTTTATTTTCTTTTTCATGAGTTCATTCTTTTAATGTGTTTTGACAACATAATTCCAAGGAAAATTAAAAAAAAAATTGATATAAGTAAGTCTATAAACTATAATATCCAGTTGTTTCAATAGTCTATTTATGTTACTGGTATGAGAAGGTTCAGTTTATGTACTTTATTCTGTTTCTTCAGATGTGAATAAACTACTTTTTTTTCTTTGTTATTCAATCAAACTTTTTTCTGCATTGTTTTCTGATTTTTGCTTTAATACACTCGCCATTTTTTTATTCCTATGAAATTGTTGTAAAAATTTGTATGCAATTACAAGTTTGCATATGCCTACATAAGATTAATTTGTGTCTCATATTTACAATGAGTATAACAAGACCTATTGATATTAAAAGTTTGATTACCAAAAATCAACAAACAATTTTGGGCCCGTAGGCCTCTGCTATAAAAATTGATGATACTGTTTTACAACTCTCATTATAGATTCTTCTTCTTCGTAGCACTATGGCCTCTCTCGGGCCTTTGCTTCCTGCAAATAGAGCCTCCAACTGTCTCGGTCCATTAACCGCATCCTCCGATTTCGAAATCCGAGCAGCGATGAACTGTCTTCGTCAACCGACTCAGACCAGCGTCTCCTCGATTTCCCCAGTGGTCTCCGTTGGCATCCGTTGCTCGTTCATACGATTCATGTGTCAAGTTCATTGCAGCTTCCGCAGTTTTACAATCGTTGAGACCTCCGGTTCGTCAAAAATTTCATACAGCTCATGTGTAATGATTTTCGGTTTCAACTCGCACGAACGAAATCGGAACCGGCCTCTCATCGGTTCTAGACGTGAAGTCTTTGGACGTGACAACGGACTGTACCTGACAGGTCAACAAGTCCGGACACACTTAGTCTACTGCGAAGTGGCTGCTGGCTAGCTAGCTAGTTCGGAGAGGAATTCGGTCGCAGGTCTTACGCGAGCAGACTAAGTCCGAGATACAATAACTCAGCCACCGGTTCACATGCCCGTTTCAAACGCCTGTTCTGTTCGGTTGTCTCGTTCACCGAGAATTGTTTGGATTTCAGCAAGTGACTGACCCTTGGTTTCGGGTCCAGCGAAGAATACAAAGAAAACGCCCACTATCGTTATTCCCGAGAATAGCCAGAATGTGTGTGCAGTACCAATAGGTTGACGAGGGTTTTTGCTACCAAGGAAGCCAAAAGCCAATTTGTCGTTCCGGCAATAGGACCAGCAAAACCATTCACTGAACTATTTGGACTTTCAGGTGGACGCAGTGCTTGCATGATTTTTCCCTTCAACTCATTCCATATGTGTGTGTCAGTCCTTCACGACCGAAGATGCATCAATTCTGCATGTCTGCTAGAAGAGGTTTCACCATAATACGTTTAGATCCGGGTCCTGCTCTATTGCCAAAACACGACCGAACTCTGGTATCTCTCTGTTTTCTTCCATCCACTGTCTCCTTTTTTGTTTTGGAACGTTCTTCTGAATCCAATCACTTCACCCGCGCCTTCTTAATGAGGTTGCTGTGGCTGTTGCAAATTCCTCAGATGTGCCTGTCGTCACTGAAGTTTGATTTGAAATTGTTGCTTCATCACCTGCACTTGATTCTCCTTCCGCCGTTATTCGAACAGCCACTCACCATGCGGCTGCGTCAAACTCGACTTCGACATTCCCCGACAAAACTGACGTGGGATGGGAAGTCGTCACAGCTGACGAAGGATGGGAAGCTATATGGCAGCAATGTGCATGTGTATTGGTCGCCCGTGGAGTAGGGCCGATTCATTACACATGGTTATATCGAATTCACCCAAGGGCGGTTCGCCGTTGTACGCAAGGGAAGCAATGCTTCCCTTAACAAATCAACTAATGCTTTCATGATGCTTTCAATATTATTTTCTACAAGGAATAAAATTTATCAAACAAAATTCTCCAGGAAATTTTCAAATATTCTGAATTCTTTAATAGTGAATTCCCAATTCAACATAAAACCTACCAAAGATATGGAACCTACGCTAACGGTACTCCAAGTTATCAATAAATCTCTTCACTCAGATTATCGCACACAGAAGTTTTAATTCATTTTATGAATGACCAACGAAAAAACTAGCATTCATTCATATCGAATGCTAAACAAAATTTTCTGAAGGAAATATTCATCATCGACTTGGTATACAACCAACTTTCGAAAGTCACGCACATCGCTCAATCGTTCTTTCACACACCTCGTTCAATATGCTATCATCAGCTTGTATATACTCTATTCATCAGCTTGTATATACTCTACTCTACTCTACAACTATAGATTGCCCAGGGAAGCACCACAGAGCACTACGTACAAAGCCGAGCACTCTTGTCCCTTCAATCCCTCAATGTATCCAATAAAATTTTACATTTCATGCAGAAAAAATGGTAAAATATATAGGAAAGACGCTTTGTTAACAGCTGCTTCTGAATTCAATGTGGAAACCAAATGCTACCAGCCAATGTAAAATAACATTTCCTAGAGGAAAATGATCATGCTATTAGCAAATTACACTGGGATGACTGTTACTGGTAAATGAGTGCAAAAGCTTGAAGGTGCTGTATGTTTCATGATATCAATATTTGTTTGCAGGATGGATAAAAAGTATGAAACTTGATGAAAATGTGGGCGAAAAAAAGGTTTGGATAATTCCGTTTTATTATAGAGATTTACGAGGGATGGATAGTAGGAAACTTGATGAACATATGGGTGAAAAAGTGGTTTGGATGACTTCGTTTTGCTATAGAGATTTCCTGATGGATTTCTGTGTGTGCTTGAGAGAGCCCATCATCCGAAGTTTGTAGTGAAAGAAGGTATCAAATGTCCGTACAGGACTGCAGCGATGGTCTGCTGCCTCGGCGAAAGAGGATATTCATATCAGCCGAGATTGGCCTTGTCTGGGGACGCGTGAATGCGCTGGCAGGCTAGCGTTGCGGTGACGTGGGGTGGGTTTATTCTCCACTACCCACTACAAAAGAATTTCGCATTCACGAATTCGCGGGTCTCAATAGAAAAGATCGACCGAAGTCGAAAAAATGTAGGTAACTAACAAGGGGGAAAATTACTTGCTCAGAGAACAAGTTGAAACGGGTAAAAACAGATGGACTTGGGGAGACTTCGTCGTTACCCGACGAGTCTTATGGCCCACAAATAAGAGTGGGGCAACCGGATGGATGTGGTGCCCCTCGCACCCGCCCAACCGGATCAAGATCCAAATGTTGAAGTGGCCATATATTTCCATTTTGAGTAGAAAACTCATACAAACACATGTTGCATGAGCCTTCCCATCAACTGAGAAATATAAAGATGACCAATTTATGTCACAGAATTTTGTGATCGGGTCACATAACCCTATGCTATAAAAAGGGCACTTGAGCTGAAGGCCACCCAACCCGGCAAGAGGCCCTGAAACTACAAAACAGAAGGCGAGCGCCCGATGGCTAGCCCATTTTTTTGAAAAGGCCTTCCAACGTGCCGGGTCCTATACCCGGTCAGATGGAACGAAATGGAAAGCCCGGTAGTGTTTTTTTAATTAATCATTTTCATATATTTAACTATATATAAAAAAATTATTGTAATAAAATAAATCCAGATAGTAGAAATAGAAAAAAGAAAAGTTCTATTTTTTTTTCATAAAAAATACACTAATTTTAGTTCTTTTTGAAAATTGATGAAAAAAAATATTCATAAAATCTCATGTTTTAATAATGAATTTAAATTATAAATTTTTACAAACAATTTCAAAAGTATATTGATAAGCAGTTAAATAAAGCAATTAAATAGAACAATTAAATAAAAACGATTGGTACTCACCGACATCCACGCTGGGCGCCCGCTGGTGATGTGGTGAGATTGCGTGCTGTAACCAATTCGTTGAATCGCATTTTAACACTTGAGTTATAGGCAAATATAATTTCTATGTGAACGTTTTCGATTGTTTACGGTGAAATCAAATAGGAACGCCGATTAACGAAATTATCAAAGGCAAAATACTGGAGTAGCAACAGAATTCTTAAAGGGCTAGACCCTCTGTATGTCGTCAGGATCTTCGTATCTTCTTTGGAGTTTCCGTTTATCAATCTTTCGGTTTTCGTTACGCCTTGATATCTTGTATGTTTGCTTTTCTTGTTGCTTTTGTTTAATTTTTTTTGTTTTAATAATTTAATTATGGATTTCATGTTTTTATATCTAATCGTCAATCACATGAATAAAATTTTCATCCACAAAAAAAAATGTTTGCATTAAGGAACGAATTTTTGGACAATTGATCGATCAAAACATAGTCAGAAGATAGTGGTGAATGGGTGAGTATGATAATCTCCAGCTTCAGTTCAATTTCACTTTTGCACAACCAATAGATCATCAGGACGCGTTATATTCGTTTTCACACTGCCACTGACTACTTATGTCTTCAATATTTAGGTAACCACTCCAGGACGCCAAAATCACGTCGTCGTCGAGGAGTTTCACTGCACGACTCAAACTCACCTATTTACATCGCGATGGCGTATGCGAACGAAATTGATTTTCCAATGTCGCGTAGCATTGTCATCGCCCCTTTAACTCGGATATTCCCACTGTATCAGACACACTCAAATCACGACGCACGCACTTATAATTTTATATCAAACTGATTAATTGTAACATCTATTCATTATTATTGTATGCAAATATGACTCTGCGGACACAACACAAGGGAACAATTCTTAGATCTCATTGATACGCACGCCGCATACCAAATTTGCAAGATGAATCGAATGAAAACTTTGTTTTTCGCTATCACTTCACTTGGACATTTTCGTTTCATTTTGTGTTTTCGGACATTTCACAATTTCAGAGCAAATCATAAATGGCAAGAGCACAATATGACGAGTGGGACTAGATGAAAACTTGAGTTCTTTTTCCGATGAAATTTTGTAGTGAATTAGGAGAGTTTCGATATAAGTCCGTGAAGGACTGCAGCGATGGTCTGCTGCCTCGGCAGAGGAAGATGGAGGTATCTGCCGAGAATGCCCTCGTCCGGAGACGCGTGAATGCGCTGGCAGGCTAGCATTGCGGTGTCGTGGGGCGGGTTCGTTTCCCCGGCACGAGGACTCACTACAAAACAATTTCGCATTCACGAATTTGTCGATAGCTCACGAGGCGACTGAAGTCGCAAAAACTGTAGATAACCTCACCGAAGGAGATGTACTTGTTACAAGAACAAGTGAAACCTGAGAAGAAAGGCGAACTTGGGGTGACCTCGTCGTTACCCAACGAAGTTCATGGCCCACAAATGAAAGAGGGGCAACCGGGTGGTGGTGGAGCCCCTTCATACCCACCCAACCGGAATAAATCCAAAGATAGCTTGTTGAAGTGGCCAGGTATTCCTCTTCTGAGTGAAAAACTCATACAACTTGAATTGTATGAACCTTCCCATCAGAAGGGGAGTACCCCGGTGACCAATTTATGTCATAGAATTATACAATTGGATTGCATAAATCTATGCCATAAAAAGGCACTCTGCTTTGGCCACTCAACCCATAACGTCACCTGAAACAGAAAAAGGAATAAGCTTGTACCAGGTGGCTGGCTCATATTTTGAGGTGGAAGCCTGCCACCGTACCGGGTCCTATACCCGGTTAGAAGTCGAGGAAAGGAAAGACCATCGGGTACGGTATTAATACATTCTTTTATTTAAGCAATCCAAATTTAATACGTTTTCAATTAGCACTGATATAGATAAGAGCTTAGAGGAAAGATTAAGACGTTTTTCTTTCAATTATTGATTTTTATCATCAATTATTTTATGAAGCAATAAATTATAAAGAAATTGAAGAGAAATCCCTTGCAAGCATGACTATTTAAATTTATTTGATATGAATCAATGAGTATCGGCAATAAGTTAAATATACATAAATAAAAAGGAAAAAGCTATCAAAAACACGAAAATACGTGTATTTGTTTGACCATCATTTTGCTTTCATTGCATTTTGTATTTAAAAATATTTTAATAATATATAAAACAAATCAAAGGCACTTACCTGCACGGTCCTCCGAGCGCTCGATGGGTGCAGGTATCCTCTGTTAAATTCGGGAAAATCCAAAAATATAATTTTTCTCGACTCACAAGCCACAGAATAACAAAGATTATTAATCGTAAAATCGTCAATGCAAAAAATAAGTACTAAGAACCCAGCGGCCGCTATGCTTAAATAATATACACCTTTCCTTAAAATAGGAGGCCAGAGCGGAAACATGCAAATAACAATGGCTCCTAATACGACAAATGTTCCATAGATCCAATAGTAAATGGGCACTGGGTCATAAATCCAAACATATGCTTCGGAACCGTCAACAAATATTTGCTCGGGGTGCCTTTCGAGTCGGACTTTTCGCTTTCGTTTTTCTTTGGATGTCAATTCTTCAGAGGTTCCTTCAACCTGACTATCCTGATCTGTTAGCTTTTCTTTGTCAGCTTCCTTGTCATTTGCATTCCCCTTTTCTTCTTTCTTCGACTTGCCTTTAAGCTCATCTAAATAAACAGGAACTTTCTTTGCTCGATGAAGAAATTTATGTTCTAACATTAAATCCAAATAATCTATTGCACTCTCTCGGGATGGGAATAAACAATTATCTCCTTCAGCAAAACGAGACTTCATAAGAGCGTCAAGCGCTTTCGATGATATAAAGTATTCTGGTATATTATCATTGCTGAACGATGACGCGAAAGTAACGAGTTGAAATTTTATAAGGATGGTTTAAATTTTCGACACTTGGAAAAATTGCAACACTGCTCGGAGAATTCACTGTTTTCATGCCACCTTGAAACTGCCTGTGGCTCGGCGCGGCGCCACTAAATGCTCGAGTGCACAAACGTCGTCCGTCACCAGAAATAGACGCAAAAACTGCGCATCACCGAATTGCACACTAATATCTACACCACGAAACACACCAGCAACGACCAATTCAATTATTCCAATTGCAAAATTTGCTATTCTTCACCAGGCAACAATTCCGCGCAGCTCACAAGCAAGTTGAATCCAAGTCAGACACCCACATCCTACAAATCGCAAGCAATACTCGTCAACAGCCACTTGAGCCTTCTTCACTCATTGAATCCGCAGCGGCAGCCAAACGGGACCCGTGAAGTCGACAGGTGCTTTTTGGTGTATGTTTCTCGCGAAATTTGTCGTCTCGCAGCTTCGCTACGCGGAACCGGAACGGCGCGGCGCTCACGACCGCGGCCGATTTCGCGGTTTTTGGTGAACGGTTCGATGGCGCAGGGCTGGCAAAGCTCGGAAGCGTGTACAATTCACACAACGAACACAATCCACGTTGTACGTCGTAATATGTCTAATTAGCGCTAAAACACGCGTACAGGGAGCTCAAACAAGTGTCACGCACAACCGCCTCATCCGGTCATTCGATTCAGACTCCTTGTTCAATTCCAAATCCCCTAACGCTGTTGGCGTTCCGACGACATTTTCCGCGATTCCTTCACCCGAGCTTGAGCTTGTTGACGTCACACTCGAAATCACGGCACTTTCATTTTTGGATCCCGTTCATTCGAAAAGAGCTCAATAGGCCACAAATCGGTAGGACGGCTCGCGTTTTTCCTACTTTAGATTTTACTATTTCCACTCGACACTAAAATTTCCAGAAAACCAAAATAAAAGCCAATAAAAGTAGATGCACACTTTCGACGATCACAAAACGAAATCCCGGATTCGTTGATATCTTTATCTAATTTTTATCAGAGCACTCAAGCGCTGCACTTCGCGCTCGTATCGGGATTCCCCCTCGTTCCGCCGACTCCCTGACTTGCAATTAGCGTTAATCTCGCGGAAACTAGTCGAATCGGGACAAATTAGAACGCAATTTTTCACGAGACTCACCGCTCGAACGAGGAAACGTTTTCGCTTTTTTCTTCACCTCGCCCTTCGCCCGCCAACCGACTCGCGACGGCACTGCACACCTACAATCGCCGAGCACTATACCAGTGTGAGTGCACAGGGCGCATTATCGGCGCGATGCGTTATCACATATAGAACACAAGTGCAATCTAATGTCAATACGCCGGCCAACGGATACCACCACTACACGATTCTTGACCATTAGAGCCGGCATGCGGTGCATCAATGCAACAATGGCAAGATAAGTGAGTTGATATCGTCTGAAGCGTGAGAAATTCGGGTGGATGTATGAAGATTTGGTGAATCATATTTGGTTTTTCGTGAATTTAGCTGTACCATGGATAGAAATCAAATTAAAGCAGTGCCAAAGTACCTGGCGGCGTTCGATTTTGATCACACCATTGTAGATGACAACACGGACAACGTAGTTGCTTCTCTCATAGACCGCAGTAAGATCCCACAGAGTGGGCGCGATCTAGTAGATTCTAAGGGATGGACAGCATTCATGCAGGCTGTGTTTGAAATTCTCCGCAAAGCGGACATCAAGCCGGCTCGTATCAAGAAGACTGTTGTAGCAATAAGTGAAAACGTTGGGATGGTGAAATGCCTGAAAACACTGCACGCCAACAATTTCGACATAATCATCATAAGTGATTCCAACTCGGAATTTATTCGGGATTGGAACGATGCACATGACTTGACCGGCAACATTTTACAAATTTTCACGAATCCTGCGCACTTTGACGAGCATGGATTGCTGATAGTGAAACCGTTCGAGCATCAAACCGAATGCAAAATTAGTGCCATAAATATGTGCAAAGGCAGAATATTAACGAATTTTATAGCGCGACGTCGCGATGCTGATAACGTATTGTACGATAGCGTTTTTTTTTTATGTGGGTGACGGAGCCAACGAAATATGTCCCGCATTAAGATTATCTAGTGAAGATTATGCATGCATGCGTAAAGATTATTGTATGGACAAAAAGATCAATAAGATCGCCGCTGAAAATAATTTGGTACTCAAAGCGAAAACAATACGATGGGTGAATGGAGTCGAACTCTTAGGTGAAATTTTAAGTAAAAATAAAAAAAAGAGCGAGCGTTGCGATGGGGAAGGTGACTGAATCGGTACCCATTGTTAAATTGAGTTTGTGCTGTGTGCCTGTGGCAGCGCTGGCTTTTAGAGCCCTACTCCTCGATTACTACAATTTACCGGGGAAATCCCAGACATTTACGCGAATACGAGATGTTCTGACTTCCACTCTCGCGCTTGATTCTTCAACTCCTCATTTGTCCGCTCGCCTGGCGAATTCTTCCCGTTAGCTGGGTCGAGAACGAATCTCCAGTTAACGTGTATAAACAAGTTCCCTTTCCATTTTTCTTGACGCGTCTCCTGGACATGATCGCTGTCGTGATGCAAAAGCCCCCCCTTTCATTCCCTCCATTCGAACATTCAATTCATAATGTTCATATTTTATCTACAACTGTAATAAGTCGACAAATTTCTGTAACGGCTTTTGAGATGATCAGCATGGGTGTTAGTGAGAATGGAAGTTGAGATGCATGTTGTACTACTGTAGCTTGTACTTCCATTATCCATTGCTTGTCGTCTGTACAAAGGAACGGCTTCCAGCCTCGGTGAAAGAGAAAGGTCGGGGCCACTGACAGCAGGCGAGCAAGCATGGAATTAGCAGCGTTTAAAAGTGGCGATGGGAAAGAGGCATGTTGTTGAGGTGGCGGGTGTGGAATGAGTTGTTGTATAGGTTCTTCCCCCCATCATGTTACTATTGCTACTGCTATTGTTGGTTGTTGAACTAACCATACCGAGCAAATCGCGCAGAATAGGCTGTGTTTGTGTTTATTTAATAACTATGAATTGTTATGAGTAAACTTGCTTAAAAATAAAATGTTTTTCCCGGTTTTTAAATACCTACAGCAACACATAAAATCAGTAACAATTTTATCATTCTATTAAACTTCATTAAGATGATATTGGTCCAAATGATAAGAAAGAAGCAAAAAAAAACAAATTTAATTTATTAACTTTGTTTGATGCATGCATATTTTACAAAGTTTGCGCATTTGAATTCATGCATAATTGTTTTTCTATATTTCGTTGCATTCATATCATTGGACGTAGGATATTTAATATAAAGAGCATTTAAATATTTCTCCTTGTTAAATTCTTTTCGCCTTTTTTGTGTTATAATTTAATACAATTTCATTTTTATCCAACGTAATAGTTTTGTTTTTATCAGCATTTATTATTTGATAATTATAAAAAGTATATATGGTTATTATACTGTAAATATAAATCTGTTTCTCGATTTTTTATAAATTATTTTATGTATCTCTTTTTGTTATACACAATTTTTACTTTCAAATACTAAATTATCAGAGGCTTTCAATGTTTTTTGTTGAAAAAAAAACTAGAATAATTTCAATGTTAAGGTGGAATTACTTAAATATTGTAATTTTATATCGACTCTTTTGATAAACTTAATGACAGAAAATGAAACGATAAATCCTAAAAGAAATTTTACAGCAAACAAATGACGTATTAAATACAAAGAAATGCAACTACATTTACATGGCCGTTATTTTTATGTTTTGTGATACAGTCAAAGCTCTTTATTCGCGGGGTATATGTTCCATAAATATGCCGCGAATACAGAAACCGTGAATACGGAATGGTAATTTATATGGAGTTATAGGGGATACGTTCCTAAGTGACAAAATAAGAAAAGACGAGTTATAAAAAAATCAATTTAATTCAAGTTTTTGATTAATTATTTTGATTAATTATAATTTTGAACATTTGATTATTAATGGAACATTTTGATTATTAATGGAACATTTTGATTAATTATTTTGAGTAAGGCTTAGGCAATGGTTTGAAGAGTTTTGTAATTTTCTCTTGCTTGGCAGTTTTTACAAGCTCCTTCAATTCAGACTGATACGCAGCAGTTGCAATAGCGATTTGCCTCTTAAAAATAACACTTCGTTCCATAGACGGGTCAATGTTTAGAAAGAAATCGCAAAGCTCATTTGCCATTCTTAAACCTTCACTAAGATTTTTCAAATAAAATGTCACGTTTCCAGTGCTTGTCGAAGCCTCTTCTTCAATTGGGTGTGAATTTAACATTTCCTCCAAGTCGGTGTCTTCATTTTACGATCCAAGCAATTCCTGAATGTCACTTGATTCTATCTGTTCGAACCAATTTCGTCCTATTCCATTCGCGATTTCGGCTATGTTTGCAGTCAAACTTTGAACTTGCACAGATTCTTCGCCATTTTCCGCAGTCAGAGCAGGCCACAGTTTTTTCCAACATGACTTCAACGTGTGTGGCTTCAGTTCTTCCAATGATTCTTTTATGTTTACGATGCATTTTGCTATGTCAAATTTCTTCCAGCATTCCATTACATTCATATCAGGACTACATTCCATATTATCCAATATGATTTTGAAGGTTCGTCTGATGTAGTAGAGCTTAAAGGCCTGGATTATTCCTTAATCCATAGGTTGAAGCAAAGCCGTCGTGTTGGGAGGCAAAAACTCCACTTTTATATTTGGATGCATAGTTTCAAGTTCGCAAGGATGACCTGGTGCATTGTCCAAAAGGAGAAGTGCTTTAAAGTTTAAATTCTGTTTTTTTTTTTTAATAAGTTTCAACTTCAGAAACAAAGCAATTCCGGAACCAGTCACAAAAAATAGCGCTTGTAACCCACGCTTTCTTATTAGCACGCCAAAATACTGGAAGGTTGTCCTTGTTTTGATTTTTTAAAGCCCGAGGATTAAACGATCTGTAAAGCATTAGTGGCTTAATGACACAATCTCCAGATGCATTAGAACATAGCAACAGTGTAACTCTATCCTTTGCTGCCTTAAATCCAGGAGCAGACTTTTCGCTTTTAGAAATGAATGATTTGTTTGGCATTCTCTTCCAAAACAAAGCAGTTTCGTCTGCATTAAATATTTGCTCAGGTGTGTATCCTCCATCAGCAACTTGGTTTGCAAATTCTTCTGGATATTGTTCTGCTGCAGCAGTGTCTGCAGATGCTGCTTCTCCAACGATTTTAATGTTATGCAGTGATTGTCTCACCTCAAATTTATTGAACCATCCTTCCGATGCTTGAAATCCTCCATCTGTACATTCACCACTACAACTACTATCAGGTTCTTTAAAATGAGCGTAAAGACGCTTTGCCTTCTCTCGGATCATTGGACCACTCAGGGGCACCCTTTTTTGGTTGCGGTCTTCGATCCATAATGACAACGCCACTTCCATTTTTTCTATTGCCGGATCACGAACAATTTTCGCTGACAGTGAAGTTGTAGCTACAGACGACCTTATTTTATCTTTGGATTTTTTTATCGATCGTACAGTTGATTCGTTGATACTGAATGACCGTGAGATGGATGCAAATGATTCTCCGAGGCGTAAACGATCAAGCATTTCTATTTTCACTTTAAGGGGTAACACAGATTTTTTCGTGTCGAAACTCGTTTCTCACTTTTTTTGGTTGACATTATAAATTAGAAGAAAAAACAATTTTCGCAACGAATGTTAAAGACCAAACAATAAAACACGCAGAGCGAAGAAACAATAAAACACGCAGAGCGAAGAAACAATAAAACACGCAAATATACTTTATTTATTGAGTAATAAGATTAATTTCATACTGTTTGTTTACATTCTCAAAAACAGCGATCGCGGCGAATGCAGCTGATGAAAAAGCCCTTGGCAACATCATTTAACAACATACTTTAGGCAAAGTTGTAATAAGATCCATTTTACTTTGTTTAGTAGTCTATTTGACGGCATTTACAATGGATATTGGGTTGGATGTCTATTGGAATCCTTTTATTATTATGTATGTACTTTTTAGAAATTTTTAGTCGCGAATAAAGGAATTGGGTCGCATTTTTTTTACCCGCGAATAGGATAAACGCGAATGAAGGAAGCGCAAATAAGGAGCTTTTACTGTATAATTATCTGCGTCCTTATTATTTTGGATCTTATCTTATTTAAAATGGCTTAGCACTATACATTTTCATACCGTTATTTCCATACATAACGTGACGAAAGTGTTTTACTCAGCTTTCAGTATATGAATATTTTGTTTTTCGGTAGATTTCTTTTACCATGAGATTTTTGTAGTTGCTAATGCAACGAAAATCAATGTATGTTGCTGGACATTTTAATATATTGGCGCTTGATAATCTGTCGTCGCTTGCTGCCAGGGTGAAAGAGATAGGAAAGTTTTCGAGCAGTTTGATAGTGTAACTGCTCGATTACTACAAGTTTTTATATATTACAAAGGTAATCATTTTAGTGTGATGAATGAACCCAACAATAAGAAAATTAATACAACTTTTGCTTTTAATAGGTCCTAAGCAAAATTCAAGCAAACTCTGAAATAATCCAGTGTAAGTAGTATTTATAGATCAAACAAAGTCAAAATTTCAAGCTCAACTGCATACCAGATCAAATATATTTAAAGTATATTAATCAGATGAGAGCTTGAGCAATTTATTTGGTCGTTGGAATCATGCCTCACTATAAGAATTTTGCAGGAAAATATTTAACAAAATTTTTAATACCTAGCCTTATTTTTAACGCAATTTTAATCAATTAATTAATAATATGCTTTATTCAATTCATTCTTAACAATTTACAAACATAAACTGAATTTAAAAATAAAAATTATTTAAACTTAGTGTCTTGTCAATTGAAGTAGACTGGGAAAATAGGTTATGCTATTCGTATATTTATTGAATAAGAAAAATGAAGAAAACTTATAATTTTACACTTAGAGACATCAAGCGTTACATTCACTCTTAGTCGATGGTCGATCTTACTCGCTTTGATGCTCGTTGAACACTGCCGATATCTTGGCTGTCGCATGCGGATGCGGCGTCGCCTTTCCTCCCACTACTCCCTTAATCGCTCTTTCCGAATTTTTCCCTGCTCTGCGTCATTGCACATCTACGCATTTTATTTGTAATTTTTACGCTAACACAACTTCCTCCCCCACAAACAAAAGGTGTAAATAACTTAAATACATTACATAGTAAAACTTACATTGGAAAAATATCGTAAACGTAGAAAATAAAGAATGCACATACATATTTTTGCTTAAAATTAAAGAAAGATGCCAGGAACAATTAACAAAAGTCTTATCTGAAAATGAGAAAAATAAATATTACACTATTAATTGTACATTAATCTGTCTGGGTTTTTTTCATTTGCGAAATTCTACCACTTCTAGTTATGATTACTTTTTCTTTCGGTTTTACAATAACAGTTTTTTTATCGTTGACTTTCGTATCTTTATTTTTAAACTTTTCTATTACAATTTGTCTGTCGCATTTTTCTGCTTCATTTGAACTTAATTCTAACGGATATATGCGCTGCATTGGGCGCGTTATTTCGCCAGTTGCTGTCACTAATCGCACTACACGGACTTGTCCGGCTTTACTTACAAAAATTTGCTTTACTTTAGCTAATGGCCAATCTAATCTTTTCGAACTATCACTACCTACAAGAACAATGTCTCCTACTTTCCTTGCTTTGCAGCTTTTATTTTTCCGTTTTTGATGTGCTAATGCACCTAGATATTCATTTCTGGATCTTTTACGCAAATCTTGTTTTATTTTGA
Source organism: Odontomyia ornata (assembly GCA_963969285.1). Classification (NCBI taxonomy): domain Eukaryota; kingdom Metazoa; phylum Arthropoda; class Insecta; order Diptera; family Stratiomyidae; genus Odontomyia; species Odontomyia ornata. The sequence continues at coordinate 154,512,654 of OZ017738.1, read as the reverse complement.
GTCGGTACGCAAATCGCTTGTTAATATCTAATTTTTCTACTTTGTCTAAATCTATGACGCCAATTTCTTTTACTTCTTGCAAGAACATTGATGGAGATATGGGTATAGTTTCCTCATAGCCTTCTTATAAAAATGTTAAAGGACGCGCATTGATAACCGCTTCACAGTCAATAAGAGTGGTCATCATCTCTTCGTAACTAAGGCATGATTTTTTAAGAGTGCGTCTTAACAGTCGCTTGAGTACCCGATGAGGCGCTCCCAGAACCCTCCCCACCAAGGAGCTGACGGCGGATTAAAACGCCATTCGATCTGCTGCCCGGCTAGTGTTTCCGCTAATTTCTCATAATCTATTGATTTTAAGGCATTATTTAACCCGGTAAAATTGGTTCCGTTATCGCTATAAATCACGCGTGGTCTGCCTCTTCTTGCTATATGACGTCTCAAAGCCATTAAAAAGGATGCTACTGATAACGAATTCACTAATTCTAGATGCACCGCCCTATATACGGCACAGGTAAAAATACAAATCCAAGCCTGTAACTGCCCTTTTAAATGTATTGGCCCCGCAAAATCTACCCCTACTATCTCAAAAATTGCAGCATCTCTCACGCGGTTAAGCGGCAAAGGAGCTGCTTGTGCGAGGCTGTTCTTCGCGTCATGTCTGCGGCAATGTACACATTTATTTATAACTTCTCTAATTACTTTTCGGCCCCCCTATTATCAAATACTTTTCGCGCAGCGCATTGAGAGTGCCCGCGACTCCTGCATGATTGAGCTCTTTATGTTTTTCTCTAATAATTGACTCTACAATTCTATTTTTGCTAGGTAGTATAATCGGACATCTAAAATTGAGCGTGTCTTCACGATATAAAAGTTTCGTTTTTCTACGAATAATTCCCTGCTCATCTCTAAAAGGTAAACAAAATTCAATTAGTTTATCATTTAATTCTTTGAAATCCTTATCTTGAATCATTTTTAACACTAAAGTCTCCGCGTTACGCAAATCGTTTGATGTTAAATAACCATAAATTCGAGCTTCCTTTTCAACTTTACAATTAGACAAAAATCTTTTAACCCGACCTAAAACTCGTACTAATTTTGAGTATTCAGAAAAACGTTTAAAACAACTATAATCTATCTTTTCCGCGTTATTCCCGATACTAACTAATGCCATACATTTTCTCTCTGACTTTTTTAACTCCGCATAAACTTCTTCTTTATCAACGTTTAATTCATTATTAGGCCAGCTTGTTGGTTCCTGTCTAAGCCATTCCGGCCCTTTCCACCAATTCGATGCCAACAATTGCTTGACCCTACAACTTCTTGGCGGTAAATAAGCTGGGTTAAGGTGGCCGGGTACATGCCTCCATTGCCCAGGCTCCGTTATTTCCCTGATTTCTTTGACTCTATTTGTTACAAAAATACTTCAATTATCAATTTTATTGAGCCACGTGACTTTAAAAATCTCTCTTTTATGTTTTCATTAACTTTCTCATCCCACGATACTTTAGTTGCCCATGCTTCCTGTAATAAAATTTTCGCGCCAAGCGAGACCGGACAAACAAAACCGAGCGGGTCGAAAATGCGGTGGGCAACTGACAATATACTCCTTTTCGTAATTTTTTCAAATTCTAATTTTTCTAACGTCGCGACATTGAGTAATAAAGCGTCTCGTTGCTTGTCCCATAATAGGCCAAGCACTCCCGTTTGAGTCTGCGAATCGCCATCACCAGTGTACTCCCATCCGCGCAAGTCAAACATACCCATCTCCATCACTGCCTTAGCATCGCGTATAAAACTATTTAAATCGCTTACCTTGTTTACGCTCGTAAAGCAGTTATGTACATAAAAACTATGTCTAAGCTTGAAAACATTATCATAATCGGACTTTTCTGCGCTCTCAATTGATTGCAAATAATTTTCTAAATGTAAATTGATGGACGTGCCCAAAATAAAAGGGCTACTACAAACCCCGAAAACTACTCTGCAGTGTCGATAAACAATTAAGTTGCCCTCAGCGTCGTACCATAAAAATCTTAAATAATCTCGCTCCGCCGGGTTCACACTAATCTGCAGAAAAGCTTTTTTAATATCCGCACTTACGCCTATGGTCCCTTCTCTAAAACGCAATAGAATATCGATGATCTGCTCGATGAGGTTCGGACCCTTCTCTAGACATCTGTTGAGGGAGGGGGCCCCGGCCGACGCGTCGTAGATGGGTCTGGTCTTCGTCGTCGAGTTGTCCTCGTAAGCTGGCCGATGCGGTAGATAATTACCCTGGTGGGCCTCCCCTTCAAGCGGGACGCGTTCGATAATCCCCGCTCTCAACCATGCTTGGAAAATGCCATCATACTCGTCGTATTTACGCGTCGCGTGCAATTTGCAGACCATAGACCCTAATCTTTGAATTGCCATACCTTTATTATCCCTTAGTTCGGGATGACACTCGAACCATGGAAGCCTCACTTCGTCTCAACCCTCGACATTTTTTATTACACTCTCTCTAAATGCCTTTATTACCTGCGAGTTGTGCTGCTGCTGGGTCTTGTGTTCTATAGGGTCTTTAATCCCCAAAACGTCCAGAGCCCATAGATCTTTAATGTCGGCGTCCTTAGCATACATAGAAATGGCCGACATAGCCAGGTTTATGCGTCCTTTAATCACGGGAACTTTACCCATAAGAGACCACCCTAGGTGTGTCTCGATCGCCGTGAGTCCACTTTTTAGCACATGTATCCGCCCGGTGAATAATTTGCCCGCTACTTCAGCTCCGATCAGAAGAGTCACGGACTTTTCTTGGCTGCACATATCCGTTAGATTTACGTTAAAACACTTCAATTCTTGCAGCCAGCTACCTTCGGTCACCGTCGGAACATCCGCACAAATAACATTCTGATCCAACGCTTGAAAATTGCACCAATAATTGTTGTCCAAGCTGCCAACGCGCACCAAATATTTATTATGTGCCGCAACTCTAGACTTATCACCTCCAAAAAGTAAATGCACCATATTTTGCTGTTCTTCCGGCTCATAGTTCAATTTATCAGCCACATCTCGCAATATATATGAATTTTGCGAGCCATTGTCAATCACAGCGCGCACAATTATTTCCGTCTTGTTGCTACAAATTTTCACTTTAAGCGTTTGCATAAACATGGACGGGATCTCGTTCGATGACGCCAAACTGCATTCTTTTTGAATATTTACGGCGCTCACCGAATTCACAGGCTTTTCATTTCGCGAGCCCGCTCGTTTTTCATCCGCGAAGCACATGATGTCTACGTGTCGACGGTTACACTTAGAACACTTTACATTTACATGACACATTCTATAATTTTTTGTGTAATTATGCCCGAACGTTCGACAATTAAAACAAGCGCGTTTCTGTTTTACAATTGCTTGCTTATCGGAAATCGACATTTCTTTCGCCTTATAACACTTATATCCGCCATTCCATCCTCCAGCAATATATTCAGTGAGTTCAGCGCCTTTGTGAACGCTGTTCTCAGACTTGACCTGTTTCTTTTCAATTGCTCCATTTTTCTTTATATAATATAAATATAAACTTTCACTATTCACAAAAAGCACAACTGTTGACACTAAACCCAAGTCCTGTCACGGTCGCCAGCTGTCTTGTCAATTGAAGTAGACTAGGAAAATAGGTTATGCTATTCGTATATTTATTGAATAAGAAAAATGAAGAAAACTTATAATTTTACACTTAGAGACATCAAGCGTAACATTCATTCTTAGTCGATGGTCGATCTTACTCGCTTTGATGCTCGTTGAACACTGCCGATATCTTGGTTGTCGCATGCGCATGCGGCGTCGCCTTTCCTCCCACTACTCCCTTAATCGCTCTTTCCGAATTTTTCCCTGTTCTGCGTCATTGCACATCTACGCATTTTTATTTGTAATTTTTATGCTAACACAACACTTAGTGGCCTCTAGGGCACTTCATATTTCTCAGTATCATTATTTATCATAAAATAAGTGGTAAAAAGCTAGGGAAAAAAGCATTAAGCATTAAATTAAGGAATAATATAAAATGAAAGTTTTACTTTTATTTTTAAAAACAATTTTATTTTTACTTATACTTAAATATTCTACCTTAAATCTATAAACTTAAACCATTGATCTTATAATACTATAAATATAAATAACTATATCCCTAAAACAATATAATTACACAACAGTATTCTTAATCTATACGCTAATGTCTTACAATCTAAAGTGTTTAAACTTAAATCTTTCAATTTGTCAACAAAATTAATCTTAAACTATTTAAATAATAACAATGTAGCTAATTTGTAGTCTAAACCTTATTCCCAATCAAAATTATACACATTAAATAAATTCACTAGAACTCAACCTAACAAAGCGTAACAAAAACTATAAATAAAAACAATAAGCAACAAGAAATTTCGATTGTCTTTATAAGTCACCATTCAGCCACCAATATCGAGATAAATGAGTCTCAGTTCCATCAATCTCAACAAACCTCGCAACAGAATATATTCAGCACGAATGTTGAACTCTTGTCTTCAAATTCGATGGATATTCTATCTTCTATTTTTTTCCATATGGATGTGAAAATTTTCAGTAAGACTAATCTCCATTTAACCGTTTGATTGATTTAGAAAACTCCAATTTTTTTTAAGTACATACATAAATGCCTGAGACAAATAAATGACTTCATAAAACGCCAGTTTTAAAGGAAGTTCCAAAAAACTCCTCCCCAAATGCTCAAAAATCGGATTTTTAATTTCCCGTTTCTTGCCGTCAAAGTTTTATCCAGAGGAAAGTATACGAGACAGGTTTTGCTTTGAATTTAATTGATTTAGTTTTTTTGCTAAATTGTAATGAATTTTCCGCTTAAATTCGCGAACGAAGTCGGAACCGACCTCTCATCGGTTTTAGACGTGAAGTCTGAGTCGTGCCAACAAATGGTACCAATCAGTCAACCAGTTCGTCCACCCGTAATCCATTTCGCAGTGACTGCTTGTCGGCCAGCTAGAACGGAGAGGATTTCGGTCGCAGTTCTTAAAATGAATTACGCTCAATTACTTATTTCAGCCACCATTAAGTGCCCGTTTCAAACGCGTCGAAAACACAAACATACGGAAGAGAAACCTACGTTACGTTATTCCGTATTCATTCATTCTTTCAGCCAATTAAAAAAGTCTAAGTTCCATTTCGCGTTCCCGAATTTTACCGACGCGGTACCGAAAAATACACTACGTTAACTCAATCCCAAAGAACTCTACGCTAAGGAACAAAAACAAGACAAACTAAGGTACCGCGTACCGCACGCGACGCGAAACCGGCGTCGTTTTAAAACCCTACCCTCGCGACGGCATACTTACCATGCACTCTCCTTCCCGCTGGAAAGAAAAGAAGAGCAGGCTGGAAAGGAAAGTCGTTTTTGTTTGATTAGCAATTCATCTTATTTATTATCATTCTAACTTTCAATAAATTTAATTCCATAAAATTTGGATTTCTATTACAAACGTTATTATCTTCGATTCAAAAGCGAGGAAGGAGGTGGGTAAAGATCGACCATTTTTCGCCCATCGGCGAATTCATATTATATATATATATATATATATATATATATATATATATATATATATATATATATATATATATTTAAATTTGACACTCAGTCGAATTGAAAGGCTAGGTTTTTTCAAAAAAAATTACTTTATTAAATAGAGACACGTGGAAGAAATTAACTACACTAAAGTATTTATAACAAATGTCTTAAATTATATTTCTTCTTCGCTTTCACTGGCTGAAAGATCACTAGACCATCCAGTAGCAGCGTCTTAAATAGTATCTGCATACGCAAGACTTGGTGTTTTTGTTTGAGTTTGGTTATGGCGCCAGTACCCCAAATACCAAAGTACAGATGCAACATGGGCACAGCAGCCAAAAACTCTGGCACCAACCTTGCACTGACAATCAATGTTTAGACCTTTACCTGTTTTTATCCATAGGTTATATAACTTAGAACTTGTGTGTCGTGATCTCAACTGAAGTCGAATAACTGAGGAATCTTCTCGATGTACGTAAAGAGAATATATTCCCCTTTGGTTTAGGTATTCGTAAGTGTATGATCTGCTTTGTTTAAGCTGATATATTCCAATAGTTAAAGATCGTAGTTCATCCCATGTGAATCGTGGAAAATCTAAAAGATCAGAGTCCATATCGCTCTTTTTCTTGCCCAGCCATTTTCTTCAACTGTTCGTTGTAAGCAATTGGGCATCTTCACTAAATCTAGCATTCGTTGGGCAATTATATTGTCGTCCTCAACATTTTTAATTCTCGCTGGGTGAAAAGCATTAAGAATTGCGCACACGATTTTTACATAATCTCCAATATATGGTATTTGAACATTCATATAACATTATTCAATTCTCTCCAATTCTTGAGCTGGCCGTTTACTGCTTCAACTACCCAACGAATCTTCGTCACCAAACGTGTCTCGTTTGCATCTTCTGTGGAGAACTGTGCTTGTTTATTCAGAAATGCAGGCATTTTAGGTACTAGATCCATTTCTTCTAAAAGCTCTAAACAATCTCGGAAACCTCTATCAATGATAATAACATCATTAGATTTGAGCCATTCTCTAATATTATGGATATTTTTTTTTTATTAATGTGTAAATTTATTCGCATCGTTATTTTTAGAATCTGCAAAGTAGGGCCCAAAAACATCCAAAATATACCCCGTTGTTGTCACAAACATCATGGGTTTAACCAATGGCCTTCCTTTATGTACAGAATAACATCGTCTTTGAAAAGAATAATTACTACTTTTCTGTAGGTAGATATACGTACCATCAGCGACAAGAACAACGGTGTCATTATTATTGTCCGAGACAAATAATGTTGTCGCTAATGGTCGCGTATGTTCTTCAATAATCTTTGTTCTACTAATATGCTGCATTCCAAGATGCAGTGGAACAAAATTATTTATCAGGGCTTGTCGCGCAGAGTGTATAGCAAAAGAAATTAATCTTTTTTTAAAATTAAATAATACGGAAAGAACACCATTTGAAAGACGGGTTCTAAGCTTAAGAAGCAATACAGCTAAACAAGTTTTCCATCGTTAATTCCATTAATGTATAATAATCGGAAACAGAGAGCTGTCCTGGCGTATCGAAGTCAAGGCCTTTCTTTTTTGCCACTTTTCTGATATCTTGTAAAAGAATTTCAATATCTTTTTCACTTAAGCAAGTGTTATTTCTTATTGGGCTTAAACTTCCTAAAGCTGTATCTGTGAATGCTTTTCCAGCAAGATGATTTTTACAGCATCGTTTTGTAATGAATCTTGTGACGCCGCTGGCGACTCACTAACACACCTTGCCACCGAGTGGCTTGGCATCTCATGTCGGTTGTGACAGTTGCACATCCCACGTCAATTTTGTCGTGGGATGTCAAAAGGAAATTGACAGCCACATGGCGGCAGAGTGTGGTTGTGAGTGAGTTCTACCTAAGCGTTCGTGCATTGTATTGTACCTCATCTCTGTAACAGTCGCTTTTATTTAAAATAAATTGTTTTACTTATAAGCCACCATTATCCTTTCTCTTGACTAACGTGGTCGTGTTTCCGACAAGTTGAATATAGTCCACTAGTGTTGTGTTAGAGCCGATTGATAAATCTATCTTTTTCAAAATATTTCCTTGCGCATTCATTTACGCAAGGAACGAAGTTCACGAATTTGCAAAATGTTAAATTCTTCGCTTCCCAACTGAAACACAAAGGTATGATGTTGAGTTCGATTCAACTATATAATCTAAACAAATGCATCCACCACAGTCGCCATCGTCGCAAGCTGCATGGATGGGAAGTAGTGGCCGCCACCCAGGAGGATATCCCGGTTGAGCCCCCAAAGGCAGCGACAACTGTTGGAAGGTACCAAGTGAGTGTTATGAGGAAATATCGACAGTGCCCACATCATTGAGGTAACGGAATAAATCCTGGAGCGAGATTTGGTTTGCATACAATCTCGCGAGTAATTTAGTACGAAAATCTAAATGCAGTACCATTTAAGGACTTCTCCCTAATATTCATGAAAATAACGGTCGGAGCAATAATAGCATTTCTTATGGAAATAAGCGAATTCATGGTTCTGTCGCACACATCAAGTTTAACACTTTCGATAAGTGGAATATTTAAGGATATATGCCAACTCGTACTTGCCGTAGAAGTAGTTGGTGATCAGTTAAGCACAGTCAATATTTTAGGCTTAACACTTTGCCTAGGCGGTATTTGCTGCCATATTGCTCATAAATATGCAGTTTATTCACGATTGAAGAATGAAGAAGTATTTACCATAAACAACGAATCAGTTTCGAACAGTGTATCAACAAGTGTAAAATTTCGCAACAATACTGCTCCAAGTATTCCACTTTTGGATTCAAATGACTTAAATAACTCCGATTCAGAAGTTTCGCATAACAGTGATAACCAGGATGCATCGGAAGTTATATTCGATGTTCTAAAACGCCGCGATATAGCACGAAGGTAGTTACACCAGTGTTAAGACTAGGTTTAAGATTACTCGTTTCTTATCTAAGACCAATGTAAATTGGCACAAGATTTGTGTTGGAATCTATATCATAAACGTTATCTCATGCTGTGATCAATAGAAAAGCATTTAATTTAGTTTTCTTACCAACGAATGAATAGCAAAAATGCTACAGTTCGTTCGCAGATATATTCAGACGTATTTTAAAATACATTTAAAATTAGAGTAATCTAGCTTAAATTTCTTTCCATGTAAATTTCCTAAATAATTCCACTGGAATATAGAGGGTCCATAATCCGTTTTTTTTATATATATAAATATTGTACAGGTTACACAAACTGTCCAGTATGTCGACTATTACGCCGGCTTTTCAGTTATTAGCCAAGCTTTTATAAATAAATGCCTTTAAACATTCCATGTGCTCGTTACGCCCTTAACTTAAGATTCAAATCATCTCTGGGTATCATAGATGCCGCAACAATTTCAGTTAAGAATAGGAAGCTTTATTTGTTTCTACAAGTCTCTTTCACCTTAACTGTGTGCTTTAAATAATTAGAGATAATGCTGGAGGGAAATGTACCGATTTATTAACTTTTTTTTTATGAAATCAAGTGAATTTGAAGATGAAATATTTGAATAGAATAATAGAGTGAAATCGAAAAACATGAGGAAATTAGATGTACCATAAAGTAAAGGATAGCAAACTTTTTTTTTAATTAAATGATATTTTGGTGTTCACTGGATTTTTTTTTGAAATTAATACTTAGTCGCCTTTTACTGTTCTCATGTTTAAGCTTTTTTTTTTAAATTGATTTTTTTTCTTCGTTATACATAATTGAAATCAGTCCACCACAACACGATCGTGCACTATCGTAGTTTACTTCACTATAGCTTAGTTATTTTACATTAGTTCCATATGCTCCATGCTTTGAATTACTAAGAAGAAAATCAATTTCAAAGAATTCGAACAACGATTAGTAAATGGATATTACCCGTATTTCCACAATCATTAAACCTGATTGTAAACCCGAATGATAAATTGCAGGACATTCTCCTACAGATTCTGACTAAATAGGATATCTAATTAGAGTAGTTTACAGGATATGCATAGATATAAAAATGGAAATATTTTTATGAAATAAGTTCAAAATCGCCTGACGTGATCGTTTTGTCACAACAATTATAAACCCATTTAAAATAAGCACCTAGAGTAAAACAAACACGTAGGGATAAATAAACAAGCTAAAAATTCATAGAGTATAACCTATATAACCCTCTTGATAAGAATTCACGCTTGTATTAAACGACATAAGTGTAACATTTAGAGAAGAACTCATACAAAGAAGTTTAAAATTAATAATGAGACAGCTAAAATCAAGTCCGATAAGGATCAGTATCCAATGTAAATATTTACATGATTTTTTTTTGCGTTGCATATTTTTTTTAAATTAAAGAAGTTTTGTTTTTAATTGGAAGCTAATAATATTTCAAAATGAAATCCTGCTTTTATCAAATTTAAAATATTGAAAGTTCAAAATGTCGAAAATGAATAAACATTTATATAATATGAACTGCTAATTAAAAAACGACTTTCCTTTCCAGTAGTTCTGCTTTTCAGCGGGAAATGAGGTGCAGGATAAGTATGCCGTCGCGAGGGTAGGGTTTGAGAAAATCCGTTGAAGTCGGTTTCGCGTTGCGCGGTACCTTAAATGTTTTTGATTTTTCTTTAACGTAGCTTTCGTCGGGTTGAGTTAACGTACAGACGAAGGATATTACGTTCTACATTATCCCGTCTTTGACTCAGAATGTATACCTTGGCGTCGATTTCGTCCGTCGCTTTGGACTGGCCTCAGATTTATTCACAGATTTGTCTTTAAACACCAGAAATGTCAACGAAATCACTTCTACTCCCGATAGACATGACCTGACGCCTAACCAACGGCAACGCCTGGAAGCATCCATCGCTGCTTTCCCATCTTACGCTACCCAAGGCCTCGGCCGCACCACCCTAGTCTCACACACCATCGACGTTGGCGATAGTAAACCGATTAAACAGAGACACTACGCCATCTCGCCGGCCATGGAGAAATTGGTGTATGCGGAGCTAGATAGGATGCTCGAGTTGGGGGTCATAGAAGAGTCCCAAAGTGCCTGGTCATCTCCGGTAACCTTGGTTGTGAAGCCAGGTAAAGTCCGCCTCTGTCTTGATGCCCGTAAGGTAAACGCGGTTACCATCAAGGACGCGTACCCTCTTCCACTCATCGATGGAATACTAGGGAGACTGCCGAAAGCCAATTATATCACCAGTCTCGACCTAAAAGACGCCTTCTGGCAAATTCCACTCGATGAGGGCTCGAGGGACAAAACCGCCTTCACAGTGCCTGGACGACCATTATATCAGTTCGTCACAATGCCCTTTGGCCTGTGTAACGCGCCGCAAACGATGACTCGGTTGATGGACAAGGTCATCCCACCTCACCTAAAACACCAAGTGTTCGTGTACCTTGATGATCTGTTACTCATCACGGAAACGTTCGATCAACACCTCCTACTTCTACAAGAAGTAGCCCTGCACATCAGTAAGGCGGGACTCACCATCAACGTACAGAAAAGTAAGTTTGTCATGAAAGAAGTCCGATACCTAGGACATGTCATAGGACATGGCACTATCAAAACGGATCCAGACAAAACTCGTGCGATTGATGAGTTCCCCTTACCAAAAACTGTGAAGCAGCTACGACGTTTCCTTGGTGTGTGCGGTTGGTACCGAAGGTTTGTTCGGAATTATGCAACAGTTTCAGCGCCCCTGTCAGACATGTTGCGGAAAGGGAAGTTCGTTTGGACCGAACTCAGCCGAAAGGCATTTGAAGAGCTAAAACAAGCCCTCACATCAGCTCCTGTCTTGCACAGCCCCGACTTCACGAAAACCTTCTCCATTCATTGTGACGCAAGTCAACATGGAGTAGGAGCCGTGCTGGTGCAATTGACCGACGAAGGAGAGGAAGCTCCCATCGCCTTCATGTCCAATAAGCTGAATTCGGCCCAAAGAAACTACACTGTTTCCGAGCAAGAATGTTTGGCAGCGGTAATGGCTGTGAAGAAATTCCGAGCTTATATCGAGGGCCACCAATTCGAGATCATCACGGACCACGCGTCACTACAATGGTTGATGAACCAAGCAGATCTAAATGGACGCCTAGCCAGATGGGCTCTTAAACTGCAAGGGTTCAAGTTTTCCATCAAACACTGGAAAGGGACCCAGAACATCGTACCCGACACTCTCTCACGGATGTTTTCCCCAGAGGGAGCCGAATTAACAATAAATGACGAGGACCCCATCGAAATAGATTTGGACAGCCCACATTTCGAATCAGACAGCTACAAAGAGTTGAGGCAAACCATAGCGACCCAACAATCACAGCTGCCTGATTTGAAGGTAATAGACGGCTACGTGTATAGACGAAATGAATACGCCACTGGTGATCCATGGCAGGAAGAAGAGTCTTGGAAACTCTGGGTACCGGAGGAAATGACACAACATCTGATCCTCCGCGCACATGACCATCCTTTAAGTGCCCACGGAGGTTACAGTCGGACGTTACGGCGACTCAAGAAATACTTCTTTTGGCCTAAAATGGCATCTCAGGTCAAAGACTACGTGAGCGCTTGTGGGACCTGTAAAGGCGCCAAAGCGCCCAACCAGCCTCTTCGACCTCCTATGGGTCAACTCAACGTCCCAGAACGCGTATTCCAACGTCTATACATCGATCTACTCGGTCCATATCCTCGGTCTTCCATGGGACACATCGGAGCTATAGTCGTCCTAGACCAGCTTTCAAAGTTCCCAATGGTGGAACCTATCCGTAAATTCACAACTCCATCGATCGTGAAATTCTTAGAGAACCGGGTATTCCATGTGTTCGGGGTTCCAGAGAGTGTGTACTCAGATAATGGAGTACAGTTCCGGTCTCGGTAGTTTAAGAGCCTACTCGAGCAGTATGGCGTTGAACACCAACTGACGCCCATATACTCTCCTCAGTCCAACGCATCAGAACGGTTGAACCGCACCCTATTGGCCGCGATCCGTTCCTACGTCCACCCATCTCAAAAGGATTGGGACCGGCGATTGTCTGCCATCACATGCGCCCTGCGATCCTCATATCATTCCGTCACCGGTGTCGCCCCTTACTTTGCCGCCTTTGGACAGCACATGATTTGCCATGGTAAATCATACCGGCTGTTACGGCAATTAAAGTGTTTGGGAGACCCCGTCGTTGCGCTGGAGCCCCACGAACGTTTAGGAGACCTCCGCCAACAAATCGGACGGAAGACTAAGGCCGCAGGCAGTGCAAATGAAGCGCAGTACAATCGCCGGTCACGATCGGCTAATTTCAAGGAAGGAGATGAAGTTTTCCGGCGAATCTTCCGCCAAAGTGACGCCGCGGGGCATTACAACGCCAAGCTGGACAGGCGATTCTTGAAAAGCCGCATAAAACAGGTAATGGGACCTAACCGTTACCTGATAACGGATCCATCGGGGAAAGAAGTGGGGATATACCCCGCGAAAGACCTGCGCCGATAGATAATTAGTCACGTCTGTTTGTCTGTCCGCATATATTTTCAAAAAAACGCACAAGGGTTGTATACTTCCGGCCAAACATTAACATAAGTCAGTCCGTCCGTCTGTCAATTGTGTTTTCTTCTATTGTTCGACATTTCTAGTCCCGACGCCGAAGCCAACCCATGGTACACAGAAAGATCCTTCAGCTCCTTTTCCGCAATCCGCATCGCCTGGGGATCGCGAGAAAATTAGCTGACCTGTAGTAATTGAGGAGTATGGCTCTAAAAGCCAGCGCTGCCACAGGCACACAGCACAACTCCGCACGAAGTACCACATAGTGCTGGAGCACATGCTCCACCAACCTTACCTCCGTCTCAGGCAGTCTCATTTCAGTAGTCCGCGCGATTGTGAAATTCAATTCTAAGATTTGTCAGTAGGGCGCTTAGCGGCGCGTAAATAATTCATAATAATGAAGAAAGTTATTCAGCCAAATGTTCGAAAGGGGTACGGTGCACCTAGTGCCCAACAAGAAAGCCAAATGAATGCAGTACGAAAAATACATAATTTGCTATCAAGTGGAGCTGTAACAGTCACAGGACCAACACAACCGCGTATTCTAAAACAAAAAATGGGTTGAGTGGCCCCAGCAGAGTGCCTTTTTATGGCATAGATTTATGCAATCCAATTGTATAATTCTATGACATAAATTGGTCACCGGGGTACTCCCCTTCTGATGGGAAGGTTCATACAATTTAAGTTGTATGAGTTTTCCACTCAGAAGAGGAATACCTGGCCACTTCAACAAGCTATCAATGGATTTATTCCGGTTGGGTGGGTATGAAGGGGCTCCACCACCACCCGGTTGCCCCTCTTTCATTTGTGGGCCATGAACTTCGTTGGGTAACGACGATGTCACCCCAAGTTCGCCTTCCTTCTCAGGTTTCACTTGTTCTAGTAACAAGTACATCTCCTTCGGTGAGGTTATCTACAATTTTTCGACTTCGGTCGCCTTTTTGATCTGAAAGCAATTCGTGAATGCGAAATTTTTTGTAGTGGGTCCTCGTGCTGGGGAAACGAACCCGCCCCACGACACCGCAATGCTAGCCTGCCAGCGCATTCACGCGTCTCCAGACGTGGGCATTCTCGGCAGATACCTCCATCTTCTTCTGCCGGGGCAGCAGACCATCGCTGCAGTCTTTCACGGACTTATTGAAACTCTTTAATTCACTACAGATTCCGAAGAAGTTTCAATATGAAGATATCGACCCTCGTCACTTCAGCAGTTTGATAAATTCTTCTATTCGATAAATAATGTTTCCAATTCGTCTCAGGCTTTCTGTACAAACCAGTACATGCACGAAGACATTTCCTTTCGAAAACTCTTAATTTTTCCATAGTACTAGCGCTCTGGTTGTACCAGATCTGACATCCATATGTCAAAACTGGTCTAACCAGTGTCTTGTAACAGATAATTTTGACCTTTTGATCAATGTATCTGGAATGAAAGAGCTTTCGAAGGGCCATGACTACTTTGAGTGCCTTACTGAACATCTTTTGGAGATTGCTCTGGACTATTGTAGCTTTTCGGTCTGCCGTATAGATGATCAGATCATTAGCAAACGCTACCAATGATCGCGTTGGCGAGACGTTAAAATCAAAGCCGTTCAAAAGCTTGCGAATGAAGATTGAGAAGAGCAGAGGCGCAGTAACTGTTCCTTGCTGTAGACCATTCAAGACCTTGAACTCGCGCATTGTTGTCAGATTTCCATCAGTTAAAACAAACGATTTCCCGTATAACATATTGCACATCATGGCGACAAGGTGTCTAGGGAACTTGTCCTGAAGGAGTTTAAAAATAAGTCCATCTAACCATACCGTATCAAAGGCTTTCTCCATATCAATGAGACATGCTCCAACACATTGTCTATCATTTAGTTTCCAACAGATATCTGAGGTTACTTTCGTTATTGCATGTGTGGTCGAATGCCTGGCACGAAAACCAAATTGGCAATTCGGCATCAACTCATTTTCCTCAATTTGGGCGTTTAATGCTCTGTTGAGTATCACTTCAAACACCTTGCTGATGTTAGGCAGCAAGCTGATTGGGCGATAGCTTTTGGGGCATGAAGATTCTTTTCCTTTCTTCAAGATCGGAAATATCTTAGCCGTTTTCCACTCATTTGGGAAATATGAATTGCTCAACATGTTGTTGAACAATATGCAATAGTTTCTAATAGCAACCTCAGGCAAATGTCGGAGCACTACATTTGGAATACCATCAGTGCCACATGATTTCTTGTTGTTTATCTTGCGAAATATGAAACACAAGTCTTCATAGCTGACAAAATAATCAATAAGATTCAAGCTCGGTATGAGGTCAGATGTTAATGTTTCATTGAAATGAAGAATTGATTGGCCGTTCAGGCTTGATTTGAAGTCGGAAACTTTTGCTTCAACGACCTCTGAAAATATTTCGTTCCCTCTCTCAGGGTTTGGTAGATGAACCAATTCAAAATGTGTTCCAATCAGGGCAAGTTTATCCAATCCTTCACGAATAATCCTGTTTCCATTTCTATCCGGAGTCGTACTATCAATTTCGATACCAGCCCTATCGAGAAGATTTATCTCATCACTAGTGACTTCAAGATTCGATACCTTCACTCGAGACTTCTTGCGGAATATGCTATTCACTTTCGCGAACACGCCGTCTGGGTCCTGTGGGCTAATACCCCTCAAGTTTTCCGCCCATTGATTGCTGACCTCACTCCTGAAGTATGACCGGATTAAGTTCCGGACATTCTTCAGATGTAATTTCAACAAAGACAACGAGGGATGGTTGTAGTCCAAAAATCGTCGATAAATTTTGTTGACGCGTGTGAGAAGGAGGCTTTTCAATCTTTTCAACCTTGCGATGGTTGGTGTTTCATATCCTTTCATAGTGTTTCGATGTTTAATCTTTGGAACTACTTTCTCAATCGTTTCCAACGTCAGCTTCTCTAACTTCGACAAATAGACATCTATTTCATCGTTAGTTAGATTCCTGTCATTAGGAACCATTGAGGAAGAGTTGCCACCATCAGAAGGGGGACATTGCTTCTGGTACTCCCGATTAAACTTATTTTGAAACTTTCCCCAGTCAGTTTTTTTGAAATTCAACCGATGATTTTCATGTTGAACTGGAATGAGGAAGAAATCATCCCTGTGATGATTGATTTCCATTACGATTGCGTTATGGTCGCTATCATAATGAAGCACCTGCAGTTTCCGTTGAGGACTATTAAAGCTGAATTCGAGTCTTGCGTCAGCAATGCAAAGGTCCAAATATGAATTTGTCCTAGGGTATGTTGGGAACTCCGACCTATATAGAGTGCACCTGTATTCAATTTGGTTCTCTGTTATCCACGATTTCAGGAATACACCTCTTGGATTATTGGTGGCGTTCAGCCATGATGTATGCTTGGCGTTCAGGTCCCCAGCAAGAATATAATAGTTATGCAGCCTGTTCAATTCGAGTATTTCAAACAAGAAATTGAGTTCCTCCTTGAGCTTGAGAACAGTTCCACCAGTTGCATAGGCAGAGATAACGAAGAGGTAAGCCAAGAAACAAAAACAAACGATGGAGTTCCGTAACTTATTTCCTGGTGACACTGTTATCTTGCCTCTTTTAATTGCCAGCAACACTCTTTGTAAATTATTTTAGTAGATCGTATGTAAAAATTATCAGTAGAAAAATCGATTACTCTATTTCAAGAGATATCCCCTCCTAGGATTGTTTTTACTTCCCACATACTGTCTTCTAATTTCTCCAACGCATGTTTCAAAAAATCAGAAAATCCATTGTCTGATTATATCAGGGGTAGTTTTTTTCAGCAATACTGACTTCGACGACCAGAACTTACTTTATAATCAATTAATTTAAAATCAGTCTGTTTTATTTTCTTTGCTATTTACTATCATAAGTTGTATTATTTGTTATTTATTAACAGGGTTCGTTTCATTTCTTGTTATTATTTGTATTGTCGCGTTTTATGGTTCCCGGCCAATAATTTTAATGTTCCGGGAAAGTGAAAACGCGATGTCTCTTAATTTAAGTTAAAAGAGTTTATTTAATTACAAAAAAAAATGAACAATCACTTATTTAACTATTTCACAATTTTAATTTTCACTATTAAAAGTCTAACACTTGTCCATAAATTTCTTATCGCAATTGTCTTCTAAAATCACTTCACTATTACTCGATCAATATCACTTTCCACACACTATCGCCGTTTTTACTATCGCGGTTGAATGAAATGATCCCCCCTTTCATTCAGCTCGCCTTTATATAGGGTCTCCATCCGTTCAATGCATTTCTCGTACATTGGCGAATGTTCTGCCGAGAGGTATCTGGTATATTCGAGCAGATGAATGGAGCAGTGACTCACTTCCAAATGTTGATCATGCTTGGTGGGTTCTCGTGGTTTCGAGTAAATTCATTTTGTTGATGTTCTTAATGGTTGTGAAAACAATTGCGACAGTAGCTCGCAGAATTATTTGTACATGTAACAGTGTTATTGGTTAGGTATTAATAGTGGTCGTATTATTTCTTTTTATTATTGTTGGACAGTTATTAATAGTGTTCGCATTAAACTTGAGTCTAAATCCAAATAAATTCGAACTTATAAACTATTCAATAAGCCTAGTAAATATTTCTAGATAAAATTTTAATACGCACGGAATATTGGTCTTTACCATAGATTCAAACCTGCTTTCATGTTTGGCTAATAAATTAAGCAAATCGATAAAATTAGTGGCCAAAAAATTAATAATTAAAGCATCTTTAGACCATTCGAATGTTTCAAATTGGGAGGATGTAGGATGGTCGCTAAAAGTTTGGCTTATTCGTAAAGTTTAAGACAAAATAAATTACGTTCAACATCACTTATCGAATTTCAGGGTTATAATATTTCGGAAATATCGTTCGAACTTAACTTTTTATTATATCAGTCGGTTGTGATTTTTCATTTTCTTGTTCTTTTTCTCTTCGTCGCTGTCTGTCTTCTTGATCATAAATAAAAATGGAGACATATCAATGAGACCGCCAGCTGTGATTCCTTACAGGTGTGAGAATTGACCGTGACTCGGGCTGTAATATATTTTGAGAAATCCAACGCGCAGCAAGTTCTTCATTCTAATGGAAGTTAGAGTTGTTTTCATTCGGGGCCGCCTAATTATCAAAAATGCGTCCGACTATAGTTTTCGGTGCAATACCTTCTAAAGCATCTACGAGGGTCATTCAACAAGTACTTAGCCTCACCGCCCGATGGCACTGCTATTACAAAAGAGTTTTACCATCGTGCAGTACATTCTTTTAGTAGCCTACTGTTTCAGTCATTTCTCTTCATTCGTTTTGTTTTGATAGCCTTTGGAAGCCAGCGTGCCGGTCGGTTGTACAAAAATGGAAAAAGAACAATATCGTTCAGTGATTAGATTCTTGTTTTTGGAAGGGAAAACGCGCAGCGAAATCAAAGATCGCTTGGATGTTATGTACGGTGACTCTTCTCCTTCAATGGCGACCGTCAAGAATTGGTTCAGCGAGTTTGTTCGTGGCCGCACATTGGTTTTTGATGAGCCACGCCCAGGTGTCCCGAAAACGGCTGCTCTCGTGTTGGCAGACCGTCGATTGAAGTTTCGTGAGATCGCTGAGACTGTGGACATCGCAGAAGGAACGTTGCATCATATTCTACACGAAGAACTTGGCATGAGAAAGCTGTCGGCGCGATGGGTGCCGCGTTTCCTCACACCGGAAAACAAACGCAACCGTGAGACCACATCGGCGACGTGATTGGCGCTGTTTTAGCGCAATCCGGCAGAATTTTTGCGTTGTTTCGTGACCGTCGACGAAACATGGATTCACTGGTACACACCAGAGACCAAGGAACAGTCGAAACAGTGGACTTCACCCGAGGGAACGTGCTCCGAAGAAGGCGAAGACTGTTCGATCGGCTGGAAAAGTGATGGCCACCGTTTTCTGGGATTCACAAGGTGTGATCCACATCGATTACCTTGAGAAGGGTAAAACAATCACGGGGCGCTACTATGCAGACTTATTGGGCCGATTTGACGTCGAATTGAAGAAAAAGCGGCCCCGCTTGGCGAAGAAAAAAATGCTGTTCCACCGCGGAAACGCGCCGGCTCACACCTCCGCCGTCGTCATGGCCAAATTGCTCAAATTGCGCTACAAATTGCTGCCCCATCCACGGTACTCGCCAGATTTGGCCCCCTGTGACTACTTTTTGTTTCCAAACCTGAAAAAATTACTCGCCGGGAATAGGTTTGGGTCGAATGAGGAGATTATCGCCGCCACGGAGGCTTATTTTGCAGCCCTCGAGAAAATGTATTTTTTGGACGGGTTGAAAAAGTTAGAGTATCGCTGGACCAAATGTATCGAGCTTGAAGGAGATTTTGTGGAAAAATAAATTGCCATCTTTCCAAAATTTTCGTTTTTCTTCTGCAGGCTAAGTACTTGTTGAATGACCCTCGTATCATAACGTCACGATCGATTTTATTCATAATCAGATTCTAGAACACGCAGGTAACCATCAATCTCAATTGCCCGAAAATATTTGAGGAGACCATGATATTCTTTGCGGCTACACTGAACTGTGTCCAACAGTTTATCATACGTAAAGAGCAATTTTCGCTCGACGCAGTATTTATTTTCAGGCCCTGAGTACCTTGTCATTTGTAACAACTCTCCGAGTTTTTTTCGATCGTGTTTTTATTTGCCGGCATTCTAAATATTCATCACCGCGTTCTAACTTCCGATCAACGGACACTTCCTCTTTGTTGCTGTTGTTCAGGCTTCGGTCAATGGAGCGGCTACCACCTCTAGAACCTTTCAGCGGAGACGTGCTCGGTGCTTCAAATACGTACTTTTTACTGTATTCAGCTTCAATCGTAAATGTTTCCTTGCATCGAATGCATTTGTATTCTCGTTTAAATTCAAGTAGTCTACTTGGCCCTAATCGTACAACATTCCCTTTAACCTGGACAAATTGACCCACATTATAATTTCCAGGAAATGATCCTTTCAGAGGTCCATCAGGTTGTGTTAAATTTATAAATCGAACGTGACATTTTTCTTTTATAAGGGATCCTTCTTCATGAAAATTGTTTCCCTCAATTAGTGCCTTTTGTGCGTCTAGAAAAGCTTTATTCCGTTTCGGCACTGCGTTCCAAACATTTTGCAAAACTTCATTAAATAATAGTGGTCGATTACGCTGCAAGTGGGTGATGTTAACATTTAGTGAAACATGCACACTATCGTTTCCGTCATTCAATAAATTTGTAATATCATCACTATGAAATTCTTTTAAATATTCAAGCATTTCTACTTTTACTCATGCTATAACTTAATATTGATACATATGTTGTTTTGGTTTACAAAATTATTTCACTTACTGAAAACAGTTCTCATGCCCGGGTTATTTAGACTTCGGGGTTATGTCCACTGTCTGGTCCAGAAATGTCCCATTTGGTTCCTTGTCTTGGTAATTCTGAAAAATAAAAAGATTTGCCTGATGACATTTCCCTCTGAGTGAAATGTTGGTGCTGTAGGAGGCTTCCTTACCTCGTTGCGAGTCGGCACTTAACTTGCCATTACAACCTTCAATCCTGTAATTCCTTGACCACACGTCAATAGTCTTAAATTCCCTATGCCAAATTAATATGGTATGCACCGAATCACATATAAAATAAAATCTCCGTCTAGAACGCAGCTTCTGTAAATTTGCGTCAACCTATGGACTACTTGTACAAAGACCCGCGAATATTGTGGCACGTGCCTTCCCTCTTTGACAGTTCCACCGACTCTAACTGCCATCAGTTTTGGGTGCCATTCCTCGACTCAAACTGACGTAGGATGGGATTGTCATCCAAAGCTGACGTTCGCTCGAAAGCCATATGGGAGCGATGCGCATGTGTGCGAGCCGGCAGTGGTGTAGGGTCGCCTCATTACAAAATTAAAAACAAAATGCTTAAATTGAACTTTTACCACGATGTAACTAGAAAACTATTGTGGTTGTGCTATTGAGAACCTTCTTGTGCGTTGTTTTTCTTCTAGAAAGTTCAAAAACAACAAGCAAACTATAGATTCTGGTCAATCAGTGCCGCTTATTTCACTTAGTCGGCAATCTGTTAAGGGAAATTATGTCAGACATTTTTCAACAAAACTTTATAATGAATTTGAATGGCTTTGTGGGTGCAACATATTAACAAACCCCTTTGCTGGCCTTGTTTGCTAAAATAGCTCAAGAGCATCTGCGCTGCATATGGAAAAAGTTTGGTAATTTACCACGTATTGAGACAATGATCAATTGCCAGCACATTAACATTAACATTAAAGCACACAACGACCAAGTCAAAAAAAAAAATCGTGAAATTTTAAAATGCCTCATCGATGTTGTATCCTTTCTTGGTACTCTAGAACTGGCTTTTCGTGGCCATAATGAACCTTCTAGTTCATCGAACAGAGGCGATTATGTGGAAACCATTTCTTTGCTTGCAAAGCATAACCCCATTTTTAAAAAAACCATCTCGAAAACTCAAAACTTTTTTCAGGCATGTCAAAAGATATTCAAAATCATTTGATTGGATCAATTTCTTCCATTATTTTTGATACTATCCGCAAGCAAATTGAGTAGTCTCCCTTTGTATCAATAATGTTAGACGAAACAACTGATGTATCCACAAAGTCTCAGCTTTCCACAATATTAAGGCACGTTACTGAAGATGGTATTTATTATACAGGATTGTTTTCTTGGCTTTCGAGATCTATCTACCGATAGAACAGCTTAAGCCCTATATGATCATGTTCGTGAAATATGCTAATTTGAATGTGAAGAAAAATTAGTTTCACAAAGTTATGATACAGCAGCGGTTATGTCTGGTGAAGTAAACGGCTTACAAAAAAATGTGAGAGAAAAGTTTCTAGGTGCTATATTTGTACATTGTTTTGCTCATAGATTAAACTTAACTCTTGCACAGTCTTGTGAAAAAATCCGAATGCCGAATTTTTCTTAATTTTTAGTCATTCCACTAAAAGGTGTTCGCAATTCGATGAAAAAGAAGATTGCCTAGAGTTGTTACTACTAGATGGAACTTTAATGGCCTCTTAGTAACAACTTTATTTGAAAATATATCAGATTTGGAAAATCTTTTCATAGATATCGTAAATACTGGTGCCTGGGACAGTGAAAATTTTAACGCTGCAAAAGGGCGTTTAGCAACCATAAGTGATTTTCAATTTCATTTTCTGTTAACTGTATTTGCATCAATTTGTCCATTTTTTCGCATTTTATTCAACATTTTCAAAACAAAATATAATGACATTTCATGCTGTATTAAGAAATTGATAATTTAAAAAGTAGCCTCCAAGCCATTCGATCGAATTTTGATTTATTTGAAAAGATACAATGGGCAAGTGTGACCTTCCTTCCAACCGGAAAAAATCCCGACATTCGGTGGATGGAGAAATAAACTTAAAATCAAGTTAAAGGCAACTTGTTTGTGAAATTCTGGACAACATAAGCCAAGAATTGAATATAAGATTTGAATCACTAAATCAATAAAAATTTTTAGAATTGCTGAGCACTTCCTTATACCCGAATTTTTCCCCTAAGTTTTCGAGTACATTTTTCACTAATTTGCAGCAATCTTACCCAAACAGATTTGACTTTTCATCCTTACGCACAGAGCTTTTAGTTCTTTTTTCTGATTGTGATATGAAGGGTAAAAACTTTAAAGAATTTTTTTAATATTTCCCCAATAATCAACTTAGCAGCAGTTTTCCTGATTTTTTCAAGCTTTCACAGTTAGTTTTAACTATACCAGCAACAATAGCTTCAGCAGAACGTAGCTTTTTAACATTGAAAAGAATGAAAAATTACCTTAGAAATCCTACCGGGGAAGAACGTGTAGCAATCGACCAGGTTGTGCATAGGAACTGCTCGAGAAACTTCCAAAAAAATGTTGAAAAATCACGGCGATGTTTGTAGTTTTAAGACACAGCATATGAATTCATCTAAGGAGCGTAGTAATAGTGTAGTTAGTACGGAAGAAAGTGGCAGTAACTATATTATAGTCAATGGCACTGGGCGTCTATCGCCCCTTTTCCAAACAGTTGAAACAGTCTCGATAGCTGACACTGGATACGGAAGCGATGGCGAACTGAAAGCCTCAGTTGTAAGAAGTAACGGCTCACAAAAATCAATAGATACGCCGGGCCCACCACTGGCGCAGACATAAGCAGGAATAGCAAATTATCAGTTAGTAAATAATAACGTTTTAAATCTCGTAGCCGAAACTGCTTTGCTGATATCATCGTCTCGAAACTCGCCCAGTTTAGTAGTTCCAACACAAAAGTTACTTACTGTTCGCAATAACAGTACCAATGACATTGTACAAATTTCTTCAAAACTACCAACGCCATCACAGCAGTCACCACAACCAATATCCCGTTCACCGATCCATTTGCAACAACAGCAACACCTTCCATCCAAACCACACCAACAGCAATTGCAGCAAATACAACAAATCCAGCTGCAACAGCGACAACACCCAAGTCACGATGATCAAGAGCCGCGACAGCAGCAACAAACAGTGGGCCAAAGCAATTCAGGGCGACTTTCTTGTCCTCATTGTAACCTGAATTGTACAAAACCATCGGTTTTACAGAAACATATCCGATTGCCTTGCAAAGTGCGCGGTGCTCGAAATGTGGAGATTTCAAAAGTTGTTGCCGGGGGGTCGGCTGGAGATCTTGAGACCGCGTAGACGCTGCGAGGAAAAGAGATTCTGTAGTGAATAATTGAGTTCCATAAATGTCCGTGAAGGACTGCAGCGATGTTCTGCTGCCTCGGCAGAGGAAGGTGTTGATTCCTGCCGAGAATGCCCTCGTCCGGAGACGCGTGAATGCGCTGGCAGGCTAGCATTGCGGTGTCGTGGGGCGGGTTCGTTTCCCCGGCACGAGGACTCACTACAAAACATTTCGCATTCACGAATTGCTTGCAGAGTTCGAGAGGACGACCGAAGTCGCAAATCTGTAGATAACCTCCACGAAGGAATTACGACTTGTTGCGAGAACAAGAGAAACCTGAGAAGAAAGGCGAACTTGGGGTAACCTCGTCTTTACCCAAGTAAATTCAGGGCCCACAAATGAAAGAGGGGCAACCGGGTGGTGGTGGAGCCCCTTCATGCCCACCCAACCGGAATAAATCCAATGTTAAACTGTTGAAGTGGCCAGGTATTCCTCTGCTGAGTGGAAAACTCATATAACTTGAATTATATGAACTTTCCCATCAGAAGGGGAGTACCCCGGTGACCAATTTATGTCATAGAATTATACAAGTGAATTGCATAACTTTATGCCATAAAAGGGCACTTGGCTTGGGCCACTCAACCCATTAAGTCTCCTGAAACAAAAAAATTTTTAAGTACCCGGTGGCTGGCTCATATTTTGGGGTGGAAGCCTGCCACCGTACCGGGTCCTATACCCGATTGGAAAAGACCGGAAGGAAAAGACCGATTTTCCATTTAATCCATCATTTTTTTTTGTTTTTATTCGAACAACGTTAAAGCAATGGAACAGTATGATTTTTCTATGGCAATCAGCACAGCAATTTACAACACCATATTGAAAAGCATTTAATCGTTGAAAGAGGGAAATTGATATTAAAAGAAGATTAACATTATACGAAAATTCATTTTTTCTCTGATTTCCTGTAGTATTATAATTATTGTGGTTAGCTCTTGTAGATGCCACACTTTCACCCTACATACATTATGTAAAAAAAAAAATTCTTACATAGATTTTTTACGACGATTCTTTTTCTCTTTTTTTTTTTTTCTTTTTTACAAATTCAATAAATATTTTTCAAAAAAAAATATTTCAATAAATATTCAATAAATATATATATTTTTTTTTTTTTTTAAACTCAATAAATATTTAATTAAAATTCAATAAATATTTTTTTTAAAAAAATTCGATAAATATTTTTTGTTTAAAAAATTTCAATAAGTATTTAATAAAAAAAATGTTAAGAGGTTACTTACAGTACCTTTCCCTCGACGACGAGCGCTCGCTGACGATATGGAGGTAAGCAAGTCCTGAAATTTTTGGTAGTGAAGAATCGCGTCCATACATCAAATTTTTAACACACGAGTATTAAGACATAGAATAACTCTTAAGGGTGTATAAAATCATCTAAAAAATTCAGCTATCAAAGTGTAAATACATATAGACTTCCTTGAATATCAGAACCGTATGGTCTTCGAACGTGGTAATGCTCGCTGCTACTTCTTCTACGGCTTTTAATGTTTAATATTGCGTTTATATGCAATCCGTTGGTCAATATATGGATTGAGTGATTTGACTAATTCTTCTGGATCTAACTTTCCAGTTGATTTATCACTCCTTGTTGAACTATGTTTGAATACACAATGCGCCTTTTTGCATACAAACGGTGTGGTTTCCCAGAAACAGGGAGTACGGTCCCGCCGTTTCCCAATCAACATGTGCCGCTCCGTAATATGAAGATCTTCACCTCGGCCTTCCAACCACCTGTTGCACCCCACTTCGGGACCTAATGCTGATGGCTCATGGCGATATTGGCAGTTGCTATCATTTTTTACAGGCACGGTCGTAGAAAAAGTAGCAATATCTGAAGTTCCTTTTTTTTTTTTTTTTTTTTCTTCTTCTTTTTCCGCTGTGGTAGAAGATGTCTCTGCCACAAACGTTTTCTTAGCACGTCACCCTCGTCAACCATCCAACCATATTCCTCCAAGGACCACCACGAGCACACAAATCACTTGTTGGCACTGTATCGAATCCGTCTTATCTACGGAGCGGTTTATGGGAAACTGTTCCCTGAAAACATCTTCGAGGCAAACGCAATAACCTCGCTCGTACCATATGGAAATAAAAGTGCCATCTATGTGTGAACATGCGGTGGTGATAATGCACACTCATTTCGGTTATTTTTAAAATTCGAAATTGTTTATTTTTGTAGATTCGATTAAGTTTTCAATTGAAAGCAATTTATGTTTATAATTATTAGGCGTAATTAAGGCGGAAATAAATCGAAAGAATAGGACAGGCACGCGTTAATTACCCACAAACAAAACAATTTTTAATTAATATTATGGTTGGAAAGGGTAAAATTTGACAAATTTTGTGGGGTTTAAATGATACAATGATTTTATCTTCCTATAATTTAAGGGGTTAACCGTTTCGTTCTAAGCATTTGCATACCGCATTACACCCAATTAGTTAAATTATGTTCAAAAGATATTGTAATAAAATCACTACACATTAAAACAGTTTTAGAATTTTGTTTCCCGGGTGTTAAGTACAAAAGAAATTTTTCCCTTTAATTATTTTTCATGCGAGAGAAAAAAAAAACGAGTGTCGCGATGAGGAAGGTGACTGAAGGGTTACTCCTTGTTGAATTGAGTTGGTGCGGTGTGCCTGTGTCAGCGCTGCTTTTAGAGCCATAGCTCCTAGATTACTACAGGGCAGCTAATTTTCTCGTGATCCCGAGGCAATGCGGATTGCGAAAAAGGAGCTGAAGGATATTTCTGTGCATCATGGGTTGGCTTCGGCGTCGGGACTAGAGATGACGGACAATAAAAGAAAAACACAATTGACAGACGGACGGACTGACTTATGTTAATGTTTGCCCGGAAATATACAACCCTTGTGCGTTTGTTGAAACTATATGCGGACGGACAAACAGACGTGACTAATTATCTATCGACGCAGGTCCTTCGCGTGGTATATTCCCACTTCTTTTCCCGATGGATCCGTTATCAAGTAACGGTTAGGTCCCATTACCTTCTTTATGCGGCTTTTCAGGAATCGCCTATCCAGCTTGGCGTTGTAATGCCCCGCGGCGTCACTTTGGCGGAAGTTTCGCCGGAAAACTTCATCTCCTTCTTTGAAATTAGCAGATCGTGACCGGAGATTGTACTGCGCTTCATTTGCACTACCTGCGGCCTTAATCTTCCGTCCGATTTGTTGGCGGAGGTCTCCTAGACGTTCGTGGGGCTCCAGCGCAACGACGGGGTCTCCCAAACACTTTAATTGCCGTAACAGTCGGTATGATTTACCATGGCAAATCATGTGCTGTCCAAAGGCGGCAAAGTAAGGGGCGACACCGGTGACAGAATGATACGAGGATCGCAGGGCGCATGTGATGGCAGACAATCGACGATCCCAATCCTTTTGAGATGGGTGGACGTAGGAACGGATCGCAGCCAATAGGGTGCGGTTCAAACGTTCTGATGCGTTGGACTGAGGAGAGTATATGGGCGTCAGTTGGTGTTCAACGCCATACTGCTCAAGTAGGCTCTTAAACTGCCGAGACCGGAACTGTACTCCATTATCGGAGTACACACTCTCTGGAACACCGAACACATGGAATACCCGGTTCTCTAAGAATTTCACGATCGATGGAGTTGTGAATTTACGGATAGGTTCCACCATTGGGAATTTTGAGAGCTGATCTAGAACGACTATAGCTCCGATGTGTCCCATTGAAGACCGAGGATATGGACCGAGTAGATCGATGTATAGACGCTGGAACACGCGTTCTGGAACGTTGAGTTGACCCATAGGAGGTCGAAGAGGCTGGTTGGGCGCTTTGGTGCCTTTACAGGTCTCACAGGCGCTCACGTAGTCTTTGACCTGGGATGCCATTTTAGGCCAAAAGAAGTATTTCTTGAGTCGCCGTAGTGTCTGACCGTACCCTCCGTGGGCACTTAAAGGATGGTCATGTGCGCGGAAGATCAGATGTTGTGTCATTTCCTCCGGTACCCAGAGTTTCCAAGACTCTTCTTCCTGCCATGGATCACCAGTGGCGTATTCATTTCGTCTATACACATAGCCGTCTATTACCTTCAAATCAGGCAGCTGTGTTTGTTGGGTCGCTATGGTTTGCCTCAACTCTTTGTAGCTATCTGATTCGAAATGTGGGCTGTCCAAATCTATTTCGATGGGGTCCTCGTCAGTTATTGTTAATTCGGCTCCCTCTGGGGAAAACATCCGTGAGAGAGTGTCGGGTACGATGTTCTGGGTTCCTTTCCGATGTTTGATGGAGAACTTAAACCCTTGCAGTTTAAGAGCCCATCTGGCTAGGCGTCCACTTAAATCTGCTTGGTTCATCAACCATTGTAGTGACGCGTGGTCCGTGATGATCTCGAATTGGTGGCCCTCGATATAAGCTCGAAACTTCTTCACAGCCATCACCGCTGCCAAACATTCTTGCTCGGAAACAGTATAGTTTCTTTGGGCCGAATTTAGCTTATTAGACATGAAGGCGATGGGAGCTTCCTCTCCTTCGTCGGTCAATTGCACCAGCACGGCTCCTACTCCATGTTGACTTGCGTCACAATGAATGGAGAAGGTTTTCGTGAAGTCGGGGCTGTGCAAGACAGGAGCTGATGTGAGGGCTTGTTTAAGCTCTTCAAATGCCTTTCGGCTGATTCCGGTCCAAACGAACTTCCCCTTCCGCAACATGTCTGACAGGGGCGCTGAGACTGTTGCATAATTCCGAACAAACCTTCGGTACCAACCGCACACACCAAGGAAACGTCGTAGCTGCTTCACAGTTTTTGGTAAGGGGAACTCATCAATCGCACGAGTTTTGTCTGGGTCCGTTTTGATAGTGCCATGTCCTATGACATGTCCTAGGTATCGGACTTCTTTCATGACAAACTTACTTTTCTGTACGTTGATGGTGAGTCCCGCCTTACTGATGTGCAGGGCTACTTCTTGTAGGAGTAGGAGGTGTTGATCGAACGTTTCCGTGATGAGTAACAGATCATCAAGGTACACGAACACTTGGTGTTTTAGGTGAGGTGGGATGACCTTGTCCATCAACCGAGTCATCGTTTGCGGCGCGTTACACAGGCCAAAGGGCATTGTGACGAACTGATATAATGGTCGTCCAGGCACTGTGAAGGCGGTCTTGTCCCTTGACCCCTCATCGAGTGGAATTTGCCAGAAGGCGTCTTTTAGGTCGAGACTGGTGATATAATTGGCTTTCGGTAGTCTCCCTAGTATTCCATCGATGAGTGGAAGAGGGTACGCGTCCTTGATGGTAACCGCGTTTACCTTACGGGCATCAAGACAGAGGCGGACTTTACCTGGCTTCACCACCAAGGTTACCGGTGATGACCAGGCGCTTTGGGACTCTTCTATGACCCCTAACTCGAGCATCCTATCTAATTCCGCATACACCAATTTCTCCATGGCTGGCGAGATGGCGTAGTGTCTCTGTTTAATCGGTTTACTATCGCCAACGTCGATGGCGTGTGAGACTAGGGTGGTGCGGCCAAGGCCTTGGGTAGCGTAAGATGGGAAAGCAGCAATGGATGCTTCCAGGCGTTGCCGTTGGTTAGACGTCAGGTCATGCCTATCGGGAGTAGAAGTGATTTCGTTGACATTTCTGGTTTTTAAAGACAAATCGGTGAATAAATCGGAGGCCAGTCCAAAGCGAAGGACGAAATCGACACCAAGGTATACGTTCTGAGTCAAAGACGGGATAATGTAGAAGGTAATATCCTTCGTCTGACCCCTGAACGTCACGGGTGTTGTTAGTTTAC
This sequence comes from Odontomyia ornata, assembly GCA_963969285.1. Taxonomy (NCBI): domain Eukaryota; kingdom Metazoa; phylum Arthropoda; class Insecta; order Diptera; family Stratiomyidae; genus Odontomyia; species Odontomyia ornata. The sequence continues at coordinate 154,482,913 of OZ017738.1, read as the reverse complement.
CTCGTATAGGGTGTTTGGTGCCATCAGCTGTACTGATTTCAGTGCGCCAGGATTTAATCAAGTTCGGGTATTCTTGGAGCACTTTCGAGCCAAAGCTCGAGGCAAGACAACTGATACTGGCACCCGTGTCGATCAATGCAAACACGGTCTCGCCCAACACTTTAATTGGATGATAAGGTCTGATCTCATTCTCAGCAACCTCCGAGATGTTACAAGAGTGTAAGGTTCGACGGCAGGTGCGCACTCTCTTGCGGTAATTCCGCCAACGACGGGTTGACCATTTTGTCGTGCACGAACGGGAAGTGACGACTTCGGAAGCAAATATTCGCTCTCGAGCCACTCGATATTCCTGCAGTCTAACATGATAAGGTTTTAGAGTGCGTACTTGAGGCTGCCGCGGTTCTTCTGGCAGTGACTGCGATGGTCGTTTTAATATTGTCGTTGGTGAGGTCTCCGGAAGAGAGTGAACATCCGCAGTCGTAATGGTCATGGCTGGTGGGTTAACGTCATGTTGGTTGGGGTGAGCCACTGATTGAGGAGCTACTGTCGGGGTTTCGAGTACCGCTGAGGTGGCCGGGTACTCTTTTGGCCGTTTTTTCGTGCGGCACATTCAGAACAGTCCGGGAAGTAAGTGTCCGGCTTGCCGCAACCGTAGCAGAAAACCTTACGTTCTGCGCGGCATGAAATAAACCGGTGTCCGGTTTGGTGACAATTCCAGCAGGTCGTAAGACTTCCCACTGCCGCTACAGCAAGCTGGTCTGGGTCCAAATCATCCTCCAGATCTAGGGTGGTATAATCTGGGGCCAATTCCGCGATTCCTCGTCGAGGACCCGTCCTGGTTAGTAAGTATGGCCGGTCCCGTAGGTCTTCCTCAAACCCTTCTATGCGACGCACATTTCTCAGCAGGGCCTCCATACTCTGTGGATCGGAGTTCACGATATGCCGACGAATCTCCGGTCTCAGATTTCGCTTTAGCAGGCGCAGAATTTGGGTAGAAGACAATGGCTCTGACAGCTGGTCATTCAACCGAAGGATATCGGCTCGATATTTATGGAAGGACTCGTCCGGACGCTGCCATCTAGCATTCATCTTATCCAGGACTAATTCGTCCATGTCGACCGTAGGGTATTCCATGCGGAGTACCTCCTTCAGCCGTGACCAGCGTATGGATGGTGGAGCTGAATGTATTCTCCAATATGTCTCCAGGGCTGCTCCCCTAAGCAGCATAGGCAAGTACCCTGCGAGCGCTGTGCGGTCTCCTGCTAGCATCTGCTCAATCAGTGACTCCACCCGACTTATGAAAACCTCTACCGTTATCGTGTTGGGTTCCCCACTGAAATGTAGATTCCATCCCTGGATGATGCTGGGGATCTGTGTCGGCTTCAGCCGATACATGTCGTGTGGATGGAAGCGTTGGTCCGGCGGAATCACGGGAGCCTGATTTGGTGGCGGTGCTTGGCTCAATCGGGGCCGGTAAACTGGAGCCAACGGATTCATGGCTGTACCTGGCCGGATCCGTTCGGGATCACGCCGCGAGTCTACTGGGAAATCCCACGGATTTGGGTCCGAATCCCACATAGGAGGAGTTCTTGGCCGGAATGGTGCGGGGTTCTCTCTCTGGCTCTCTAGAGAGGCGAGCCGGGTGGACATGTCCTGTACGAGCGCCATTAGATCTCTTAGAACTGTGGTTTCCACAGCCACCGGTGGACTCGCTTCTTCTGCAGGCGGAACTGCTTCAGCCCTGTAGTCATCGTCTCGTGCACTCCTTGTCGTGGATGGAAGGGGTCCGCTTCTGGGGACAGCTCCACTTGCACTGGAGGACTGAGGTCGTTCTGTTGCTGGCTGTGCGATTTCCAAAGGCTGACGACAGAGCGGGCAAGTGGATGAGGTTTGCCGCAGTTGTGCCAAACACAGCAGATGTAGCCTGTGTCCGCACTGCAACCTCTGGCTTGTAGTTTCGTCCATGTCCTCGTGACAGATGGAACACAATAGAGCTGGTCCGGCATCCGACCGCAACTTTCTCCTTTCGGGAGTTCTTTTTGTAGGCATTTTAAATCCAAATGGTTTTCCTAATTAAATACCTAGATAAATAAATAATGAAGAATATGGGTATATAAGATTAGCTATATGAATAATGACAATAATGAAGAAAAGGTGAGAAAAAGTTACTAAAATTCTTATGTGGCCGTCAGTGGCGAACTATCTCAGAACCTCACAAAAAAAAAGTATGAAAAAATTTAAGTGGTGATTGAACTATCAAAAAAAAATATAATAACCGGTCTTTCCCTTCCGTCCATCCTCCCAAGTATGGACACCATGGCACAATCCTTCCAAAACGATTAGGGACACTCTCTTGTGGCACCATGAAAATCAGGGTTCAGAAGTGATCCCTCATTAGCAAACTTCTCAAGTTACAGCTTGTCAGCCCAGGGTGGGATTCTAATCCACAAGCAGCGCGTGTCTTGTCATGGATAGTCATGGATTAGCTAATCAGCCAATCACATGAAATCAAAATCCATGTAATTTAAGACACTTAGGCACCGCTGGTTTGGGGAGCGGATCAGAATCCTCCGCAAAATAGATGTTGGGATAATAACTTCCGAACACAAAAAGGGACTCTAATATCATTTGGCCTTACTAGTTATACAATGGTGGTAAACCACCAAAGTATAAGTCAAAAGCAGGACCAAACGACATTGATGTCCAGGGACTACACACGTTCGAAAGTTATTAGGCTGCTGGGGCACGATTAGTGCAAAAACCCTCGGGAGTTATCTACCCGCCAAAATTTCTAACACCTAGTGGGGACACCTAGAGACGATGGACTGTCTCGTGCTCACGACTGATGATACAGCCGGGCTTTTCGGGCCCCACGTTGGGCGCCATTTGTAGTGAATAATTGAGTTCCATAAATGTCCGTGAAGGACTGCAGCGATGTTCTGCTGCCTCGGCAGAGGAAGGTGTTGATTCCTGCCGAGAATGCCCTCGTCCGGAGACGCGTGAATGCGCTGGCAGGCTAGCATTGCGGTGTCGTGGGGCGGGTTCGTTTCCCCGGCACGAGGACTCACTACAAAACATTTCGCATTCACGAATTGCTTGCAGAGTTCGAGAGGACGACCGAAGTCGCAAATCTGTAGATAACCTCCACGAAGGAATTACGACTTGTTGCGACAACAAGAGAAACCTGAGAAGAAAGGCGAACTTGGGGTAACCTCGTCTTTACCCAAGTAAATTCAGGGCCCACAAATGAAAGAGGGGCAACCGGGTGGTGGTGGAGCCCCTTCATGCCCACCCAACCGGAATAAATCCAATGTTAAACTGTTGAAGTGGCCAGGTATTCCTCTGCTGAGTGGAAAACTCATATAACTTGAATTATATGAACTTTCCCATCAGAAGGGGAGTACCCCGGTGACCAATTTATGTCATAGAATTATACAAGTGAATTGCATAACTTTATGCCATAAAAGGGCACTTGGCTTGGGCCACTCAACCCATTAAGTCTCCTGAAACAAAAAAATTTTTAAGTACCCGGTGGCTGGCTCATATTTTGGGGTGGAAGCCTGCCACCGTACCGGGTCCTATACCCGATTGGAAAAGACCGGAAGGAAAAGACCGATTTTCCATTTAATCCATCATTTTTTTTTGTTTTTATTCGAACAACGTTAAAGCAATGGAACAGTATGATTTTTCTATGGCAATCAGCACAGCAATTTACAACACCATATTGAAAAGCATTTAATCGTTGAAAGAGGGAAATTGATATTAAAAGAAGATTAACATTATACGAAAATTCATTTTTTCTCTGATTTCCTGTAGTATTATAATTATTGTGGTTAGCTCTTGTAGATGCCACACTTTCACCCTACATACATTATGTAAAAAAAAAAATTCTTACATAGATTTTTTACGACGATTCTTCTTCTCTTTTTTTTTTTTTCTTTTTTACAAATTCAATAAATATTTTTCAAAAAAAAATATTTCAATAAATATTCAATAAATATATATTTTTTTTTTTTTTTAAACTCAATAAATATTTAATTAAAATTCAATAAATATTTTTTTTAAAAAAATTCGATAAATATTTTTTGTTTAAAAAATTTCAATAAGTATTTAATAAAAAAAATGTTAAGAGGTTACTTACAGTACCTTTCCCTCGACGACGAGCGCTCGCTGACGATGTGGAGGTAAGCAAGTCCTGAAATTTTTGGTAGTGAAGAATCGCGTCCATACATCAAATTTTTAACACACGAGTATTAAGACATAGAATAACTCTTAAGGGTGTATAAAATCATCTAAAAAATTCAGCTATCAAAGTGTAAATACATATAGACTTCCTTGAATATCAGAACCGTATGGTCTTCGAACGTGGTAATGCTCGCTGCTACTTCTTCTACGGCTTTTAATGTTTAATATTGCGTTTATATGCAATCCGTTGGTCAATATATGGATTGAGTGATTTGACTAATTCTTCTGGATCTAACTTTCCAGTTGATTTATCACTCCTTGTTGAACTATGTTTGAATACACAATGCGCCTTTTTGCATACAAACGGTGTGGTTTCCCAGAAACAGGGAGTACGGTCCCGCCGTTTCCCAATCAACATGTGCCGCTCCGTAATATGAAGATCTTCACCTCGGCCTTCCAACCACCTGTTGCACCCCACTTCGGGACCTAATGCTGATGGCTCATGGCGATATTGGCAGTTGCTATCATTTTTTACAGGCACGGTCGTAGAAAAAGTAGCAATATCTGAAGTTCCTTTTTTTTTTTTTTTTTTTTTCTTCTTCTTTTTCCGCTGTGGTAGAAGATGTCTCTGCCACAAACGTTTTCTTAGCACGTCACCCTCGTCAACCATCCAACCATATTCCTCCAAGGACCACCACGAGCACACAAATCACTTGTTGGCACTGTATCGAATCCGTCTTATCTACGGAGCGGTTTATGGGAAACTGTTCCCTGAAAACATCTTCGAGGCAAACGCAATAACCTCGCTCGTACCATATGGAAATAAAAGTGCCATCTATGTGTGAACATGCGGTGGTGATAATGCACACTCATTTCGGTTATTTTTAAAATTCGAAATTGTTTATTTTTTGTAGATTCGATTAAGTTTTCAATTGAAAGCAATTTATGTTTATAATTATTAGGCGTAATTAAGGCGGAAATAAATCGAAAGAATAGGACAGGCACGCGTTAATTACCCACAAACAAAACAATTTTTAATTAATATTATGGTTGGAAAGGGTAAAATTTGACAAATTTTGTGGGGTTTAAATGATACAATGATTTTATCTTCCTATAATTTAAGGGGTTAACCGTTTCGTTCTAAGCATTTGCATACCGCATTACACCCAATTAGTTAAATTATGTTCAAAAGATATTGTAATAAAATCACTACACATTAAAACAGTTTTAGAATTTTGTTTCCCGGGTGTTAAGTACAAAAGAAATTTTTCCCTTTAATTATTTTTCATGCGAGAGAAAAAAAAACGAGTGTCGCGATGAGGAAGGTGACTGAAGGGTTACTCCTTGTTGAATTGAGTTGGTGCGGTGTGCCTGTGTCAGCGCTGCTTTTAGAGCCATAGCTCCTAGATTACTACAATTCGACATCGGACCGTCGGTAGTCGCGCGTGGATGGAATCTCATGCTTTTTGGCGGAAAGGTTAACGTGGGCGTCGAAGCACATGTTTGACGGTCAGCAGAAAATCCTCGAATCTTCATGTAAAACGGTTCCGTTTGTTTCGTGGCGATTACCGGTTCATGTCATTCTTGTGTGGCGCGTCGCGTCAGGTACTTCGTCGAACATCTGACGGAATTTTGATTTCCGCTTTTTGATTAATATCGGCAAAAAAAAAACAGTGGAGAAGAAAAGAAAAACAATTTTCCTGTTGGCTTGTGTCGTTTTAGTTCCGTTAGTCGATTATCAATGGGATTGATACGGACCGTGTCGATTTCACGATTGTGCTCGAAGTCGGTTGCATCTTTTGCGTGCAGTGTTTCGTTTTACCTCGATAGTGTTGGTGAAACAAATGTGGATTGAATTTTCGTTCGAATCCCCGGAAACAAGCAAAATTGAGTGCGTTTGACAATATTATTCAGTGGTCTTTAATATGGTGCGAATTAAATATCCATGAAAATTTCCATAAAAGTTCGGTACACATTCACTCAACTGTCAATTACGATCCGTGTGTACCGTTAATATAAATATAAGCTTTGTAAAGTGCCTGTTTGACGTGTTTATACTGATTTATTGTTTCGAAATGTTTTGATTTGTGTGAAAGAAATTAATTTCACCCTGTTCACCACCACCATCCGCTTTGAATAGGCTAAATAAATACAATTAAGTGAAGTTAAATTGTTAACTTTGATTATTTAATTTGTGTACTTGTACAGTTTTAGTTCGTAAGAATAGCTCTGAACATTTGCAATCGGACTGTTACGAAAGACTCCAAAATCGCAGAGTGCCGTACCGCGAAATTTGCAATTATGACTTGTGTTGCTTTTCGACTTGGGAGAAGAACGTAGTTTGGTCATTGGTGATTGCTCCGTTGTTGTGTGGGATTCTGATTCTCACATTCGAATAGGAATTGAACAACGGTTTGATTGTGAGAAGAAAATGATGGTAACGATTGTGCGGTGTGACATGAAAATTTCACCGGTTCCGTGTGCAAGGAATTGAAGAGCGGTTGAAGTGCACGATTGGGGGGATTTGAATGATTGCAAGGGAAATTGTTGTCGTTGGCCGCGGAAGAAAGTGCCGCGGAGCAAGCCAGCGGAAAGGTGGCAATTTCGGTGAACCAAGTGGCCAAGTGGCTAGAAGTTGTGGATGAACTTTGGTTTGATCAAATTTTGGATCACTTTTATCCAACCAACGAAGCTAGATGGCAGCAGCGATATTTTGTTAACAAATAATACTACAAAGTAGGAGGTCCTGTTTTTCTCATGATTGGCGGTGAGGGAGAAGCGAACAACAAGTGGATGCAACAAGGAGCCTGGATTCATTATGCCAAGGGTATGAATGCATTGTGCTTCCAATTGGAACATCGATTCTATGGGAAAAGTCATCCCACCAGCGATCTTTCAACGCAAAACCTAAAGTATCTTTCATCGGAGCAAGCTCTCGCTGACTTGGCATATTTTATTGATGTTATGATGGTTCAGCACAATGTAACTGATGCGAAATGAATCGCATTCGGTGGCTCATATCCTGGATCACTGGCTGCATGGCTGAGAAAAAAATACCCCTCTATTTGTTCAAGTGGACCACTACTTGCGAAAATTGATTTTACTGAATATTTTGATGTGTGGCTGTTTCGTTAGCAACATATTCTGATAATTGTGTAGTGACTGTATCTGGCGATTCTGATTTAACTTAAAGTATAATAATTTTGAAATCGAAAACAAAGGACTAATGCAATTCCAGGACTTATACACCCCTGCTTCGTCAACGACCGCTCGTCGTCGGACAAGGCTTGTAAGTACCTTTTTAGGGTTTTGTAAAATAATTTTACAAAACCCTACTAGTTTCGCGACCAGTCTGTCCGTCTGTCCGTCCGTCCGTGTGTCACTGCAGTTTTTCTCTGAAACTACTTAAGCAAGAAACATCAAATTTTGTATGCAGGTGTAAAGTGGTGATCTCTTTAAAGTTCAACTACAAAAAAATTTTATAAGGTATTTAAGGGGGGTATCCCCATATAGGGGAGTGACCCCCCGAAAAAAAAAATTCATTGAAGGTAGCCGATATGGGTATCAAATGAAAGGTCTTGATGAGAACTTTTCAAAACAGGTCTTAGTTTGGCAAAATTTGCTTTGAGGGGCGCACAGCGAGGGGAAATACACGAAAAAATTGTGTCCCCCCCCCTCGCGATTGGACACCTGTGATCCGAAAAATCTGAAAAAAATTAGGAATGTAGCCCTTGGTGAGTACAACAACAACAAATATGTGAGAAGTCGCAATTCACTCAATTTTGTTAGTAATAGTATGATATATCGATTTTATGTTTTCTTAAATAAAATCTTAACGGTACCCTTAAATTCAATGAAATTCAGTACACAGATGATTATTTATAAGATTGATCTATCCTGAAAGTTTCATAAAGATTGAATCTTATTTAGCGAAGTTATAGCCGTTTGATTTTCCTGTATTACTATGGAACAATATGCGCTGCATTTATTACTATGGCACCATATGGCTATGGAAAACCATGCGCTTTTTACCGACTCAGACACTACAGTTTTGCTAGGATTTGCATGAAAATTTCAGGAATGATAGGTGTCATGAATATCTTTGAGAATCGGTTTAGCTAGTGGTATCAGTAATCGTAAAACAAAATGGTGGCTGTTTTAAATGCGAAGATTTGATAATTTTGAGTTACTTTTTCCCAACTTCAACGTTTAGGGTGCATGCTTTGAACACTTGATTCAATTTAATGAATGACTGAAGATGAGTACCTACAATTAATGCTCATAAGTGAAACAAGTCAAGGAGGTGGGAGAGAGCTTCTAGCAAAAGGGTTTTGTAACCATTCTAGGATTCGAAAAAATTGGCCATTAATCGATGATAACAGTACAGGAGAGTGGCCCCTGAAAAAAAAAATTCATCAAATGTAGCCGATATGAGTATGAAATGAAAGTTTTCATGGGAGCTTTTCAAAACAGTTGTTAAACTGTCAGTTTTTGCTTCAGTGGGGGCACAGGGGGGAAATACATGAAAAATGTGTTTTCTCCATCGCGGATGGACATCTGAAATAATTATCAAGGGAGATACTTATGAGTATAACAATACCAAAAACCTCAGAAGTCGAAATTCGTTCAACTTTGTTAATAATAGTATGATCTTCGTATTTCATATTTTCTCCAATAAAATCGTTTTTGACATGTTTCTTGATTTGATTCGATCTGGTGACTGCATTTTGTAAATTGAATACAAAACCCTTCTGACATGAGCGTAGGTCTGTTTACCCAACTTGTTTTTATTTTCATTTCTTTTAAATTTGTTATTTTTCTAAATTTGTCTTTTTCATTATTGATTGATCTATACAATAGCAATGACAGCTACACATAATCATTTACAGTCCAGGATACATTTTAATTAACAAGGCTGTTATCATTAATATTAACTTCCCTTCTATATAACCCGTACAAATCTGTTTAGTTATAAATCGGGTATTTTGGTTTAGTTGATTTCATCGAAGAATATTGAATTGTTCACGAAGTTAATCGGATAATAAAATGAATTCGTAACTTTCCAATTAGATCGGTCTTTCTTTTCCATCTGTTCTGACCGGGTATAGGACCCGGTACGATGGCAGGCTCTGACCGCCAGACATGAGCCAGCCATCGGGCACCGACTAACCTCCTTTTGTTTCAGGTGACTTCGCGGGTTGAGTGGCCCGAGCAACGTGCCTCTTTATGGCATAGGGTTATGTGATCAAATTGCATAACTATGGCATAAATTGGTCACCGGGGTACTTCTCCTCTGATAGGAAGGCTCATGCAAGTTAAGTTGTATGAGTTTTCCACTCAGCAGAGAAATACCTGGCCACTGCAACGTTTATGGATTTTAATCCGGTCGGGCGGGTGCAAGGGGGCACCATCACCATCCGGTTGCCCCTCTCTCATTTGTAAGCCATGAGCCTCGTCGGGTAAAGACGAAGTTACCCTAATTCCGTCCCTTTTTACTGGTTTCACTTGTTCTCTGAACAAGTCATTTCCCCTTGGTGCAGTTGCCTACAATTTTCGCGACTTCGGTCGCCTTTCTTTTTGAGACCCCAGAAATTCGTGAATGCGAAATTTTTTTGTAGTGGGTCCTTGTGCTGGGGGAATGAACCCGACCCACGACACCGCAATGGTAGCCTGCCAGCGCATTCACGCGTCCCCAGACAAGGGCGTTCTCGGCGGATATCTTCACCTTCCTCTGCCGAGGTAGTAGACCATCGCTGCAGTCCTTCACGGACTTTGAAATCTATTCATATCACTACAAACGTCTTAGTAATTTGTCACTTTTGTCAATCGAGAAAAGTTTACTCAAAAATCTCATCAGTAGTGATAAAACGTATGATCTACTCGTTGACAATTTTGTAGCGCAAAAGGAGAGAAGAATAGATTTAATTTATAAATTTTAATGTGTTTTTATAAAAATATTACACTTCAATATAATTAATTTATCGAAACCTTCATCATGACACAACCGCTCTGTTTTGATGTTTCTTTAAATAAATACTTTTGAACGTAAATTTTTAGTTTATTTTACAATGCAAAGTCAAACAAAAATTTAATATATGTGTTAACTTATTTTATCCTTTCTATATTCCTTTTAACCATCTGTTTGTTGTTGTCATTTTGCCGGCAAACTGCTTTGCTGACCATTATTGGGTGCGTAAGCTGCTCCCTAAAGTGTTGGACATATTGATGGCTTGCAAAGTATTTTGTCTCCCTTGCCTTCCTCTTCTGGCAAGAAAGCTTTAAAACTTCGCGTGGTTCTTGCTGGACAAGTTAATTTTTTGGTGTTGGAGATAAAATTATTGATAAGGCACACGCTTGAATAAAGTTTGATAAGTTGCGCACCATAAAGTTAAATTGACTGATTAAGACACTTTCCTATGAAAATCTCATTACAGTTTAAATATTTTAAAGCCGTAATAATATTACATCTGTGATCATAATTTTCTACATAATGATATATGTATAGTAAAATTGCAAGCAGGTTTTTAGAAAAGTGGAAATCATTTTTGCAGCTAAATCAACTCTGTGCAGTTTAAATTCTGTTTTTTTATCTTTGTATATTAAATGGATGTGCGTTGTATCGTTTGTAAATTCGCTTATTTACAGCAGCTAGAGATTTAAAATAGTTCACATAAAGGACAAGAATGTGTTGCAAAATTTCTGCTTCCCTTCCCTCGAAACCCACGCGCCGCCACTGATTCGCCATTGGTCCCCGTCAAGCTTCGCTCCGATTATTCGCCTCAGGACCCGTCGCTCAAAGGCGTTCAATATTTTTGCGGATGCTTGGGTGAGGGTCCATGTTTCGCACCCATAGCATAACACAGGTCTTATCACAGATTTGTATACTTGGAGCTTTGTTTTCCTGTGTATGCAGGTGGTCTTCAAGGTCGTCAAAACTGAATAAAATATTTGATTTGTGAGCTGTATTCTTCGGCTTATTTCGTCTCTTTCATTGCCCGTCTTCGTTATTTTGGGGCCTTGATACACAAATTCGCCAACATTTTCGGTATTGTATTCGCCAAGTGTGATATTTTACGTATTTGAGATATTTTTCCTCGACTGCGTCATGAGCTTTGTTTTATTTTCATTGATTTGTAGCCCTACTAGTTTTGCTTCGCTGTCAAATTTGATAAAAAGTTCTTTGGCAGTTTTTAATGACCGTGAGAAAATGTTGATGTCGTCCGCACAGGTAGCTTTCTGATGATATTTATCAGAGCCAAATTGAATAGCAATGGGGCCAGCCCAACTCCCTGCTTTACTCGGATATTTGTGTCAAAGGCATCGGTGACTTAGTTATTGATGCGGACTTGGGAGGTCGTCGACGTCATTGTCATTTTGGTAAGACGGACTAATTTGGCTGGGATGCCAAAGCAAAGCATACTTTGTACAGTACGTTACGATCAAGACTGTCGTATGCTTGCTTAAAGTCAACGAAAATTTGGTAAACGTCTATGTTGAACTCCCAGGATTTTCATGTACCTGCTCAATATAAATTAGATTGTTTGAATTCAATTGAATTAAAAGCAAATTTAAAAAGTAAACGAAAGCTCACAATAAAAATTAAACATTGGGAAGACGAAGATAAAACAATTAATTTGTCAACTTATTACAATTATTATTAAAGAAATACGTGCAATGATAGAATAATTTGATTTTAAAAATGTAACGCTCCAAGATAAAAAGGAAAATTCAATAAATGATTGCCATCGAGAAAAGCCCTAACATGATTTAATGCTGAACTAAAAGCTAAGTCTTGCGCGCAAAATAAAGTTTCGCAAGTTTACATTATTCCGCAGGATCCAAAGTTATCAATTTAATCATGTGTGATTGCTACTCATTCAGTAAAGCTGGTGCACTTCACGAGAAATTGCTACTTTAAAATTCTGACTTCGATACTGTAATGTTGTGTAATGATGGAGTACATTAAAATTCTGTGACTTTCTACAATTTTTTTATCCATGATTTTTATTTATGCTTATGCTGGTCCTTAATTTCTGCTGCTCACGCGCGACTTACGTCAACCGACTATTCGACGTTAAAAAAAAACTAAAATTTAATATTTCAAGAACAACTTTATTGGTTTGAATGCAAATTAAAACTGAACATCCGATCGTAATTACATGTATTTCATTATTTTTTGCAAAGTGCTTACAAAGTTAAAATTCATGAGAAAAATTGCAAAACTGAATTTAGGTTGAAACTAAGCGTAAACATTTTCTACGGAAATTAAGTAAGCAAAATTTTATGGTGAGGGTTTAATGTTACTTATTTAGGTCGGCAACGGATACGCGTGTCGAGTAGCCGTTTACGGGAATGTGGTTGTTCGTGGGAAACGTTTGCAGACGTAACTCCTCCCTCCTTAAGAAGAGCGACAGTTAGAGAAACCGTGGTGTTGAAGTTTCTCTTATCTGGAGCGATGGCAGTTGTTGTTGTTGGCCGTTTTTCTTTCCATGAAAGTTTAAGTATATACTTATTGTTGAGACAATGGCTAGCAGGAGCTCGGTTTTTCCTAGGGTCGGTAGATCCATGGTTTCATTTGAAGGCAGGTAAGTGTTAGGGATGATGGAGATCACGTTGATTTCGTCCCAATAAACGCTGGTTTGGCTGATGTAAGTGATCTCATTGATGTTGACCTGGCAGTCTTGGTGATGGATAAGTAGAGTGCCTGATACCGATCTATTGGAGATGCCGCAGGTTGAACTTAAGACGGTTTCGGGTATGTTGATCGTAAGTATGTAGTTTGGCTCGGGTTGAACTATTTCCGATGATACTGCGATGTCTTTGAATTGGCAAGATGCTGGTGTACCATTGATGATGTTAGCGATACACCTGGAATTACTCAAATCTCTTTGGTTATTTGTTTCTTCGCAGTAATAGACAGACCCCTTCGACTTTCGGGCACTTGTTGTCCAAAAATTGGACACTGTTGTGGTTAAGGATCATGTAAGGTTTTGAGGATATCATTTGGGTTTTTTGTATAGGAAGAGGTATTATGTGGAAAAAGGAGTAGTTCTCTGCGGATAAAATCGGTATCTGAATATTAAATATTATGTTAGACCCATTGTAGTAGGCTTGAAGTTTTAATAATTCGTCGACGTTTACATCGGATTGTATTTTTACGGATTGTTTTTCGAGTGTGTTTGAGATTTCAGTTAGTTCAAGTGGGCTTAGAATGTGTTTTGAAATTATGTTTAATTTAGCTAATGTTACAGCTTCTGCTATTTCCGACAGGTGATCACTTAAGATGTCAATATTATAGTGCAATTGGTATGCGTACCACAGAGTCAAATGCTCTATGAATTTTGTTTTGTGAATATTCTAAGTACCTCCGTATGGTGTCACTTTGGTTATTGATGTGGTTTGTTATGTTGTCAAATCGTTCTATCAGTAGGTGATTTAGTTTAATTTGTTTATTAATTTCATTTTTAGTATTGGATTGATTTAACAATAATGCTTCTACCTCTTCATTTATACGTGAAGCATCATTCGCATCCATGTTACCCGTGATCCCTTTGATTAGCGTACCAAGTCCATTAATTAGACCCCTTTTTGACCGTTGTCTAGGTTTTAGAATTTCGAGTTTATGAATTAGTTCGTTAAGTTTCAACTTTGTTATTTGGATTGTGTTCGTTTGAATTTTTCCGTTGCTCCTTTCTTGGCGTTAAATTCAAATGAATAAATAAAACCCTAATTTTTTCCTTAAAACGCCAATATTTTTTAAAACCCGGGCAGACACGTGTTTCGGAAACAAGTTATTTCCTTCTTCAGTGCCGTGTTACTGAAACATATTCCAAAAATTCTTTTATTTATACATCGTTTCTTAATTACAAACTAATTTACAAAAGGTATTTTAATGAACTAATAATAAAACCATCAACATTACTACTTGGAAAGGTAATTAAAACATTATCCCACTCTAACTATCCTACACGGTGTCATAAACTAGATGAGTCATTCAAGCCTTTAACATATTGATCCGATCAAACTACTGTATGCGTTCCCTAGATCCGTATTAAGCCTTAAATCTTCCGGTATCCTTGAAATCCACAAACTTTCCGCTGCATCCAACCTTCTCCAATCGTTGATTTCTTCGAGGATCTCCACGTTGTCCCATTCTATTTGATGCGTGCTCTCCATAATGTGTCTTGCAACCGTTGATCTTGCCTCATTCCGTCCTTTTTTCGCTCCTACTTCCGCTTCCCTTATATGCTCGTGGAATCGAACTTTCACCAGTCATTTTGTTTGGCCCACGTACATTTTTGCACACTCTGGGCATGTTATCCTGTATATGCCGCTACGTTCATCCTTTTGTTTACTGTCCTTCGTAGTCCCTAGTTTTTGTTCCAATTTGTAGATTCGTGACGAGTGTGCTGTTTCGATACCCGCTGTCTTCAGTATTTTTTGTAGCTTCCGTGAATGTGTAGAATAAGTCAGCTTCATTCTCCGCGTATTTTGGACCGGTGTTTTGAAGAATGTCGTAAAAGAGTTTCTTCTTCGATGCGCATCTAACTTGCTTATTCTGGTTTTGATTAACCGCGCTGTATACCCATTCTTTTGTGCTGTTTCAATTATGAATTGCTCTTCTCGGACGCGTCGTTCAGTTGTCAACGGAATTGATAACATTCTATTAATCATCGTGTTGTATGCCTCCATTTTTTGGTTGTAGGAATGATTGGAGTTGCTGGGTATTGTCCTCTGTGTGTGCGTCGTCTTTCGATATACATCAAACTCTAGGTAACCGCTATTTCTTATAATTTCCATATCAAGAAACGGTAGCTCCCCATTGTTTTCCCTTTCCATTGTAAACTTGATATTTTTGTGGATGTTGTTTAATTGTTCCAGAAAAATGTCTGCTTGGTGAGCATCAATGATTGCAAAAATATCATCCACGTAACGATACCATACTCTAGGCGCTAAACCTTTTTCTTCGATGATGTTTTCGATGTGTCCCATGAAAAGATCGCTCAAAAGTGGTGACAATGGGTTCCCCATGGGAACCCCTTTAGTTGTCTTGAAAAAATTTCCTCGAAATGAGAAATAGCTCTCATTCACGCACAGAGTTGCCAACTTCGAATACATTTTCGATCTCTTTTTCCATTCCAAGGATGAGTCTTTTTGTAAAAGCCAGTCTTCAAACAAGGCTAGGGTCTGTTTCACGGGAACACTTGGAAAAAGTGATTTCACATCAAAGGAGACCATGATCTCCTCTTCTTTCACAGCATCGATCTCCTGTAGTTTTTCAATCAGATCCTCCCTGTTTTTAACAGATTTCTCACTTGTCTTAAATGGTAGTTTTTTTGCATTCTTCTGTTAACCACCTGGCAATTTTTGAAGTTGGTGCGTTTGTGGCAGCAATGATCTCCCGCATTTCGTTGCCACCTTTGTGTATCTTCGGGAGACATTTGATTCTAGGCAAGACGGGATTGGATACTCTCAAATGCGATATATTTCCAATAAGTGGCTGGCATTCCTTTAACGTTTTTTCGACTCTTTTAATTGAATCGTGTAACGGGTTAGTACGTAATGCGTGAAAATTTCCATTGTTTAATTTTTCGTTCACTAGTGCATCATACGTAATCCTATCCATAATAACTACTGTGTTTGAAGACTGGCTTTTACAAAAAGACTCATCCTTGGAATGGAAAAAGAGATCGAAAATGTATTCGAAGTTGGCAACTCTGTGCATGAATGAGAGCTATTTCTCATTTCGAGGAAATTTTTTCAAGACAACTAAAGGGGTTCCCATGGGGAACCCATTGTCACCACTTTTGAGCGATCTTTTCATGGGACACATCGAAAACATCATCGAAGAAAAAGGTTTAGCGCCTAGAGTATGGTATCGTTACAATACCCAGCAACTCCAATCATTCCTACAACCAAAAAATGGAGGCATACAACACGATGATTAATAGAATGTTATCAATTCCGTTGACAACTGAACGACGCGTCCGAGAAGAGCAATTCATAATTGAAACAGCACAAAAGAATGGGTATACAGCGCGGTTAATCAAAACCAGAATAAGCAAGTTAGATGCGCATCGAAGAAGAAACTCTTTTACGACATTCTTCAAAACACCGGTCCAAAATACGCGGAGAATGAAGCTGACTTATTCTACACATTCACGGAAGCTACAAAAAATACTGAAGACAGCGGGTATTGAAACAGCACACTCGTCACGAATCTACAAATTGGAACAAAAACTAGGGACTACGAAGGACAGTAAACAAAAGGATGAACGTAGCGGCATATACAGGATAACATGCCCAGAGTGTGGAAAAATGTACGTGGGCCAAACAAAACGACTGGTGAAAATTCGATTCCACGAGCATATAAGGGAAGCGGAAGTAGGAGCGAAAAAAGGACGGAATGAGGCAAGATCAACGGTTGCAAGACACATTATGGAGAGCACGCATCAAATAGAACGGGACAACGTGGAGATCCTCGAAGAAATCAACGATTGGAGAAGGTTGGATGCAGCGGAAAGTTTGTGGATTTCAAGGATACCGGAAGATTTAAGGCTTAATACGGATCTAGGGAACGCATACAGTAGTTTGATCGGATCAATATGTTAAAGGCTTGAATGACTCATCTAGTTTATGACACCGTGTAGGATAGTTAGAGTGGGATAATGTTTTAATTACCTTTTCAAGTAGTAATTTTGATGGTTTTATTATTAGTTCATTAAAATACCTTTTGTAAATTAGTTTGTAATTAAGAAACGATGTATAAATAAAAGAATTTTTGGAATATGTTTCAGTAACACGGTACTGAAGAAGGAAATAACTTGTTTCCGAAACACGTGTCTGCCCGGGTTTTAATAAATATTGGCGTTTTAAGGGAAAAAATTAGGGTTTTATTTATTCATTTGTGTTCGTTGAATCGTTGGTTTTATTGTACTCTGAGTACTCTTTAATTTCTGTATAGAGTGTTCGTACTTGTTAAGGTTAACGATGTGTATTAGATTTTCATAGGTTCGTATCATTCTGCTCGTACCTAGTCGTAGGGGTAATAGGCCGTGGTTTGTCGTCATGTCCTGTATCTCTTTTCTGCCCTTGAGTCATGATGATTCACCTGAAATTTATGTTTTTTCTTAATTTTTGATTTGTGTAGCTTTTGGTTTTTTGAAGTAATTACAGTAATTTTATTATCTTTTTTTACTTTGTGTTTGCTGAATCTGTGTAATTTTATTTCTCCTACATTCTTTCCTATAAATGATTTCATTTGGTGTAAATACTTGGGGTTCTTCTCGGTGTTGGTTCAATTTTTCTATATTTTTATTTATTTAGTCATCTACTTTACTTTTAATACTTGGATAAAGTTTTGTCCTAAATTCATTGAGTTTTTGTAGGTATTCATGTTCATCACTGTAAGTAAGATTTTTACTAAATACGTGGGTTCTACCCGAGAAGAGTTCATGGGGTGTGAGTTTCGTTGTCGAGTGTATGGCGTTGTTATATGTTATTATTGCTTCGTTTAGTATGTCGTCGTGGTCGGTATTGAGTCTGTTCTTTTTCCGTTTTTCGAGGATAATTCTATAAATTTCTGTCAATGTCGAGTGCCACCTTTCAACGTATGTATTGCTACTGGTTTGTTGGAAAGATGTAAAGTGCGTTGTGATACAGTATTGTCTGCAGAAGTCTTTGAATATCGAAGAAGACATTTCGGTGCCCTGGTCGGCTACCAATATCTTAGGCGTGCCATGGAGAGTTATGAAGTGCCTCAATGCTTTAATGACATTCAAGCTATTTTTTGTTTCTAGGGTGTAAGCAGCAGCGTATTTGGAAAACCTGTCAATAATAGTTAAGATTGACTTGCCATTAATAGTGTATATATCTATGTATATACTGTCTAAAGGTTCCTTTGGGTTCTCTGAAATTTGAAATTGTGGTCTATGTGGACTACGGTCATATTTTTGAGTTTGACAAGTTTCGCAATTGTTAATAATTTTAGTTATTTTTTCTTTCAAATAGCGGAAGTAGTAATTTCTTTTGAGATGTAGGACCGTTTCGTTTATGCCTCTGTGGTTATTGTTTCAAGTGATAGTCATTGATGACCCGATCCTGCTCATCGGTTTCGCTTATGTCTTGTAGGATTTCTATGCAGCGGATTAATTTGAACGTTTTGGATTGAGAAAAGAATTTAGAGTAAACCGTTTGGACGATCTTAAAGATTTCGTCAGATGCATAGATTGCATTGAGTTTATTTGGCGCCAGAAATTTTTTGAAGAGGTCTAAAATTGTGTTCTCCGTATAGTCAGGCATACCAATGGTTCTTCTTTGGCGATTTTTAAATAGCATCTGAAGTGAGGTTTGGGGTGTTCTGCCAGATTTCTCAAGAACGATTTGGAGCGTGAATTCATTCAACGGTCTCTCGGATATTGGGATACCATCGTCCAAATTTTCTTCTGCGGAGTGTATAGTAGAACCATTTTCAACAAGTACTGATGAATTTTCTGGGAGTGTTTCGTTCGCATTCAATTCGGCAAGCTAATTGGAAGTGTTATCTGGAAGCCTTATTCTACTTAGGGCGTCTGCGTTTGAGTTCAGGCATCCCTTTTTATATATCACCCGGTAGTCGAATTCCTCGAGTTTTAGGCGCCACCTCACTAGCTTTGAGTTCGGATATTTGAGACTCATAAGCCATGTTGGCGGTCGGTGGTCGGTTACGATTTGAAACTTTCGGCCAAATAGGTAGGGCCTGAAATACTTTACCGCCCAGACTATCGCTAGGAGCTCTTTTTCAATCGTAGAATAATTGATTTCGGAGTCTGATAGCGTTCTACTGGCGTAGCAGACAGGTTTATCGCTACCGATGGTACCTTGGGAGAGGACTGCCCCGATTGCAAAATTGCTGGCATCGGTGGTTAGGATAAACGGCTTTCCGAAATCGGGATATTGTAGAATCGGATCATTAACCAATAAATCTTTGCAACTTTCGAAAGCTTTTATGTACTCCTCCGTAAGTTTGACACTCCTACCCTTTTTCAGGCATTCGGTAAGTGGTTTTGTAAGTCTTGCGAAGTCCCGAATGAATTTCCTGCAATAGCCTAGCAACCCCAGGAAGGATTTGATTTCCTTTTGGCTTCGTGGGATTGGGAATTGCTTTATCGCTCTGACTTTCTCTTGGTTTGGTTTAACTCCACTTGTTGTAACTATATGGCCCAGAAAGGCTAACTCCTTGTGGAGGAATTCCGACTTGTCGAGCTGCACCTTCAGATTTGCCTCGCGTAGCTTTCCAAAGACTTTCCTCAAGTTCTCCCCGTGTTCTTGGAGTGAGGTGGAGAAGACGATAATATCGTCTAGATATACCAGACATGTTTCCTTGTAAACCTTGGAGGACGTTGTCCATCACTCTTTGAAAAGTAGATGGGGCATTTTTGAGACCGAATGGCATCCGGACGTACTCAAAATGTCCTCCTTCTACTGTGAAAGCAGTTTTTTGAACGTCTTTGGGGTTCATCTCGATTTGATAAAACCCGCTGGCGAGGTCTATTGTCGAAAAATACAGGCTTTTGCCCAATTTGTCGAGTATGTCGGAGATGTTAGGGATGGGGTAGCGATCGGTCACCGTCTTTTCATTGAGCTTACGGTAATCAATCACCAGTCTCCATTTCTTTTTGCCGCTTGCGTCCGGTTTTTTCGGCACAATCCAAACTGGAGAGCTCCAAGGTGAGTAGCTTGGGCTTATGATGTTTTGATCCAGCATATCACCGATTTGTCTTCGTACTTCTTCTTTATGAACATGAGGATACCGATAAGATTTTGTATGTATCGGTATGTCATCTGTGGTCGTTATATGGTGTTTGATTTTGTTTGTGAAGCTTAGGCTTTGCCCTTCGCGATAGAAAACGTCGTCGTATTCCCGGCAGATGCGGAATATCAGATCTTTTTCTTCTTTATTTAGGTGCGATACTCTAATTAATTTAGTAACGTCTTCAGGTGGTATGAATGTATCAGGTCCGCAATCGTAATCGATGTTGAAGTTGTTTACTTCCATAAATTCGGAGGGTGAGAATTTGGAAACTTTTACTGGTTGTTCTAAGCAAAGGGGTTCTTCGTTATCGGTTTGATTTATGACGGTAATGAAGCTGTGCCAGTTAAAAGCAGTGTAAATGCCTTCAGGAATGAGTAATGCGGGTGAAATTCGGGTATTGGCAATATAAATATCTCCACTTCGAACATCAACCGGTAATTTGGCGATATATTTTAATTTTGGGGGTATTGTGAATTTAGATGAAGTAATGTTAGGTTTAAAAGATAGGGGGATTTTCGCGTTGTTTGTTATTAAAATTCTGTGGGCTAGATCTACTTTAGCATTGAGTGCTGTCAAGGCGTCCAGTCCTAATAACCCGTCAAAGTAATCGTGAAACCTAAAAATTAAAAATCTTAGTTTCCCGGGCTGCATAAATTCATTGAATGTTGGTAAAAGGACTTGTTTATTTAGTGCATATTTATTTAGAATAGTTTTAATAAGGATGGGTTTGATTTCTTCGATATCTTCGGGGTGGACGAATTCGGGATTAATAAATGAAGAAGATGCTCCTGTATCAATGAGGAACTTGAGCTTTCGCCCCAATGGAGATGATATTTCTATGAAAGGGAGGTTTGAACCATGCGTATTAATGTCTATGAATCCGGTTGAGGTATTGAGGCAGGTGGTGTAAAATTTACATCATCAATTTCATGAATGTCGGATTGATTTTGATTGTCCTGTTCGGTAACATTATGTTGGTTTCGGTCTTCACAATTTTACAGATTCTGTCCGTTAAAGTGGTTGTAAGTAAAACAAGGATCCGTATAATTGTAGTAGTCGTCCAGGTTTTGTTTGTAGGAGTCATTCGGAGATGGTTGGAAGTATAAGGACGTATTAGTGTAGTTGAACTTGTCCGTGGATCCCGTTTCCGAAATGTTGAATAATTCTTTGCTAATAACCCTAGGTGGTCCTGTAGATCTGAAGAAGTTGTTATTTGGAGGATTGTTAAATCTGGGTGGTCCCGAGGGTCTGAGGAAATTATTGTTTGGCCAATTATTACCTATGGGTTGTCCTTGGGATTTAAAATTATTGTTTTGTTGCTGGGGCTGTTGGCCATTTCCGCGCTGGAGGTGAGTATAGCCTGAGCTCGTGTCCATGGGAACTGGTTTTGGAAGTGTTGGTCTATTTGGTTGAACATTTGATTGCTGGTTGAAAGGGTAAAACCTATTGTCGAAATTATGAGGCGGATTAAACCTTTGTTGGAAAATATTTGGTGTCTGGAAAATTGGCCTTTGCTGGAAAATTAAGGGAATTGAGCTATTCAAAAAATTCGTGGGTGCACCAAACGTTTGTGTCGCTGGATTTTTCGGTATGGGGGCAAGAGTAGCCTGACTTTTTGCTTGAGGCTGAGAGTTATTATACTTCGTGTAGAAGGTATTCTGCTCCTCTATGCAATATGGAAATGCTAGTGCTAATGAATCCGGTCTCATAGCACGTATAGTTGACCCGAAAGGCTCTTGAAGACCCGCTAGAAATACGTTGAGACACATTGCCGAGTATAATTTTCGCTTGGCAGTAACCACATTTGCATTAGTTTCATGAAGCTGAATGTGGCTAGTCATCGTGGCTAAAGTTTCTATAATTTCACTATAGAACCTTTCCACTGTTTTACCACGTTGGTTAAGATTGTATAAATCTCTTATCAGCGATGTTTCGTTCCTTTTGTCGCTGTAGTGGAGAATGAGGTTCCTCTTTATTTCATTCCAGTCCAGAGATGTGCCATACATATTTAGCACCTCGTTGGCAGGACCCTCAATTTTGTTTCGAATGGCACGAATAATCATTTTATTATATGCGGGTGTTAACACTGGTATCATGGAGCGAATCTCCTCAACATTTTCGATAAAATCGTGAAGGTGTCTATGATTGCCATTAAATTTCGGCAAATCCTTGATGGCATCAGGAATTCTTAATGAATGTAAACTTCCACGATATTTTCCATTTTATGCGTTAAATTAGGGTCACTATTTTTTAAATCAATTAATTCTTCGCGAGAACGATTTGATGCTTGTGTATTTAATGATTCACAGTTATTGGTCGACACCCCACTGGAAACACTTAAACATTCACGGTCACTTTCTAAAATTGTTGTAAGCGGAATCACTCTTAGGAAATTTCTTAGTCTAGGATAAGGTCTATTTCTAGGGTTATTTTTATTTTTATAGGCATATGTAGGAATTTAAGAAAGGAAAGTGTCCAATATTGACTCATCCTTCTCGATAAACCGTCGACAAGAATTTCGAAATTTTGGTATGTCGTTGAATAGATTTCTCGATAATCCTTCGAGGGTTGATACGTAATTTGTTTCGATAATCCTTCGAAACCACAGAATCACTTTTTAAAATCTTCGGATACACAGGGTCGCGGAACTGTTTCCTTCCTTCGATTATCCTTCGAACGATTCGAACTGGACGCGTATTTAAAGATTTTTTTTTACTTTAGAGACTTTTAACACACCGAATGATTTTAAAGGATCCTACCGACTGCGCCACTTACGTCAACCGACTATTCGACGTTAAAAAAAAAAACTAAAATTTAATATTTCAAGAACAACTTTATTGGTTTGAATGCAAATTAAAACTGAACATCCGATCGTAATTACATGTATTTCATTATTTTTTGCAAAGTGCTTACAAAGTTAAAATTCATGAGAAAAATTGCAAAACTGAATTTAGGTTGAAACTAAGCGTAAACATTTTCTATGGAAATTAAGTAAGCAAAAATTTTATGGTGAGGGTTTAATGTTACTTATTTAGGTCGGCAGCGGATATGCGTGTCGAGTAGCCGTTTACGGGAATGTGGTTGTTCGTGGGAAACGTTTGCAGACGTAACTCCTCCCTCCTTAAGAAGAGCGACAGTTAGAGAAACCGTGGTGTTGAAGTTTCTCTTATCTGGAGCGATGGCAGTTGTTGTTGTTGGCCGTTTTTCTTTCCATGAAAGTTTAAGTATATACTTATTGTTGAGACAATGGCTAGCAGGATAACGAGTAGTTGTAGCATGGGCTCGTTGCTGATGTTAAATACTCCCAGGGTGCCTATGAAGTCTGTGTTCGGGAACTCGGTTTTTCCTAGGGTCGGTAGATCCATGGTTTCGTTTGAAGGCAGGTAAGTGTTAGGGATGATGGAGATCACGTTGATTTCGTCCCAATAAACGCTGGTTTGGCTGATGTAAGTGATCTCATTGATGTTGACCTGGCACTAAAAAAATTGACTAGAGGATTTAACATAGTGACAATTGATTCAGAATGAATTATTAAGATATTTGTTTAAACTTTGGCAATCATATGGTAGGGGGGCTCAATTTGGTAGTAGCACGTGTGGGCACTTAAATGATGACGTTCCAGAGGTAGGTATAAACCTTTGAGTGCTAGCGAATTGTGCGACGTTTGTCCGTTGTGGGGCACGACAATTACCCGGATTCAGTGTTCTTTATCTGCATCAACTCCATTGGCGATTGCTATATTATGAGCTGGTGTAAAGGTGCGACAAAAACGCACGAAACGTCAACGAGGAGTGTCGCTTGCTTTTTGCCTGGTTTTCTTTTTATTATTTCCGAGTGTAATTTACGTACAATCTTAATATAATTTGGTCGGTTTGTGACATTGTGACATCTTTTTCAAGATTTTAGTGGAAGTGGTGTGTCTTGGCTAAGACGAAAGTGTTATTCTTCCGGAATAATTTTCTTCATTTGCCAAGAACTTGTACGAATTGATGGAATGTAATAACAACGTTCGAAGTTTAACGTAATACAAACAACATTTATTTCGTACAACAAAACTAATTACATTTAGTATAAAAATGACGTCTACAACGCTCGTGGTTGAATGCTGATGATCGAGTGGGAACTATCGTACTTGGTTCATTCTCTTCCTATTTCATTTTGTACTAGAGGTACATTGTCGTTCACAGTAGCGATTGCTGCGCTACAAACTCATTCCCTTTGTTCTATTTTTCGCAAGTTTTAGTGCCACCTACGAGTGTAGTGCAAACTTTTAAATATAATTCTGTTGGGATGTGGAAATAACAACGCCAACAGTTAATGGACAAACTTGTTTAATTAACACATAAATACAATATCGTATAATTTCGAATTTATGATGAGCGCGTCTGAGTTTCGTTGTCGATGGCTTGGCGGCTTGTCACAGACCGAGATCGAGAATGGCAAGATGCATAAGGTGTCTTCTAAGCGACGGTGGCGCCAGTAGTAACTCGGTGGTGAACTCCGGAGGTCGCAACAATACACCCTCCTGAATGGGGCTGTCGTCGGGAAACTGTTGATGACGTTCAACCATTATTTATGATTGGTTGACTTAAGCGTTTCGATGAATGCGGCAAATAAGTTTTTCGTATATGCGATGGACGTGGATTGATCGGTGTATTAATTGGGCTCGATGCTTCTTGTCGTTGTACATTTGATGACGATGCTAGAGACGTTTGAGGCGTTGGTACTCGTTCTAATGGCTGTGACCAGGAAACTGATTTCTTTGTCTTATTATGTTCTGGACTTAATTTGTTCGAAACGTTCGGCCGACTGGTAGGCGCGGGTAATGTCGGTTGTGAAACTGGTATTGTCGTCGATCGTGAACTTAATGATGTCGATGTTACTGGGTTCTCTGTGTCAGTCGTGAGATATGCTGGTTTCAGTCTCTCAATGGAAATATTGACTTTCCTGCCATTTAGGTCTATTGAATAAACGGATGCTGATAGTCATTCGATGATTCGATGCGGTCATGTGTATGGTTGTGTTAGTGATTTCTTTACAGAATCTACCCTAACAAACACATGAGAGCAGGAGTGAAGGTCTTTATGTATAAATGTGGTCCTGTTTGTGCGATGCTCTATAGGCCTTGGTCGTAGCTCCTTCATATGTTGTCGGATTTTTCTAACGAATATGTGCGGCTCACATTTTCCCGTGTTGAAATCGGCAAACCACTCTCCTGGTAATCGTAGGGTCGTACCGTAGACCAATTCGGCTGAGGAAGAATTGAGGTCTTCCTTAAAACTGTTGCGTAATCCTATTAAGGCGGTGGGGAGGACGTCGGTCCACTGAGGATTGTCTTCGTGGCACATAATTGCTGCCTTTAGTGAGCGGTGCCACCGTTTGATGCTGGATGGTACGGAGTAGTGCGAGTTCGCTGGCATCCAAGTGGTTTTCCAAGAGCGTTGAATAAAGATGATTCGAATTGCGTTCCTTGGTCAGTGGTAATTACCAGAGGTGTTCCGTAGCGTGAGATCCAATTTGAATAAAATGTGTTTGCGATCGTCTCAGCTGTTTGGTCCGAGATGGGTATCGCTTCGGGCCAGCGCGAGAAGCGATCCAACATGGTCAAACAGTATCTGTAACCTTTTGACAGCGCTAAAGGTCCTTCGATGTCTAGGTGGACATGTTTGAAGCGTTCGTCCGGTACCCTGAATGGTTGAAATTCGTTTTTCACGTGTCTACCGACTTTTGACCGTTGGCAATTAATGCAGGTGCGTGACCATTGTCGTATGTCTCGGTTCATGTTGGGCCAAATTAGTTTCCTTTTAATAGCTTTGAGAGTTGCTCGGCTGCTGGAGTGGGCACAGCGATGATAAGTGTCGAAGATCGTCTTCCTCAATGGTTCAGGAATGAATGGTCTGGCTACTTTCGTAGAAGTGTCGCAGTATATCGAATGGTTGTCCAGTAATACTGGAACTAATTGCAATGATGTCTGGTTTGGTGAAATCCATTGTCGTAGCTCGCTATCTTTAGCTTGCTCTTCCGCTAAGAGTCTTATGTCAATCCTTGATGGCATCGAGATCGCCTCCAATCTAGATAGAGCGTCTGCCACTATATTAGCTTCGCCAGTGATATGCTCAATTCTGGTTGTGAATTGTGAGATGAATGATAACTGTCTGCTTTGTGTCGGTGACGCTTTGTCAGTTCTCTGATGAAAGGCATAAACTAATGGTTTATGATCGGTTTTAACCACAAAATCCGAACCTTCAAGGATGTGTCGGAAATGTCGAATACTGGCGTAGACAGCTATGCTGTCGTATATGCTGTATCGTTTTTCTGCGTTTCAAAGTTTTCGCTGAAAGTATGCTATGGGTACCCAGTTGTCACCGTGTTTTTGTTCCAGCACTGCACCGACTGCTACGCTGGATGCGTCTGTTACCAGTGCTATGGGTGCGTTTGTTCGAATGTGAACGAGCAATGTTGGGCTCGCGATAGAATCCCTGCATTTGTTAAATGCTTCGTCGGCTTTTTTTGACCAGTTAATGTCTTTGGTTTTTACGTTTGATAGTAAGTCGTTTAACGGCGCTTGTAAGTCCGCTGCTTTTGGGATAAAACGACGGTAATAGTTTAGCGTTCCCAAAAATCTTCGTAGCTCTTTCACGGTGTCGGGTCGTCTATAGTTTTTAATGGCTTCCACCCGTGAAACCGGTGGCGTTATTCCGAGTTGATTTATGCTGTAACCCAGATACTCTATTTCGCTGGTTCCAAATACGCATTTGGCCACGTTGACCACCACGCCGAATTTGTCGAGACGCTCAAATAATAATCGGAGGTGCTGTAACTGTTGCTCCTTATTTTCCGATGCCACCAAAATGTCGTCAATATAGCAAGTGCAACAGTCCAGTCCTCGAAGTACCTCGTTCATAAACCTTTGAAAGGATTGGGCAGCGTTTCGTAATCCGAATGTCATTACTGTGAATTCAAATAACCCGAAAGGCGTAATCACCGCCGTTTTTGGGATGTCTTGTTCAGCTACCCGGATTTGGTGATACGCTCTTAACAGGTCGATTTTCGAAAAGATTTTTTTTCCTTCTAATCCGGCGGTAATATCTTGTATGTGGGGCATCGGATAGCGGTCTAGCTTCGTAATTGCATTCAATCGTCTGTAATCTCCGCATGGTCTCCATGAACCATCTTGTTTCGGAACGAGGTGCAAGGGACTTGCCCAAGAACTTTTTGAAGGGCGACAGAACCCTTTTTCCATCATAAATGCAAATTCTGTTTTCGCGATAGCTAATTTTTCTGGCGTGAGGCATCGAGGTTTTTCCGCTACAGGCGGGCCATTCGTTTCGATGTAGTGGCGAACTTCGTTTTTTATAGCTGTTTGCTGCACTGGATTGAGAATGTTAGGGAATTCTTTTAATAGACTCTCATAACACGATGTGTTTACAATTAATGCGATTCCCGAGTACTTATATTCACTGATAGTTCCTTTCGACGTTCTTTCAGTCTCGGGGTCTCGTATACAGCGGTTTTTAATATCCACCAATAATGCGTGGTGTCTCAAAAAATCAGCACCAATGATCGGTCGTGTGGTATCAGCAATCCAAAATTTCCAGGTAAACGCTCGTCGCAGGTTCAGGTTTAATGTCAGCGTTTTAAGGCCATATGTATTGATGGTCGTTCCATTCGCGGCGTAAAGCTTGAATGGCGTCGGTTTGCACTTGTGTTGGTTGTTTTGTCGAGGGACAACAGAGACATCTGCGCCTGTGTCGATGAGGAAATTTAATCCCGTGGCATTGTCGAAAACGTGTAGTCGGCTTAGTGGTGCGCTTCTACTGTCAACCGCCGTATTTGACTGTAGCGCACTCAGTTTTTTGCTTGTCGATCTGCGTGCCAAGTGCATGGGTCGCGGCATCGTCGCGCCTTTTCGCCGTAGGTGTTGTGGTAATAACACCAAGACGGATTCTCCTTTTTCTGCGAGGGGGAACGGGTTCGGAACGGTACAGAGTTTCGAGTCTGCGATCGACTTCGTTGAATTTTTTTCAACGATTTTCTTATAAAAGCTAGCTCCTTTCCCACGCCAATTTGCGTGGATGGCAAAGAAACGGCTGCGATGTTTCGTGGCTCGTGCATCATGAGAATTTTGTCTGCCATTTCGGAAAGTTTGGTCAGGTCAGAAGTTTCAGTTATGCTCACAATCTGTTGCACATTTACGGGAAGTTGTTGGAGCCACATTGTTTTCAGAAAACTGTCGGGAATTCGGTCGGCTGCCCTGATGCGCATCACCCGAAGGAGTTGGGACGGCGTCCGGTCACCCAGTTCGAGGCCAGCCAGTAGTTCCCTATTTTGCGCCTCTTCGGACATTGCGAACGTGCTAAGTATTCTTTGTTTAAACGTTTCGTATTTGTTTTCCGCCGGGGGTTTCTCAACAATGTCGGCGACTTGCTCTAAAATCTCCGAATCCAGCTCTTCTATGACTTTGTCGAATTTCTGGTCGTCCTTCGTAATGCGGTGATTACGAAATTGGGCCTCGAGTTTGGTAAACCAGACCGCTGGTCGATTCCTCCAAAAAACGGGAATTTTAAAAGGTAAAACGGAACTTACTTGCGCAAGCGTGCTATCGACGGCGTCGGCAAAGTTTTCTTCTTCCGCCATTTTCCAAGCGTTGATTTTGTTTCTGCGTAATTAACTTGCTGCTTGCTTGTCCGTTTGATTTAGGAGTCACCAGTTGTTGGGATGTGGAAATAACAACGCCAACAGTTAATGGACAAACTTGTTTAATTAACACATAAATACAATATCGTATAATTTCGAATTTATGATGAGCGCGTCTGAGTTTCGTTGTCGATGGCTTGGCGGCTTGTCACAGACCGAGATCGAGAATGGCAAGATGCATAAGGTGTCTTCTAAGCGACGGTGGCGCCAGTAGTAACTCGGTGGTGAACTCCGGAGGTCGCTACAATTCCTTGTTTCTGTAAACATTTCAAACATTAACTTTATTTAATTGGGCGCCTTATTATAGGCAATTTATAAAATTTTATTTAATCGGAAAGCTTCGATATAGTTTTCATTTACAGGATTTGCCTAGCGTTAGGCAATCTTATATCGTATTTTTACTTAATCTTAATCACTTAACCCTAGAAACATTTAATCGTAGAATATATAATTTTTCATTTTTATAAATACTCGTATATATTTCTTATTATCTCCGACCACACCATGACTTGCAATTCGGTGAAATGTGTGGACTCAATTGACAAATCTCCAATGGTTGTCTGCTTTGGTTTTTGTGACTGATCCTTTCATGCAACGTGTGTCAACCTTAAAAGTTCTATAGATGACACTATTAATAAAATCAGCAATGGTGTCCAGTGGTATTGTGATTCCTGCAGGAGACTTTCAATTTCTGTCTACGCTTCTCGCCTGCGTCTTGCTCATCAGACAATTAAAGTACTCTCGGAGGAACTTAGCTGCTTGCAAACGAAGTGTTCAAGTGCGTTTTCGGATATTGATTCTTTGCTACGGTCTACTGAAGCATTCTCTTCCGAGAAATCTAAGCTTCCTCTCTTTTGCGATCAGCCTCCATCGGTGGTTGGATCTGAGACTTCATCCTCTACAACAGAGAGCCTGAGTAAGCAATTATCATCATGAACATCGTCACCAAACAACGAAAATATTTCGTCAAGAGGTGCGAATCTGCTGATCACGTCAGGGTATCTACCGCAGAGTATGCCCTCATCGTCATCATGTAACGCATCGCTAATGGTTAGCGGTATTGCAGACGCTTCACCAACTTCTCAGCCTTCTTCGTCGATCACTACAAGAAGTATGGCGCAGAGATCTTCATCTCATCGGGAGCCATTCCAAAAAATTTCGAAATGCGGCATGTTCCTGAGGATTTGCCATCCCTCCAAGTTGTAGCGCCACCGAAGCAAATCTTCATATCAAGGCTTGCGTATAGCACATCCACCGAAGACATTTTGGATTATGTAAGTAAGAAAATTGGCTCATCTCTGAAAATAATTAGCTGCCAGAAGCTGACGAAGGACAACTTGATCAACAGAGTTATAGCCTCTTTCAAACTGTCTGTTCCGGCATCGTGTGACTACATCTTGAACCCTGATTGCTGGCCGCCTGGAGTGCTAGTTAAATCTTTCACAACATCAAGGAAAAAAATTTTCGTTCTACACCGAGCTCTCTACCAAAGCTGTAACATCCATTCTTCCTAATAACTTTCAGAATAGCACTCTTAGTAGTCTTAATAGTCAATTTTCTAACAGTAAATTTTCTAGTTATTATCAAAATGTTCGGGGTTTAAGATCCAAGCTTTATCCTATTCTCTCTCTAACGATGATATAATCTGTATTTCTGAATCCTGGTTGACTGATAATATATTTGACTCTGAAAAACCCAATCACACAATTGATAGGCGTGATCGTGATAGGTCTATCTCCAACAAGTTAGACGGAGGAGGTGTCCCAGTCGCCTACAAGAATACCTTCACTGGCTTCCCTCTAACAAATTTACTTTTCACTGCTCCTGTAGAATGTGTGGGGGTAAAAATAGTCATTTCGTCTTCCCTTTCTCTTCTTATCTTTTGCACTTATATACCTTGTAAGTCTTCTTTTTCGGTCTACAATACTTTCTTCGCCGAAATATCTAGTATTTACTTATCGCGCTTTCCAAATTGTCACCTTATTTTATGTGGAGATTTTAACCTTCCTAAACTCTCATGGAATGACACTCAGGTTGATTCTGACTCTGGTCCATGTGTTCCCTGGCTCAATTTAATAATTGTCCTAACGTTAATAATCATCTTCTTGACTTATTCTTTTGTAGTATGGAGAAATCGTTGTTGTGCTCGCCTCCAGTTCTTTTTCCTTATCTCTCTCCTGATCCCCATCATCCCCCCTTACGCTTTGAAATTTCCTATACTGCTTCTGTTCGTTATCGTCGGAAAGAGCGTCAGCGCTATAACTTTTATAAAACTAATTATGAGCAACTTTCAGAAACAATTCGCTCTGTTGATTGGTCCTCCTTCTTTCGCGGTCTTGACTCGGATACTTGTTGCAACAATTTCTATGATTTCTTAAACGCTGGTATTTCTAACACGACTCCATTTGTCAGTATAAGAAACTCTTCTGACTGTCCCTGGTTAACTCTCGATGTGAGACGAGCCTTGTAAGCTAAAGATCGAGCTCGTCAACGTTTTTCACGTGACAAATCTCCTGAGTCATGTACAGCTTTTTGTCATCTGAGGTCGGTAGCTAAGAAAAAGATGCAGATCGCTAAAACTTCTTATTATCTTATCTTATCTCTTTAAACTCAAATCATACAAAACCTTTTTGGAAATATATACGCTCTCTTAAATCCTCGTCCAGTTTTCCATCCTCGCTTCATTTGAACGGCTGCTTAGCAACTTCACCTCTCGAGATTAGTGAACTTTTTAGAGCTCAGTTTTCTTCTACTTTTAATGCTACTCCCAGCGATAGCCCTTCGTTCCCAATCGTATACACGCCGCCTTCATTCCCTTTTACTTGTCATCCAGAAGATGTTATGAGGCTCATTTTAGAACTTGATGACTCTGCTAGTTCAGATCCCGATGGTATTCCTAATCATTTTGTGAAATCTTTAGCTACTTCTATTTGTATCCCCCTTTCCTTTCTCTTCAATTCTAGCTTATCTTCAGGGTCTTTACCTTCGTCTTGAAAAAGATCCTATGTCACTCCTATTTTTAAAAAAAAATAGTACCTCAGACGTTGCCAAGTATCGGCTTATCTCCTTATTACCCTGTTTTTCCAAACTACTGGAGAAAATCGTGTACTTGCACCTTTCTTCAGTTACTCATGAGTTACTCGTTCCTGAACAACATGGTTTTATCAAAAAGCGATCGACCTTAACGAATTTGTTAGAATTCATGACCGTTACTTCAAAAGCCATGGAGGACCGTTTACAAGTCGAAACCTTGTATTTGGATTTCTCTAAAGCCTTTGACTCGGTAAATCACAATATTTTGTTTAGCAAACTTAAATTTTTAAACGTTCCTGATTATTTGCTCCACTGGTTATCTTCTTACTTATCCAATCGTGTCAGTCAGGTATCTTTTCAAGGCTGTCTTTCTACTCCCTTCCATCCGTCTTCTGATGTTCCTCAAGGATCCATTCTGGGCCCACTATTGTTCGCTCTGTTTACAAATGATTTACCATCCGTTGTCATCAACTCCTCCTGCCTTCTTTATGCAGATGACGTCAAGGTTTTCAAAGTAGTGTCGTCAATCGATGACTGTGCTTTGCTTCAAGATGATTTGAAAGCCATTTTATCTTGGAGTTCTTACAACCAACTTACACTAAATGTTTCTAAGTGCATTTCTAATAACCCTTGCCCTATAAGCTTTCAATTTACGCTAAATAATTCGTACCTATGTACAGTGACACACTTCAGGGACTTGGGTGTCACTTTCGACTCTAAATTAAAGTTCGACGTTCATATTTCTGAAATTACTGCTAAAGCCTCTCGCATTTCTGGCTTAATCTTAAGAAATTCCTATATTTTTTCCAATCCTTTATCGTGTGTTAAATTATATTCTAGTTTGGTTCGTCCCATCCTTGAGTAATGTTCGCCAGTTTGGTCGCCTCATTTGAAGTGTTTGAAGTTCACGCTAGAAGCTGTACAAAAAAGATTTACCAGGATCGTCTTCTTGAAATTCCAGATTCCCTATATTTTTTATGAATCACGCTTAGCTATCCTCAATATTCCTTTGCTGGAAATGCGTCGACTCTACCTTGATGAATGTGTCCTTTACAGGCTTTGCCGTGCTCGATACTAGCCTTGTCAACAAGGTTCCTATGAGGCGCGTTATGCGTTCTACAAGCTCGTCGAATATCTTTGATGTTCCATTCGC
The DNA here is from genome assembly GCA_963969285.1 of Odontomyia ornata. Lineage (NCBI taxonomy): Eukaryota > Metazoa > Arthropoda > Insecta > Diptera > Stratiomyidae > Odontomyia > Odontomyia ornata. Next base: position 154,450,052 of record OZ017738.1, on the reverse strand, counting down.
ACGTAGTTTGGTGTATTTTCACTCACCCATGCTCAGATTACCTCGTAACCATGATGACCTTCAGCTTGGGCCCTTCCCCCTTTCGTATTTAGTTTATAAAAGATTTGTAAACTGTCTTCTTCTTAGCCCTCAGTAATTTTTTCTTATTTATTTTCTCCTAATTGTTGCATTGTTTATTACTTGTTTCTGTGCTGTGCTATTTTCTAATCCATTTTGCTGTACTTTTATTTTCTCTTTTTTGTTAATGGAATTTTTTCTGTTAAATAGAATAAGAAAATAAATAAGTAACCAGCTAAGGGTTGAAAATTGCTGACGAAAAAGGTCAAACTGGACCTAGGGAAGACAGACGGACTTAAGGGGACTCGTCGTTACCCGATGATTCTTATGGCCCACAAATAAGAGTAGAGCATCCAGATGGAAGTGGTGCCCCCTCGCACCCTCCCAACCGGATCAAGATCCAAACGTAGACGTGGCCGTATATTTCCCATTTGAGTGGAAAACTCATACAAACATAGTTTGCATGAACTTTCCCATCAAAAAAGAAATATAGACGTGACCAATTTATGTTATAGAACTATGTGATCGAATCACATAACCCTATGCCATAAAAGGGCACGCGAGTGGAAGGTGACTCTACCCGGCAAGAACCCCTGTTAAACAGGAAAAAAACGGAGGAGCGCGCCATTTGAGCGGAGGAGCCTGCCATCGAGGCGGGTCCTATACCCGGTCAGGTATGATGAAATGGAAAGACCGACGGTTCCGCTTTAATAATCCATTTTATTCATTATTTTTTTCTTCAATTAATTTAATGCACCGTTCATTATTTTCTTAATTAATTATATAAAGATAATATAGTGTTTCCATGGATTCACTATGGAAGGTCGTAAAGGATTTCACTCGTGTTAATGATGGGGATAAGGAATGTATTATTGTCTTTTTGATTACGGGTATTCATTCGCATAATATACATAAAGCACCGAATTTTTAATTCAAAAGCAAATCAACATGAATTTCTTGCAAAATTCAAATATTTGGATGGTTTTTTCATTCGAATACGGAAATAAAGTAATGTCCTTTAACGACTAAAAATATAAACAGTTATATAACTCGTTATACAAAATAAAATAAAAATTAAAGACGAAACATCATCATCGTTAACTATTGCATGAAGAATTTAATAGATTGCATTGACATTTGCTGTTATCTCAACAAGAGATTGTCGTGAAGAGACGTTGAATTATTCGATATTTTGTTAGCTGCTCCTGCCGAACATGGCAAATAACTTGTTCAACTTATGGTTGAGTTCGGAAGTATGTCTATTTTATTATGACTGTAATGTTTTGCGTTCTGCTGCAATTCTTCTGTTTAACAATTATCAGTGCGAGTAAGAGTGAATAATATCGCTTGGAATTTTATCATCTCATGCTGGCGCATGCTGCACAGTAACGCCATCTCTCCAGATCTGCTGCTTGTATTTCTTAATGTAAGTTCATAAGGATTTATTCGTGATTGTTGCAATTCATTCTTCTTCAGATTTCTTGTAATTTCCGTTCTGTGGTTTTTGATCTTCAATCAAATATAATAAATGTATGTGATAATGCATAAATGTTTGGGTGCTGAGCGTGTGTACATCATTTCTTTTTTTGTCTCATTTTTGTGTTTCCATTTGATTTTTTTTTATCCTTTTAAATTTTGCTTTATTTTATACATAATTTTCTCATTACGATCTCCACTAGCATCCTATCGCTCTTAACCGCTCTTAATAACCTATCAACCCGAAACATTCACATTTAATGTCCATTTGTCATTAGCTTGACGCCCAGAGGCATGCGGCATAACAACAGGTGACAATAGCTGTGACTATCCGCTTCCACCAGCATACACAATGCCATCACTGTTCAACCGTACACACAATGTTCACTTTAACAACGAAAAGCGCCGTGAAATGTCCGAAACCATGGAAAACATTTCGTTCGTATAAAATCAACTGTCATCTATTCGCGCAACAGCGAACGGGATTTCATCGTCGGACAGATTCACACCACACAACTTATGGAATTTTCGACTTTTTCTCTTATAAATCCAATATGAAATGTCGATCCTGCGCGATACAATAAAGTTATCCTACTATTTTAGCTACATTCTGTCAATAAATCTACACACCAAAATAAGAAAAGCAACCCTGTTCTACATCTTTTGACTTTTTTCTCTCGCTGTTCTCGCTTTTCCTCATCCCCGTGTCTACCGTCGACTTATTTTTCTTTTCTGCGTCGCGACGTGACTGCCGTGAAAGTGCATAGCAGATTCTGCATGCCACAACGGTAGTTTTCTCGCGCCCAAGCAGATTTTCCTCTTTGCTTGTCCGTCGTCTACCGTATCGTCACGGCGTTACGGTGGATGAAGACGAGTCCCTTGCTCCCCTGCTGGAAGTGAGTCCACGGTCACAAAAAAATTGATTGTGCCCACGGTCACAATTGGGGTGACCACGTGTTCATGTGACCGTGGTCACACCCTCTAGTCACTTGAACGTTGGGATGTGACCACAGTCAGGTGAACGGAATGGTGTGACCACGGTCACATAACCGTGAGTACCGCCTGCAGTTACATAATCATTGCACTATTTGCTTGGGCCAGAACATGCACAAGAAATGTAGACCCCGCAAATAATTAAAATATTCAATCACATGGAACAAATCTGGAGGTGCTGCCGATTCTCCTTGTTTCCAATTAATTTAACATACCAAATAATATTCATTTGATCAATTTTAAAAACTGTTTTCTGTAGAATAATTTCGAATATCGATAATGTTTAAATTTAGAGTGCCAAGTAGGCCATCAAGTTTTTTAGATTAATTAATTGTTTTGGAATTAGCTTTATGTTCTTCTAAATTTTTATAACGATTTAATTAATGAAGTGCATTTGACTTTGAGTTTGAGGTATTGCCAATGACCACGAATTGACTATAAATAACTCAAGACAAATCTAGATTTAAAAACAAAATTTATTTATTTGTTGGCATTGGTGCTGATGGCCCTTTTAACAGATTTGATTTTTCCTCTTAAGAAGTCATGGATGCGGGTGTCTGCCAGACGCTTCGTCTTCTCTTCTTGAGGGACAGCGGTTACACTGTGGTTGATGCGACATTCGAGGAGAGCTGTAACAGAAAAAATGAACTAGTCTTCAAAGGCAGAAGATTTTAGATGCATTTCATAGAAAATTCAGTTGAGTATACGCAATTCGTTTCACATGGAAAACTCAGATTAGAGAGAGGAAAAAGCTACTCATTGCCACTGTATTACTCACCTTTCAGGTATTTCTTTTTCTCCGGGATGCACGCCTTACTTGGTTCCAGGGAGGTATTGGTTGGACAAACTCTCCCTGCAGCCGATCTCTCTCCTAGTTCTGCATCCGTCCACAGGAAAGAGGAGCAGTCCTTAACAAACTGAGAGTCGCCATCTGCCCCAACTTTGGTAGTACGGCATACTGTCATGAATGTGCTGTATCGAATTTTGTTTGCCTGAAAAAAATAACAAGTCTTATTTGAAAGCTGACAATATGCCTCAATTATTGTACTGTGATCACACTTGAAGCAAAAATTAGTTTGCATGGAGTTGTTGTGTCCCTGGTCGATTGTTAATTTCCTTTCAGGGAAAAATATTAATTTGTATATTTATCTAGTAATTCTAAAGCGTCTAGGCACGCATATAGTTGATGCGATCAACGCCGGATTGATTATCTTGTTGAATAAAAACAGAGGCGAACTCGCCGGCTTAAAGTTAGACCAAGAAGTGATTTATTTCCACATCGACTTATCCTATTTATACAATTTTTCACTTCGTCTTCAATACAAATTACATATTCGATTTCTTAACATATTCTAAACATATTTTACATACAATTTCCTATCTCTAATATTCTTTCCCGAAAAACTATGCAAAAAAAATCCACATTCATACTAGCAATTCTAAACGATGCATTTCCCATGTTGAAAGCATTATTCAAAAAAATCTACATTCTTAATAGCAATACCAAATATATTGCATTTCTCATATTGATAAAAAACTTTAACTCAACGTGAGGTAAATGCATTCATCTTCGCGTGTTTATTTTCTTATAAGAAAAAAATAGAAACAAGACATTGCATTCATATGAGAAGTTCTTAGACCCCGCATATGAGCGATGTCAAGTGCATCAAGGGAAGCGAAAGTGTTCAAGGCAATTTGTTTTTGTTTGTAGCGTGTGCCTTTAACACTTTCATGTAATTTAACACGCAATAGTCTTCGCTCATTATACGTTTGTGCTGTTGTACATATGAAACCATGTGTACACAGAATTGTCTTTGCTCGTTGTACGTTAGTACTGTTGTACATATGAAACCATGTGTGTACGGAAATGTCTATACGTACGAACGTGGTTTCAAATGAGGTTAATGGCAATGTACGTTTAAAAGATGTACATTGTTTACGATTTGCTTTCTATTTTAGGCGATTTTAATGAATGCATTACAGAGTACTTACATTATGGGGTGCGATGCAGGCTGCATTGAATGCCTCTTCACAGTCAGCCACTTCACCTTTATTTTTGAAGGAGGATTTGGACTGCTGCCTGGGGGTCGTAGCAGTAGTGACTTGGTTGATTATCTTGTGTTGAAAGATTAAAAATTAATGAGTCGCTCCCTTTCAAGTGTACGATTGGTTGTGTATCGGCCAGTAATAATACGGATACTTATTTGAGCATTTGATCAGTGGTTTGGTTGAGGAATGTTCCTTTACTGGGATAATCACTTGTTACCATTCCTATGATTGATGAAAATTGCTTTTGTAAAAATTAAATTATGATTTAAAGCTGGAACAATAGCGTTTTGGATTTCTTTGTTTTTTAATACAAATTTTAGGGAAAAGAAGGATTCGCTTTTGACTAACGTTGTCTCAGTACAATTAGTTGGTTCTGAAAACAACCCCAGCCTTTCAGCTGTCGTTACATAAGTTGCTCAAAATAAAAGGTGAGTTTCGGTGTAACCATTTCTAGCCAGGTATTGTTGGTCAGTCCCAGATAAAGGTTTTTTTTTAACTTGTATTTAAGAAAGAACAAATTTTTCAGTTCCAGCTTTTCATCTCAATTTACTTAATACGAAAGCAAATTTTATGAATCATAGGAGTGGTAACAAGTGACGTTCCAATTAATTAATACTTCTTCATCATAATCAAACGATCAAATAATTATGCGTATCATTACTGGCCAGGATAAAACCAATCATACACTTGAAAGTAATAAGTAAAGTGATACTTGTATGCTTGAGTTTACTTAGTGAACTTACTGCACTTTCTTTCAGAGGCTGCTTCTTAGGCAAGGTATCAGCCCCATCCCCACTCATGAGCTCAAGATCAGACTTTTCATCCTGCAACAATAGACCAATATTTTTGTTTTCATGAAACCTGAAGAGGCATTTACAATTGCCACCAATAACCAGTAGTTTGTGTAAAATAAACTTTAAAACTGCAGACAAATCATACTATCAGAAAGCATTAAACTTACGTACATTAGTAACATCATCACCACCAATGGGACGAGACTGAACGTCTAGCTTAGTAGTTATAGTAGGCAAAGTCAAATTTAGCATTTCATATTTCAGCTCCTCCAAACCCTGCTCAGACTGAAACAAAATGAAAAAGAAAACTCAAGAACAGATTTGACAAAATCAACAAGCAGCTTACATCATCTTGTTTCTTAATGACAGGAGTTTTTCGCTTTTTATGCTCAGGTGTGGAAAGCTGGAAATAAATCAGGTCAAAACAATTCCTAGTGCGGTGAAAGTGTTGCAAACGCAGCAGAAAAACTTATACTCACTTCAATTTTACTTATTGAGCCTCTGCCTGACTCTGATTTTTTTTCCTTGTGGTGCCTGTGAGAGACAAATGAGGAGTGTCCACTTTTCCTGGACATCTCCTTCTCTTGCCAGAAGAGATTGAGGCGGAGCAGCTTCTCATTTTCCTGGTTCATGGCCTCCAATTGTTTCGCGAAGACATCCCTCTCATAAAGTGCCTCGGTTAATTTAGTCTTTAGTCTCTTGATGGTAATGTTGCGATCATTATCCCGGGGGGTGTTTGTTGTTGCGACCCTGAAAGTAAACGTCCATTAGCTGCCTCTTAATTTGGTGTTTGATAGAAGCTTCTATTCCACCTTGCGCTTACCTTGTCTTCATCACAATATGCAGGATCATCATCCTTATCTTCGTCACCACCATCTGCTCTATATTGTGAGGCTTGGCTCGTATTTGGATCCAAGTTTGCCCGTCTTCCACGCTCTCTATAGATTTTCAGTTCTGCTTTGGTGGAATATTTAACAGTATGACTTGTCTGCTAGAAAGAGAAAAATGATAAGTGCACCATACCCCACCAAAATGTTACACTGGAAAAATATGGAAATAAACCTTAGGGTCTTGAGCGGGCATTGGAATCATCCTGTTCACTGACCTGGTCCTTTGGCTTCCGATGTCTGGAGCCACTTCAAGGAGTTCTTCTAGTGATTCTGCGAGAGAAGTGGTTAATTTTAGCAAGGTTACAATGAAGCAAGCACGCGAGAAATGGAAAAATAATGTCCAAGAGAGCAACATACATACCATCCCATTGCAGCAGGTTGGCCTTGTACCAGCCGGGAATACCTTTCTTAAATTTGTTCTTCAGTTTCCCTTTCTCGGCAGGGTTCCAATTATCTACCTCCAGGATACGGCCTTAATCTTTTTCCACTGACTCTGGAGTTTGGTCGTCAAAACTCCAAAAACATGTATACTCGGTACGCATGCGATTTAACCGCAACTCACTTTCCACGTTCACCGCATCTTTGAAATGTTCGATGGGTATATGAACCTTCTCATTGTCAAATTTAAATTGAACATAAGTAAACATGTTGCGAAAATAAACAACCGCACCAACTTTACACAAAAATTCACAAAAGCACAATTTGTCACACGAACGAACAGCTACAAGCAATCTCACAACCAAGTATAAATAAATATCCGTGAACTGCGCAAACAAGTTATTGAGATGTGACCATCGAACGCTGTTTCAATTTTGCTACGTTTTGACTGCGCAGATATAACAATGAGCAAGATGTAGCGTCTAGACTGGGCTTTATAGGGCCTATTGAGGAGCAACTTAGTCGTCAACTTGGGTCATCAACATGCCTTGTTGACGACAATGTTGAATGTGTGTGGGCATGTTGATGACTGATTGACATCAAAATCAGTCATCAACATGCCCACACACATTCAACATTGTCATCAACATGGAATGTTGATGACCCAAGTTGACGACTAAGTTGCTCGTCAATGGGCCCTATCACACGAACTTTGGCTTTAACTTTGTTTGCAACGGAAAAGACCTGAAAAATCAGTTTTTGTTGATATATTATTGAAACAATACGGCCGTTCTTTTTCTTCGTTCTTCGACAGCGATTGCAGTCTACGCCGTCACGTGAGAAAATCAGATTTACAGATTTTATGACTTCTACTTCAAGAAGCAACTTCAGGGTAGAGGTTTGGATTCTGTTGTAATTTCAGTTTTTCACCGATCATTACCGGTAGAATTGTTGTAAATTTTATTGCAGCTTCTTTAATAGTAGACGTCCGTCCACTACGTGTAGTGAATTTAGAGAGTTTCAAAAAGTCCGTGAAGGACTGCAGCGATGGTCTGCTGCCCCGGCAGAAGAAGATGGAGGTATCTGCCGAGAATGCCCTCGTCCGGAGATGCGTGAATGCGCTGGCAGGCTAGCATTGCGGTGTCGTGGGGCGGGTTCGTTTCCCCAGCACGAGGACTCACTACAAAACAATTTCGCATTCACGAATTTGTCGATAGCTCAAGAGGCGACTGAAGTCGCAAAAACTGTAGATAACCTCACCGAAGGAGATGTACTTGTTACAAGAACAAGTGAAACCTGAGAAGAAAGGCGAACTTGGGGTGACCTCGTCGTTACCCAACGAAGTTCATGGCCCACAAATGAAAGAGGGGCAACCGGGTGGTGGTGGAGCCCCTTCATACCCACCCAACCGGAATAAATCCAAAGATAGCTTGTTGAAGTGGCCAGGTATTCCTCTTCTGAGTGGAAAACTCATACAACTTGAATTGTATGAACCTTCCCATCAGAAGGGGAGTACCCCGGTGACCAATTTATGTCATAGAATTATACAATTGGATTGCATAAATCTATGCCATAAAGAGGCACTCTTCTTGGGCCACTCAACCCAAAACGTCACCTGAAACAAAAAAAAAGGAATTAGTTTGTACCCGGCGGCTGGCTCATGTTTTGGGGTGGAAGCCTGCCACCGTACCGGGTCCTATACTCGGTTAGATAGTTGGGAAAAGGAAAGACCGATTTTCAAACAAATTAGCAATTCATGCTTTCTTTTTATTTTTCTTTATCGTGAATTCATTCCTTTGTAAATATGAAAACATGTTTTTAACAATAAGAAGAGCATTAATGATAAATAACGTTTAAATTAATACTAGAAACAGTTGTTCATTTAGTGATAATTAGTTAAATATTTAATAATGATACTACTTTTACTTAAAAAGGAGAAAAAGACTGATAAGACTACTTGAAGAAGCTTTTCGTCATGAAGATGCTTTTCTTTCAACGTTTTTCTACAGTTCCAAAGTTTTATGAATTTAATATTTAGTTAATTTTATTTGCGTACATTTTAGTGAAGTTATTTATATCAAAAACAAATTGATTTGTTTTATCATTGTAAAAGACTTTTGGATTTTTTTTTTTTTTTTTTTTTTTTACTATCCTTTCTAAATTACGCCTCTAAAAAGGTTTTATCTCTTCATCTCTCTCAGATCGCAAACTTAACCAACTGAGATTTAATCGTCTCAGACATTTAATACCCACACAATAAAAAGATGATATCCTTTTAAGACAAAATTTACAGGAAACAGGGAGATTTGGATAAAATTATTCAATAGTATTCGCTTTGATGATAAAATCCTTCTCGGGAAGGACAAAAATTTTCTTGTCAGATGAAATTTATTGCGAAATTCGAAATATAAATGTTTTTTTTTTGATAAAATCATCCGTAAATGTTTTGGCAAATCTAATTGGTAATGAAATTTCTATTTTTGAGTTTCAAATAAAATATCGCAATTCCATAGAATTTACATAATTAAAAAAAATTGTGGCATGAAAGTGAGGAACATTAAAAAATTGACAAAATTAAGGCAACAAAAGGGTACTCACCCGCATGGTCCTCCGAGCGCTCGACGACGATGCAGATGGTCCTGAAATGGAATAATGGCGCGATAAATTTTAAAAATTTCCTCTAATCCTATAGTTCTTCATAAAAAAAACAACCGGCTTCTATTTGTGCGATAAATTTTTGATCGAGCAGCAAAAGGCTACAAAAATACGCAAACAACGCGAAAGGATATTTTTACTTGTCGTCTACGAAGGCACTGAATTCTTTTCTAAGTTGCTGGGAATTTCACAGCGAGACACCGAACTTACGCGATCGTCGCTAGTAATTCAAAATTCTACTTTCGGTGAAAATTCAGAAGAAATTGTTGTTGGCGCTTCTTTATTGCATTCGTGAAAAATTCAGCACGAAACACCTTAAACCTTTCCGGCGCGTATGGATCAGTACAAGTGACGCGCGATTCAAAAAAAAAATGTTTAAATCCGGGCTTTGAGTTTCTTCGCTAGAATATTTTCTCCCTCTCTTGCAGCACAGTCCCGACAAAGTTCCTTCCACGAGCAGGCAAAACTGAAACTGTTTTCGTTTTGGCTTTTCCGTTATGTTGACGACAAACTTCCCTTTGTTGTCTGCTGAAGACCGAAAATTTGTAACAGTTGAGATAAAAAAAAATAAAATTTCAAGTCCCGCAATCTTGCACTGAGCGCTATTTGTCGGGTGGAAATAAATAATTAAAAACGGATAGGAATAAATAATTTTCGTTTGTTTTTCCGGTAATAAAAATATTTCCAGAGTTTCGTCCGCGATGACGTGTTTCCTCAAGACAGTCCGTGACACTCACGAGAAATGATGCACGCGTGATAGCCGTTCCGCGTTCTTGTATCCAAGATACTCCTCAGTAAGCTGAGTTTACAATTCAATATACCGGCACTACTAACAGCACTCTGGAATAATTGTATGATGGACACTCCAGAGTTTCAAGTACAACTTAGCGCGGAACACTCCCGCACCACCCCAATTGAAGCAACCCGTCTTCTGATTATGCTGTTTCAACGATGTCACTCACACAAATTCGTTAATTAAATAAACTACGTTGCATTGAGAATCTAATGTGGTCGAGTATTGCCGACAATATTCGCGAAACGAAGGAAAATGCAATATTAGCCGCATGCAACTCTACAATCAGCGAAAATGCACTCAATTCAGACCCCCTCTGCCAAACAATCACCGTAATTCTCCTCGGACAGTGAACGGTGCACTTTTAGTCAATCGTTGCCTTGAGCGCTTAAAACTACACTTTCAGCTATCTTCAATAAATTATCCAATCTTGTTTTCGATTTCGGACACAAAAAGATATTTTCCACAAAAATAACTTTCGTCAAATTCAATTCCACTCATTTATTTCAATCCTAATAAATTTTCCCTTGCAAACTTAATGATGAATAAAAGTTCAACGTAGGGAAATGAACAATGGTTCACTCCAAATTTTACTCGTATTTTTTTACCGCGTGCGCTTCAGACGCCGCCTGTTTCTCTACTCCTAATCATATATACTCGTATTATCAGCTTTATTCCATCTCAAGTAAAGCAGCTTAAATTGCAAAAAAATCCACTGCTTAGCAAAACACTTGAACATAAGCTTTGAGAAATTCCTACATTTAATGTCGCTTGGCGCTTGCTGTGCCGCTAGCGATGCCTTTCATACGGACTGGAGTTGGCAAAGTGCACTTTTTTGAGTGAATGCGCGCCTGGTGATTTGTCCACGTTGGTGTGATCTGCTCGTTAATATTTCTCTGTGACGAGTAATATTTCCTGGGCAAGACGCTTTTGATCCGCCTGAATCAGGAACAAATTGAAAATTCACCGCACGAAAACATCACTACCATGCGCCACATAAATTAATTTTTTCTCGCTGGGAGGCGATAGCTGATATAACATAGAATGGGGCTAGCAGAAAAGGTTACGCGAACTATTCGTCTATGGTCAAAGCTAACATTTTCGCGCTTTCCACGCAATTTCCCGCGACGACGAATGGGGAGTTCAGTTAACAACGTTTTGCAATTAACGGCAAAAATATCCGCACGCGTATCTCACACAAGACTCGTCGTCTCACCACGGAGGTTTCTTCACGACTCTCTGCCTGCCGGTGCACTCTTCGTCGCCGCGTCTGTAATAGATCTCCCCCTAGACGATGCACTTCCACGATTTTCCATCGATCATGCGTACTCGGGTGGATCCGAGATGGTGATAATGCACACTCGTTTCGGTTGTTTTTAAAATTTACGTCGTCTTTTGTATATTCGATTAAGTTATTGAAAGCAATTTTCGTTTATAATGATTAGGCGTAATTAAGTGGGAAAAATCGGAAGAATTAGACAGGCACACGTTAATTACCGACAAACAAAAAAAATTTTTAATTAATATTATGGTTGGAATGGGTAAAATTTGATAAATTTTAAGGGGTTTAAATGATACAATGATTTTATCGTTCATATAATTTAAGGGGTCAACCGTTTCGTTCTAAGCATTTGTATACCGCGTTACACCGCAATTCGTTAAATTATATTCAAAAGATATTGTAATAAAATCACTGCACATTAATATATTAAACAGTTTTAGAATTTTGTTTCCCGGGAGTTAAGTACAAAAGAAATTTTCTTGACGTATTTTTCATGCGAAAACAGAGCGAGTGTTGCGATGGGGAAGGTGACTGAATGGTTACTCATCGTTAAATTGAGTTTGTGCTGTGTGCCTGTGGCAGCGCTGGCTTTTAGAGCCCTACTCCTCGATTACTACATACGGAAACATGGAGGATCGTTTCCAACCGTACAGAGGTAGACGGAAGTATTGCAGCTGGCTTCGAGAGCCTAACCCAGCCCCTCCAAGATCTATTGCTGCAAGAATTAGGGACAGGCAGTTTCAACTAGAACTTCATGATAAGAATAATGGCAATGAGCAAGTGTCGCTGAACGACATAGAGAACGGAATGCAGTAGGTTTAATCTTATTTACATAATTATCATATTCCATTTAACATTTCATCCTTTCTACATTTTTTATCTTGGAATTTCCAGCAACATCCAAACATTCCTGATGCAGAAAATATAGGATATTTAGAAGATAAGAATAATCAGGTACAGAGTGATGCATCCAGTTCAGATAGTTATGCATCAACTTCAAATCATCAGGTAAGAATAATGTGAGACTTACTTGGCATACATGCGATTCACATATATTTAAACTAAACTTATGGTTCTTGCAGCCTGCCTCTGATTCTTTTAGCTCGGCGGAGTCAGAAAGGTCCTCTAGTTCTGAAGATAGCGATGATGATAATGTACGTGATGGAGGGCCAAAAAAACAAGACGCTTTGGAAGAAGATCTCTACCCAGGCGTAAACTGTTCGAAGTTCGAGTGTCTCCTTATGATCCTTAACTTTTCATTTCGACATGGCCTGACTCAGGAAGCCACAAAGGATCTTTGCAAAATGATCAGCAAAATTCTTTGTGGGGAATATATTACACACAGTAAATACATGTTCAGAAAAATATTTGGCAATTGTACTTATGAATATCATTTCTATTGCAAGAAATGTGATTCATATTTAGGATTTAGAACCAACCAGGATAGGAGACATGGCCAAATCGTGTGTCCTCACAATGAATGTCAAGAAGTGTGTAATGTCAACAACCTGAATGATGGTCACTTCTTCATTGCATTTCCTTTGAAGCAGCAACTAAAGCATCTCTTGGAAAACACGGATAATAGTGTGAATTTGCTGCAGTATCGATGGAATAGGGATCAACAACCTGAATGATGGTCACTTCTTCATTGCATTTCCTTTGAAGCAGCAACTAAAGCATCTCTTGGAAAACACGGATAATAGTGTGAATTTGCTGCAGTATCGATGGAATAGGGATCATTCAGAGGGATCAATATGTGATATCTTTGATGGCCAAGTTTATGCAACTCTCTCTGAAGATTGCAATTTCTTATCAGAGCCTGCAAATGTTAGTATCACGTTCAGTACAGATGGTGCAGAAGTTTTTAATTCTACTAAAAATACATTATGGCCTGTCTTGTTTCGTATTAATGAATTCCCACTGTCAGTGAGGTTTGATCATACGAATACTATGGTTGGTGGTATTTGGTTTGGTAAATCAGAACCCAGGATGGAACTTTTCCTCCAAACTTTCGTTAATGAAATTAATGATTTATTAACCGACTTCCAAAAGAAAGAAGGTTATCAATTCATTACGTATATTTTTTTTTTTTTGCTTTTTTTTTTGTATGTTCACGCATAACTTTTAAACGGAGATAGATAGAAGGCTCCTGTTTTTGGCAAATAATACGTCTTTCTTCCAGTTAGGTCCCGTTTAAAGGATAAGAAATTCAAGTAACGGTAAAGGACTTTTACCGTTAAAACTAAAAAATTTCCGACTTTCGCCCGGATTTTTCAGCATAACTGATCGACGGGTGTAAAAATTTTGATTGTAGAGGTTTCAAATGAAGGACAACA